>OW052221.1:132093621-132615319 GCA_932526605.1 Nephrotoma flavescens | reverse complement strand
CTGGCATCGATAAAATATAACGAAATAAGGGTTTTTGTTCATCAAACCGAATATTTGATTTGAAATATTCAATGACAAAAAATTGCTGTGAAATCAGTAACAATAAAATTGCTGTGAAAGTAGTATGTCCACATTCATAACCTGTAAATACATTTAATTCAAGCCCGGCATAATTTCATTTTGAAAAACGTGTAGATGTTTATTTTCAAGACAATTATTATTAAATTTCCGGTACTATTGGTCGCTGCACTCTAAATAGATAATCACAATATATCATTATGGGCTGTCGAGAATTATTGTCTAGAACTCTTGTTAAATGATATAATTTTAACTTTAAAGCAAATAAAAAAGGTAACTGGGCGCAAGGAAAAATCTGAAATACTGCAGTTCGATATTTCGATATTTGCAAAGTTCGATATTTCGAATGATGTAGGAAATAAACTATAAAAACTTATTTTATATAAATCTTTTTTTTGTGAAAACAAAGGTGTTATTGAACAAAACCAAAATAAAAATTATACAAAATAATAAATAAAAAAAAATTAAAAAAAAAATTTTGCGATAAATTTGGCGTGAGTGTTTTTTTGTCCAGTGCAATATTGGTTCGGGTCCCTAAACTTTTGTCGGGAGCATCCTGGATTTAGTTTGGTTGGTGTAAAGTGACTCGACGTAATAGGATTTGGCATTGGTGCGCTTTGACGTTAAATTTAATTAGGTGGGCGCCTCAAATCTCAACGGCTGCTGCGATTTGGTTTGGTGTACACCATTTTGAAGAACAATTTTCGGTGGTATATCAAGGGCATTTATTTCATCTACGGTTTTTTGCGGGACAACGCCCGAGATTTTTTTTTGTTGGGAATTAACGGAAGTTTGGTTTCTAAATATAAAATACTAAGAATAAAAGATTTCTTTTGGAAATAAAATATTGTTGATACGAAGAAGAAAAGCAAACGTGTGGTGTGACATTCGTTGCATTTGATTGAAGAAGAGGGAAATTTGTGGTGGTTGTAATCGAGTTAATTGCACGGTGCTTAGAAGGCGAGAGGATACAATTATAAAATTGTTCTATTGTATTATAAAGTTTATCCGGGCTGGGTGACGCTTAATTATCAACGGTACGGGTGGCCAGTTGAGGCCAGCCGTGATAGTTTTATTTTGTGGTATCGGGGAGAGGCCCCGCAACAAGAACGGCACCAAGGCCGCAACACATACATTTTTGGTTAACGGTGAAAGGCACCGCAACGGTCCGGGGCGGCGACCCTGAGGCATCACGGCCGCGCAAGGCCGCAACAGTTTTTGTATTATCAAGGTACATTTATTTTATTTTTTTTATTTTTATTTCATTTTTTTGTTATTTTTAAATTTTTTTTATTTTTTCTTAATTTTTTTTTTAAATTATAATTTGTAATCGAGCGCCGGATAACGGTCGCGCGCTCGGTGCGCATTGCTTCCTCGTCTCTCTCTCTCCCTCTCGTTTCTCTCTTCCTCGTCTCTCTCTCTCGTTTCTCTCTCTCGCTTCTCTCTCTCTCTCGCTCTTTCTCCTTTTTTTTCTCGTGGGAAGTTGTGTTTCTGTATTTTTTTTTTGTGTTTAGATAAATAAAAAAATTATGAATTATTAATTTTTCCGGGTTGGGTATGATGAGGGGGGAATTCCCATCCTGTGTCGGCGTAGGGTAAGCGGTCCCTTGGTGCCCGCATCCGGATTCGAAACCGGTGTTTACCACCGTGCGAGTTCGGGTGGGTGCGCGCACCAGAGCACCTCTCTACCGTTATGATTTTTTTCTTTTTCTTTTTGGTTCGTTCCTCAGGTTCCAGCCGACGAATTTCAGCGGAACATCGGGTTTTTATTGTTTGCGTTTTTTTTATTTTTTAAACTTTCTGTTAATCAAGGTGTAAGGCAGGAGCCATGCATGCCTCAAACCCCACGACCCTTCGCACTTCTCTCTGAGAACGTAGCCGGCAAAATATCACCGTGGAGGCCTCTGCATGCGCTTAGTGAAATCTGCAGGTTGGCAATAGCCAGCCTGTAACAAACTTTTGGGTCGTCGTGAAGCACCTTCTGGGCCGGCAATAGTGAAACTAGTGGAAAAATTTGAGCTGTTGGGATAAGTTATTGATGTGAAGAATTGAAACCGTGTGCGTCGCACAAGAACAAGTGAGAATATTGATGCTGTAGCCCGTAGTGTTGACGGAAACCTAGGTTTGTCGACTCCTCATCGATCTTTGGAATTAGACATTCCACAAACGGCATTACACCGTATTTTCGCTGATTGGGTCCTTCAAATGCATCAAAATGATCCGGATTTTCATAGAAAAATCATCTTCAGTGATGAGGCCCATTTTCACCTCGGAGGCTACATGAATAAGCAGAATTTTCGCATTTGGGGCTCAGAAAATCTAAGCCTGATTGTTGAAAAGCCTCTCCATCCTCAGCGTGTCACTGCTTGGTACGGTTTTTGGGCTGGCGGTGTGACTGGACCTTACTTATTCGAAAATGAGGCTGCTGCAACTGTTACGGTGAATGGGTTGGGCTACCGAGCTAAGATTAATGATTTTTTATGGCCTGAATTGGAAGATATTGATGTGGACGACGTTTATTTTCAGCAAGATGGCGCTACGTGTGTAACGGTTACCAATTGTGTCTATGAACTGTACAAAAAAAAACACGAATTTAACCGATAACAGACTTCTGGTAGATGTTTCGGTGATGCAGCATATTGCCGGCTAGGTGGCAGTGGTCGGTATGGGTTCTTTCCACCGTTTACCAGAAGCTTGATAATGCTGCTCTAAATCTTCGATTTCATTAAGCACACATAAATATTACGTAGAAAAACAAAATTTCACAAAATTAAACTTAGGTGACTTTTAGGCATCAACATAAACCACACAACTCCGTTTTGTGACCTTCGGTCGCTTGGTCACTATTCCTACCCCACGCCTCCATATTATGTTTGATTCCAACAAAATTGAAACCCCCCTAAAGCGCTGTTGAAAACTTATCCCATCACAGATAACTAATTTTAATTACACATTCTTAACTTCACTTTAATCTATTGTAATAATGAATGAAAACCACACACAATACCATTATAAAACCAGAAACGCAGGAATACCACTTTCTGACACAACTTCTTCAAGCAAACACAAAAGTACAGATCAAACCGAAAAAAATAAAACGTTAATTACAAGAACACAAGTTTGGCTATAAATATTGATTTTTAATAAGCTAATAAATAAATAAATAGTTGAAACATGTTTATAATCTAAATACTTAAATTATAATATATATTGTATAATAAATAAATATGTAAAATAAATATATATGTAATATATGAGTAAATATAATTTTGTTAAATATAATTTAAATTTGTCTTAACCTTTTAGCATGTTTTCCTGCGAGCGTAAACTCGAACCATGGTACTCATTGGGTTAACATGCGACTTATCAATAAGAATAATATAAAAATATAATAATATAAAAAATAATAAATATAATCTTAAATATGTTTATTAGACAATGGAAATAGTACATGCAACAACCATTTAATATAACCGGGATCTTGAAAGCCGTTTTTTTTCTCGCCACGTTTTTCGCTCTAACCCAATATTGGTTGTACTTATAGCTGGACTTTAACGTTCTTGTTTGTGATTTCTTTTTTTTTTCAAGGACACAATCTATCGTAATTTGGGTGGCTTTTAATAATAAATAAATAAAGAAAATACGCTTACCAAGTAAACGGATATCTTGTATCGTATGTAGCGGCTGTTCAATCAGATCCGTTTCTTGGTAAGCGTGGTCCAGAAAAATTAAACAAATAATATCCAGTATCTCAGCTGTTTGGAAATTAAATCCCGACTATGTAACGCACGATAATAGCACACAGGATAACTTTTCACTTAGAATTTTTTCTTTTATTTATAATTTATTTGTAAAACTTATTTTTTTTTTAACACAAGCTACTAATGTGTAAAAATTTACTTTATGAGGTCCAGCTAGATAATGAACGATTCAAATATTTATTTAATTTTTCTGTTTTACGTAGGGGTAATTAAAACTGGTTTCCCGACCCGCCTCAATTTGATCTAGTACAAATATGTTTTATATTTTGAAAGAGTTGCATTGTTGCAATATAAGTAGGTATAGTGCGCCACTAAATCCAATTTATTTATAAATGCAAGGTTGGGGTTTGTGTGTAGTATTCATAATAATTCATAAGGGGCTATAAAATCAATGTAACACTCGATTGTTACACGTGCCACACAAGCAACGAAACAATCGCAAGTTTGCAAGAAAAGTTTCCTGGCCGTGTTATTTCTCGAAGGGGAAATCACAATTGGCCACCGAGGACCGAGGTCTTGTGATTTAACACCTTTAAACTTTTTTCTTTGGGGTCACGTGAAAGATAAGGTCTATGCGAATGCTCTACAATCGATTCAAGACCTTAAAAATGGAATTCGTGAAGTTATCGGGGACATACAGCCGCAAATGTGCGAATTGGCCATGAAAAATTTCATGAAAAAGATATGGTGCTGCAAGCGTTAATGGCATACCTTCCTCTTTACAATGAAATAAACATTCATTGATTTCTCTTAAAAAATCCCAACATAAAGTCAATTTTGCTAAAAAATATCAGCAGGAGAATATTCTTTCAAAGAAGAAAATTGATTTGTTGAATAAAAATGTATTACCAAATGCTGTAAAAAATTAGCATAAATTAAAAAACATTATTAGTTCTAAAGCGATGGTTTATAAAATGAATTTACCAATCGACATGTACAACAAATTTTACATGATTCACAGAACATGTTTTCAAAAAAGGGTTAAAGAAACCGCTATTGCTACAAACTCATAAGGATGCTTACCTAATTTTTGTCAAACTCCACGTGTCATAGACAGTGCAGTGGAAAAGAGTTTTTTCTAATCAGAAAAAAAATTAATTTGGGTGGCAGGGACGGATTTTCATACTAGTGGCATGATTGGAGGAGCAGTAATTCGCCACTCATGAGTAGAAACTTTGAAAGAGGAACTGTATTAATACGGGCTGCATTTTCATTCACCACAAACATATTACTGTGTTTTATTTCTACATGAATGAACTCGGAACGGTACATTGAACTGTTAAATAGTGTTTTAATATCGTTCATTGGTTTTATGCAAGACGATGTAACCTTCCAGCAGGATAATGCGACCATACATGTCTCCAGGTTTGATGGCCGAAACATTTCATAAATAAAGTAGCTTGCACGTATAGTCCAGATTTAAATCTCTTCAAAAATTTGTGGAGAATAGTTTTGTGTAAGATTTATCATAATGGAATGATGCAGTAGCTTCTTCAAAGTAGCAATTACGGATGCTTGGGAAGAAATTGGACTAGATGTACTATTCAAATTTTCAATTCAATTCACCCTGGATTTTAAAATAACATTTTTTTTATCAAAATTATTAAATTGCGTGGCCTTTGGAATTGTTTCTTTTCTAATAATTATGAAAGGAAAATAACAAATAATTTATAGAATAATGACTTTGTAATGATTTGGGCTAAACGAATTGTGCGTACTGCATTTTTATATAAAATCTGTAATACAGTTGCTGTATTTATCTGAAAATTTAAATGCTTTTGCCAAAGCTGGTTTTGTTTCTAGCGGATTTTCTAAATCTTTGCAATTCAAACTGTCTGCTCTCTGATAATATTTCGTTTGCTGTCATTCCTAGGTACTCGTATTTGATATCTTGACACAGCTTTAATACTTTACGGAACTTAATTTTTCCCTCCTTTACTTACCCCCCCCCCCCCCCTCCTCCTTTTAATAAATTTTTTAAATATTCGCTTTTATATTAGCTATATGGTATTGTTCCAGCTGTTAATCACAGAATCCTGCTGACAAGTTACAAATGCCTTTATTGTTACTATTTTGTTAAAATACTGTTACTGATACTGTAAAACAGTTTTGAATTTATTGATTATTTCCAAACTAATATTTACATATTATTAAAAATATGATTTAGGTTTTTTAAATCGTTATAGAATTAAAACACACATTCATTTTTTTTACAAATGTGACAAAATTAATTAACAAACAAAAAAAAAATTGTAATGACATTCTCTAAAATCGTATGTATACAATCATATTATAATATTACGTACATGCAAGTATGTTGAGTGATTTATGAGATTCCGTGCGATCGAGGCAAACACAAAAGAGGAATCGCATGCAATGTATATTATTATATATGAAGGTGAAACCACTACAAAATATACCGACATAGACGCTATAGTTTGGGTTACAAATTACAAACTAAACATATAAAAAATATTCCAAAATAAAATTGAATCAATATTTTACTTTTTTTTCTGTTTGTGTATATTTTTAGGTTTCACCAGATGGTAATTTAAGTACATCAACACTTAGTTTTACACCGACACGGCAAGATAATGATAAAACATTAGTGTGTCGTGCCACAAATGAATTAGTAAAATATGGCATGAAAGAAACTGCAATGAAACTAAATATATTTTGTAAGTATATCACACTCCTATATTATGTACCTATATACTACCTGTAATATTATATTTTATTTTATTGAGATATATATTTTATACCTATGGGAGTCCTTAAACTGCCTAAACTTATTCAATAAGTGATTGTTCTATTAATATTTTAGATGAAAATGAAATTCGATTATGAAATATTAAAACGTATTAATTTTTATTAAGAAATGAATTATTGAATAAAAGGATTCGAATTGGTACTGAAAATGCAAAGCTAAATAAACAAATAGGATTTATGGTCTAATTCATAAACTGTATGTAAGCTCTGTAACTGTACAATTTCCGATATGTACTAAAATCTTATTCATAAATGTAACTCTATAAACGGAAGTTTTATTTTATAATTTTGCAGTACCAAATTTGATGACGTAAACTTACATATCAAGATTTCGATAGCTAGTAACTCGAAAAAATTGTCATTTTCTGAAACGATTTTCGCATGTATATGTCGTTAGTATTACCAATAGCACCTCTATGCCAATAAAAGTTGAAGCTAATACCAATTGTAGTTTTCGAGGGGTTAGATAAAATTTATTTGTTTAAGATTTATTACTTTTCTTATTTACGCCTAAATGTTGATAATGCAATTAGTACACTACAGTCGAAACAAATAGTTTGTCTGCGGTAAACTCAAAGCAAATTTTATTTATAACGCGAGTTTATGTCAATATTCGAGTGTCGCCATCGAATTTTATAGAATGTTTTAAAATAAAATATAAATTGGTTACAGCGACGAAAAGTCTACAGTTTGTGAACATCATTTTTTATTAGAACACTGAATCTTTTTCTCTGTAGCAATTTCTGTAAAGTTACAGCTATATAAACAAATGTAAAATGAAAAGAATCAGGTCATTAATGTTTTGCTAAGTTAATGTAAAAGATAAGCAATTGTCATTATATGTAATTCACTTTTGCTTGGCACCAACCAAACATTCCTTTCTTTTCTCTTATCTCTTGTGTAAACGACCGACAAAGGGCTAGACAAACTTCTCCTAGTGGCTGTCTCGTGGCTATATAACAGTTTTTTTTATTGTATACAAAACCAAATTGGACAATTTTTGAAAGCCTCTATATTTTCTTAATTTAACATAAGTCTTCAAAAATTAAAATTACAACAGTATTTGCATAAGTGAATAAACTATACAAAGTAACAAAAATAATATATAAGTGTTGCAAACGATTAATTGAAGAATTCGTTTTCAAATAAGCAAATTTTTATAACGGAAACAACTAGCGAACCAAAAAGAATATAAACTAGATTACACTAGTCCTTTCTTATTTAAAAAAAGAAAAGAATAGTGTAATCTAGTTTATATTCTTTTTGGTTCGCTAGTAGTTGTTTCCGTTATAAAAATTTGCTTATTTGAAAACAAATTCTTCAATTAATGGTTTGCAACACTTAAATAAAAACTTAAACAATTTGTAGCACCTGCACAAGAGTTTACCGAAAAAAAAAATCATTGAAAATCAGTTAACAGAAAATGACAAATTAGGAAACTAGTATGTCTAACTTTTTTTCTGTCATTCTCTTTCCTTTTAAGTTTCCCGTTTAGAGTCATGCCTACATATTTTGCTTTGTTTTCATATAGAATTTGCTGTGAATTCTGTTCTACTGATTTTTTTCATTAAATTTTATACGCCATCTTTTCGTCCAGGGACAATATTAGTAGTCCTTTGTAATTTGCTTGTGGGATTCTTCTATGCTTATTAGTGGTTCTAAGAAAGCCGTATCATCCGCAAACGTTGGTATGTTAGTCTCCCCTATCGTGGGCAGGTCCGAGGTACATAGAACATATAAAGTAGGCCTCAGAACGCTACCTTGTGGTACTCCTGCCGATATTATTTTTATTTATGAGTATTTGCCATTTAACTTAACACGAAAGAGTCGGTTAGATATGTAAGATTTTTGTATATCATAAAACTGATTTGGTAAGTCTCATTGTAATTTATATTCCAAGCCTTTATGGCATACTCAGTCAAAGGCTTGTGCTACCAAGTATATACTAGAACATACTTTCTTATTTTCAAGTCATGGATAATGGTAAAGGTGGTGGACCAGATTTTAACCCAGATTTCTTTACAGATTTTAAACTTTTTAAACCAATTAAATTTTCTCTCTTCATATCAATATGAGTTTAGAAAAGGCGCCGGTACTGAAGGTGCTTTGGTTGAAATGACAAACCTGCTTTACAATTGTTTTGATAGTGGTGAACATGTCGGTGCGTCATTTTGTGTTGCTATGGAACAAAATTCCAAAACATTCGAGCATGTTTGGAAATTTACTGCTCGCTTCCAAATGCCAAAGCAATATTCAGTTAAATAGAAAAGCCACATATAAAATCTATAAAACCTTACCTAGCCATAAGCTTGTATTATTTTTTTGTACTTTCGTTTACTTGAAATAAATTAATATTCCATAACAAACTATTTAGCAATAAATGTTTGGAACTTTTGAGTGACATCTTACGATCAATGTAGGAAACCGCTATTGTTCTACTATAAGCTTTTAACGCTATATGATAAATTGAACAATTCAAATTAAATTAATACTCACGAATCAAACACGACGCAAATGAAAAATCAACAACGACCCAAAAAAAATTCAATAATTTTATAGAAATTAAATGAAAAGTAAAAACTACTACGCCAGCTAAAAAGAAGTAGAATCGATCCGTACAACACAATTTGTTTTAACCTGTAAGATTTTTAATTCGCACCATTGGGTACCGAAACGAAATTTTCGCGCTAATAAAAAATTAAGTTGATATCCTTTTGAAAGCGTATCCTTCTTGCTGGAATATCTGTTAAATTTAACATTGGAAATTTCCTTTATACTTCCCATTATTATTAATAATATTATTATTACCAAGTTTTTCTACTTCCTATTAAATTATTTTCATACTTGTGTGTGTGTGTGTGTGTGTGTGTTTGTGTGTGTGCATGTTTAAAAAATCGCGCGGCGCACACACAAAATCAATAGACACAGTTTTCTCGCTCAATTAAATTTTAATTTAATAAAATAAAATGTTAAAAATAGAAAAAAATTATTAAGATAAATATCTGAATAAAACTGGAAAATGAAAATAAAAATATAAAAAATCGAACCTTAGAGATAACAAATTTCCATGTTGTGTAGTTAGTGTAGGGAAGTGAAAAACAAAAAAATATTGGGGTGTTTTGATTTAATGAATTTTTTTATTAAAATATAAAATCCGGGACGATGAATGGTAAAATTACCCCAAATACAAAAATGTACGTAGCTGTGTAGTACATAAAGTTTCTTTTAATTAAATTATATATTATTATCTCTGATCTAATAAATTGATTATCATTTAATTTTGGTTTTTCAACCAAATTAGGATTTTTTTTTTGTTAAATTTATTTATATATTTTAAATAAACATATCTTTGGAATAAATCAATAAACCAAAACAGAAGAAGGAATTCCGATTTTATACAAATTCATTCATTTGGTATGGATGTTTTCGCAAATCAGATAAAAATGTTCGATTGATGTGAACTTTTACTATAAAATAATGATTACATTCATTTATGAAAGTAGAGTATGAAAATGATTATATACCCGTATCGGCAAAACTGATGGATGTTATATGTAAATATACAAAGTTTAATTGAAATTTTATAATTTATTCCCAATGTAAGATTTAATGGGTAGGTGGTACTAAAGCTATATAGATGTTTCACATAGCATAAAAAACAAGTGAACTTCATAGTCACATATATCTTATTTGTTTAATTATTTATAAGAAAATCAATTCTGTGAGTTACATGTATGATTTCGGATGGAAACAAAATTAAACGAAAAATAAATTCAAATTTTGATTTACCGAATTTTTTGAAATTATCCTTTGAAAATGAATTAAAGTAAAATTGGTCTTCAACGATGTTAAATATTTTGGACAATCTATTAATGGGGTTTTCTCCATAGTTTATAGAATGGTGTTCTAGTGGTAAAATATCATGGTTTCGAAATGTTCTGCATCGCATATGAATTTTTAGGTTTTCCAAAATGTAAGTTGGATCAATGTGACCAAGCAAGCGGACTACCTCCAAGTAAGACCAATGAACCATTAGTTGCTTTCCAATTGACCACCGCAAGTACTTGTAAGTGCAAAAAATGTGTATTGGCTAAAGTGTCGATTGGAAAGCACAAAAAAATACAAAAGCAAAACATAACCTACAAATGTTTAGTTTATTTGTGATGACTTTTTAATAAAAAAAATATCTATAACGGAATTTTATTAGCTCTTCACATACGACATCCAATTATATTTTTGACAGAAAAATACTACACACAATCACCTAGCGGACAAATTTATCATAACTGCTTTCAACTACTCATAATAAAATGGTACAGCAGTTGTGAGTAGTTAATTTAGCAAAGACAAATATCGTAAGTGCTTATAAGTACTTGCGGTTGTCGATTGGGAAGCAACAATTATTAACACTATTAATGTTTCTTATGTATGTCATTATGTTAATAGGCTATATCTTCAAACAAACTTGCAGAACCGGATTCGTAAATTTAATGAATTAAAATTAATTCATTAAATTTAATATAAAACTAGCCATTACCGTAAGCTTGTTCTTTTTCATAATTTAAAACTAGCTTATTAGAGAATTAATGAGAATGAATTAACCCATATTAGCCCAGCGATCTATTTGTAGATCAATACAAAACATCTCCTAAAAAGAGAGTTTGCGAAATTATAACGGAATATTTTTAGTGCAATATTTTTTTTAAATAAAAATCCTTTCGAAAACATATTTAGTATAGGTTTTTTCAATCGCAGCTGTGCACAGGTGAATAATTCAAATTACCAGGGTTGGTAATGAAACCTCGACGATCGTTATCTCGAAATCAAAATCTCGAAATCGAAATGTCGAAGTAATAAAATAGCAAATTTCAAAATATCGGAATTTCAAAATATAGAATTCAAAACCTCGAAAATGTATCCCGAATCTCGAATAATAAAAATAATTTTGTAAATATTATTTGCGGCGCCGCAAATAATATTTACAAAATTATTTTTATTATTCGAGATTTGAGAATACAAATTACCTAAACTTCACTATGAGCCTTAATTCTGGTCCGTTGCCGATGCTGTTGCTAACAATTTCCCGAGTACTCAAAATTCAATTGATGAATTGCATCGGCGCTTAAAACAGTAGTAGGAACGAAAAATGCTGGTGTTTACAAAATAATTACCGATCTTTCAAAAGAATTAATAATATTTAAACATAATATAGAACGAACGAACATAGGTGAAATGAAGCCATTAAATAGAAAAAATTTGATAAGATATCAAAAAATTAAAAGAATTTTGAAAAAAAGGCAAAAAATTGATGAGTTAGATTTATTAAAAAGGTTCGCTCAAAACATATGTATATAAATTTTTAATTTGTTAATATAATTTGAATTGAACACTATTAAATAGCATAAAAAAATATTAACTGCATTTTTACCATTCTCTTATTTAGAACATCTTTTTAATTTTTGGGATTTTCGCATGCGAGATTAACCAAATACAAACGATTTTGAAATTCGATATTCTTAAATTCGAGTAACTTTTTTCTTTCGATATTTTATTCATTCGATATTTCGTTGTTTTTAGGACTACCCCAAATTACCATAATTTTACAGAACACATTTGCAATTATATTTTGTTACATAATTTCAAGGACTTTAAAGGTAATTTGTTATTTTTTGCAGTTTTTTATTTTCTTGCATTTCAGTTACCTAACGGTTCTTTTTTATTTTTCCAACAATGTTTTGTTTTCCAAATTCATTATACGAAATAATTACTATATTTTATATTATATTAAAAAAAATTAATTTGGGCTAATATGGGTTAAAATGCACCAAGCACATCCAAACAAAATTTGAATTGCTATTTAACTGTGGTTTATTTTTTCAAACCACGCAGGGAGTGCGCTGTTAAAAAATACTGCACACTGCGTTTTTATTTAGCAAATGTGCTTACTACACTCGGGTCTTCAAATTTTACAATGAAATAAATGCCTGTGTACGAAGCGTTTGCAAAGTAAAATACAATTTATTACTCTCGGTGTACGCCGCAAATGTCTCTGAACAACCGTTGCTCGCTATACAATACTCGAGTTAGCCTGCTTGCTCGGGTTGAGTTAAAAAATAGACCCAATATTAAATTTTATGGAATATGTTTGTGCAAGAAAAATGTTTGAATGTATTGTAATGCCAGTTTTTTTCGCCTTCGCAAGCAAAAATTTATAAACCAAACTCACAATTTGTAAAAATCGTTGCTTTAATAAAATAACTCCCTTTTTTGGGTTTCACAGTAAAAAGCATCTTACCTCATTGCAAACATTATCGGATGTCGAAGCCTTTCATCAAAATAATCAATCGGGATCCCCAGAGCCCGGAAGAAGCAGGAAGGATTTCTAACGGAAGAAGCTTAAATACTCATATGAATTTAAGGCAAACAATGAGTGTTTTAAAATTCCCGCAATATTTTAGACTTGAGTCATTTGTGCGGTGGAGTGTGTAACGTCGTGATTACGCCGTCACTATAGTGTCTAACCCTGATTGCATTACTCGTTTAATTTTATTGAGCTGTAATTGAATTTGGTTTTAATTTTTGACTTCCGGTTTTGATTTATTTGTTTTTTTTTCTTCGTACTTGTACGATCAAACAAAAAGGTCTTGTTTGGGACCGAAAAAAACGATCACAGTTGACAAAGTGTAATTAAATGATTCACATCAATATTTCAATATCCAATTTTTTTTTTGGGTAAAATTCAAGTAATTAGTGAGTGATGTTAAGAGACTTAGTGATATGATGTGATTTTATTGTGAATTAAATATAAAAGTAACCGGACAAGTGGTGCAGTGGTTAAAGCATCGGCACTTGGACCGGGAGGTACTGGGTTCGAATCCCATCAGAGGGAGGATGCAAATCGAATTTTCATCATCGATTACAATCGGCGATGTTAATAAACACATCTTAGACCCTCTGATGGAGTGCAGAATTCAGCACCGACCCATCGTCGATGTCAATGTACAGGTTGACTTGGAGCTTACAATGTGCAGGTGGTATACTGTAATTGTGTGAGTAGGTGAATAGGTGAATGAGTTAATGATGTGGCGTGAATGCGTGGTATCACAATGGGCCAAAAATAGCCTAAGTGTCAACCACTGAAACCTAAACCGAAACCTAAATATAAAAGTAGTTTGACAAAAATAAAAATAAATTATAAATTCCTTAAAATTAATGTTACTTGCTAATCAAAACTCATATCTAGTATTTAGAAATAATTACATCGTATGTTATAAAGGGAAAAATACTATAAAACAAATTGGAACAAAAATGGACGTTAAATTTTGTGTAAAACCGATAAAAACCATGTGTCTAATTGCTGTGATTAGAAACAAGATTCTTGAATTAAAATCTAAGTTATAAAAGTCAATTAAATAATAAAATTAAAATATAATAAGCAGTATAATTATTTATAAAAAATATTGGAAACAAAATTTTATCCGCATAGACATTATTACGGTAAAGTAGAGCAAACCTCGCGTACCTGCTTAAAGCGGAAGGGTGTGTTAATGTGACCTTGGTGGTTTCCGTTTTAAAATAATTTAATTATTTAATAAATCTAAACTAATGAAATAAATACAAACAAATTATAATTTAAACAAATTATTATTTTTTATTTTAATAAGTTTTTTTTTAACTTAAACACATATCATTAAAATCATATAATAATAATCATAAAAGTGTAAATGACTACTAGTGGATTTAATGTCCTTTAAAAGTTCTTCATTCACACTTATGTATAATACAAAATATATACAGCATATAGGGTCATAGCACAGTCAAGTTACAATCAGTTATGTAAACCAAAGGAAAATTTATGTTCAAATCAAATTCTCGTGTCGTTACAAATGGAAAAATATTTCTAGCGGCTGCTAGAGAAATGATTAGCTAAAACTCAAACCCTATTTCGTCTATCTTGCTCAATATATTCACATTTCTCAACACACAAATGAACAAATGAAAAATTTTATATTTGTGTGTACAGTATAAAAGAAACAAACGGAAAAATACAAATTCAACGTATTTTTTATTTTCGTTTGAAAATATCCTTTCTCTTATTGTATGTTTTATATTTAATAAAACAGAATGTTTTGAAAATTAAAACGCACGTATTATGTATATACTATACATATACTAGATGTATATACATATGTACTATTTAAAATAAAATGTGTGCACGATCGATAATTTCTTGTCGTTTAGGTATATAACATTTAAAAAACATGTGATCATGAAATGAAAGAGGATCTTTTTTCGATGTATGTATGTGTGTACGTATATATTGTTGTACGTATACATTGATTATGGTTTGGTGTGCTGCATGAAATATAGTTTATAAAAAAGAAACCAATATTTGGAGGAAAAGATACGAAACATCAGAAATTTATGAACGAAAGGGAAACATATTATAATTAAATTGTTTTTAGTGATCACAGTAAACATTTAGATATGCATACATATTACATATTTGTGTTTAGTTACATTATGTATATTTTATATGCCTATCTATACTGATTGGTCGAAATTAAATACATACATTCATTACTTAATTTTTCCTAAGTGTACTATAAGGATGATTGATATATGATCTAAATTCAATAATATTAAAATTCCTAACAGTTTTATAAATGATTTTATTTTTGAGAAAAATAATAAAATCAGCTTAGAGCGGAAAGATGCCTTTGGGAGGATGTACTATGTATTTGGATTTGCATCCAAAAAATTGGTCAAGCATATATAGTACATTTTTGTGAACACTTTCCCCTTATTCCATATTATCTGAAGCATGGTATAGTATTTGAATTGTTTCAAATAAAAGCTAGTTATTGATTTTAACCAAATTTGCAAAAACATTAATATTTCGATGTCGGTTGTGATGTATAGAATTATGAGTATACACAATATCCTTGGAATTTCATTTTTAAACTTCTAACCCCAAGTAAAAACCATCCTAAGGTTTAAAAATGAAAATAAATAAATTTCGTTTTTTGTTGTTTTCAACCGAGTTACAAGCTTACATTATAAGTACACTGTAATTTTTCAGATACCAACCACCGCTTATCATGAAAACTACCCCAAATTTCTCTAGAATAAATGACCACTTTTTGACAATTTCAAAAATAAACATTTCAATATCGGATATTGGGTATCGCTTTATAATCCTCATCAGAAGTGCAATTCGATGTTTAAGTTGTAACTTGTAACTTTAAATCATGGAAACAAATTTATTTAGTCACCCACTTTATTTATTAGGTGTATAACTTAATTTCTACAGATTTTTTTTTCACGGTATTTTGTGGTTTTATAGGATCGGACGCAAGGTTTCAGAACAACGAACGACAAGTCTACGTGAGTTACCATAACCTCTCAGAATAGCAGAGTTTACGATTACAACTGATAAACAGCACATTCGGCACTGCATTCTATACGAATTCCAACAAGGAAAAAATGCTTCTAAGGTACGGGAATCAATTTGTAGTGTTCGTGGTGCCGACCTTGTGTCTTATGAAACGTGTAATTATTGGTATAAACGTTTTTCTGGTGTAGAAAACCAGTATTATTTACTACCAATTGACGAAGTACCTGAACTGATGGTATCCGGATGGAACTAATATAGATTTTTATAATCGTGAAGAGATGGAAAATTTAAATGACGATAATATATCCGATTTAAACAAAAGTCCTTCGAAATTGCAAACCATTACAAAAATGGCAAATAGTGGTAGTAATACTAGCAATCGTAGTGGTACTAGTTCTTCTACTTTTGGTAATAAAAGTCTAAAACCTTCTTATACATACAAACAATTTAATAAAATAATGTTAAAGCGAGTAATGTCCTTATCCGGTGCTGATCTTTCTATGAGTTCAAGAAACGAATTACAAAACCAAAAACTACGATTTTTAAGTACTAAATACTACAAACTTGTAAAAAATAGGAACCTGATAGACGAACTTGAAGAGAAAAATTTAATTAGCTCTTACCAGAAGGATACATTTTTAAACCGTAACCCAAATTCAATTTTTTGAAATAGATATACTTAAAGAGATAAAATTAGAAACCCAAATTTAGGCAGGAAATATCCAGAAGAAATACGGAAGTTTTCTTTAAATTTAAACTTTTATTCTCCGAAGAACTTTGAATATGTTCGAAACCAATTTAAAAACTGCTTTACTCACTCTCGTATACTTGCTCGTACACTGGTATAAAGTAGTATCGAATATTATATCTCTTTTTCCTAAAACAAAATTGCTTGTTGTTTCACCAACCTGGGCATCCAGGTTTTACTTCAGAATCTTTTCGTACTCTAAAGTTGCTGGTCCGATCAAAAAAAGAAACAGATAAGGTCGTTATTGGAAATGTATGCTTGGATGATATGTACATTCATCCAAAATACGAGCACGATTTTCACACCAATAAAATATCTGAACACGTCGAGTTCGATGGTAACGACCCAAATGATAATACTTTAGCTACCCAAGTAATTGTTTTTATATTTGTCAGTTGTACTGCTCGTTGGAAAATTCCTCTTGGATATTTCCTTATTAGTAGCTTAACATCTGTATAAAAGAAAAATATAATTGAGTTTCGTTTGCCTTTATTACACGATATTGGGGTTCTAACTATTGGTTGTAACGTTTATTTTCCTAATATTAATCTCGCTTTTAAATTGGTGGTATACCTCAACAATTTAAATTTTTTTTATCCATGTCTTATGTTCAGACTCGTCAAGAACATTTAACTATTTGATGGTGATGGCCCTAAAATTTCATGGCACTATTTAGAATAACTCCATAGGATTCAATCGAAGGAAGGTTTCCATCTCTCGAATAAATTACGAAATGCCCATATATTTTTTAATTGCCAAAAAATGAAAGTTAATTTAGCAGTTCAGACATTAAGTAATTCCGTAGCAAATTCCGTGTTTCAAAATTGCCACAATATGAAGAGTGTAGTGGAACAATAAAACTTATTAGAGTCTTCAATAATTCCTTTGATATTTTAAACAGCAAAAAATTTCAAGTAATTTTAATTTGGTTTTAAATTACGTTAAATCATCAATTGAATATACATATATCTAAATTAAAGTTTCTATCCTCTGGTATTAAAGTTACTGATCCTAAAAGCCAAACGGGATTTATTGGAATAATATGTTGTCCTTCTAACATCCAGGATTTCCGTAACACTTTTTTAAACACACATCTGTTGAAATATATTTCGTTCTATAAATTAAGTCAAGAGCACATTGAACTATTTTTTTGAGTTGTTCGCTTAAGATTAGGAAAAATTTCGAATCTAACTCAAAACCACTTCATATAAGCGTATTTTCACACGTTCAATTAAGTGACGCCTCGTTAGGGAATTGTATTCCTCAAAGAGAAGTTTCTATTTTAAATGTTTCCTGAGCATGAACTTCGTTTACTTATCATTAATTTTGGTAAATTGTTTTTTATTTTTAAGTTAGTTTTCATTTAGAATTTACCACTTTCCGCTATGATGTCTTTAATTTGATGGTCGCCATATAAAATATAGAGCAAAATTTGTGTGTGTGCATGTACGTAGAGTAGATGACATAGAGAAAAAAGAAAGAAATAACTATTCAATAAGTCTGGTGAAAATGCCGCGTGCGGGAGAACTTCCCATACCAAGTTGAAGTTGGTCTTCTGAGCCACGCAAGCAACGTGAGATCGAGCGTTACATGCATCAGTATAACTTGCCTGCTTGCTTGCCCAGTAAATGGCAATTTCTGATCAATTCCTTTCCTCAGTTTGTTCAGTTGTCGGCTGTACCGTTCTGCAGTCACAGTCTGACCAGTTTCCGGAAGTTCGAAATAAAGCACACCCTTCATGTCCCACCAGATACACAGGAGAACCTCCTTTAAGTGGATGTTCTGTTTTGGTGTCGATGTACTGGGTTACCCGGGAAATTCTATTCACAACTTTTTACATTTGGAATTCTAGTAAAAAATATACTTTTCATCACCCGTCACAATTTTCCACAAGAAATTATTTTTTTGTTGCCGGGCTAGGAGTAAAAGGCATGTGTTCATACGTTGACCTAGGTTGTATTCGGTCTACACATGTGGGACCCACTTAGACCGAAATCGCCACTTCTAAACCGATTATACCAATAATTACACGTTTCATAAGACACAACGTCTGCACCGAGAACACTACAAATTGATTCCCGTGCTTTAGAAGCATTTTTTCCTTGTTGGAGTTCGTATAGAATGCAGTGTCGAATGTGCTGCTTATCAGTTGCGTTCGTAAACTCTGCTATTCTGAGAAGTTATGTAACTTACGTAGACTTGTCGTTCGTTGTTCCGAAGCCTTGTGTCCGATCCTGTAAAAACTACAAAATACCGTGAAAATATTTCTATTTTAAATATAATTTTAAGCTCGAAGAAAAAATCTGTAGAAATAAGCTCATATACACCTAATAAATAAAGTGGGTGGCTAAATAAATTTGTTTCCATGATTTAAAGTTACAACTTAAAAAATGAGTTGCACTTCTGATGAGGATTTTAAAGCTATGCCCATTACCGATATTGAAATGTTTATTTTTGAAATTTTCAAATAAGTGGTCATTTGGGGCGGTTTTCATGATAAGGGGTGTTTGGTATCTGAACAATTGTCGTGTACGATTGACAACACAAACAACGAATTATTTATATATTGTCATTGTAAAACCTGATGATGGGTTTCACGCTTAGGGTTAGCAGTTTAAAAATTGAATTGCATGGATATTGTGTATACTCATAATTCTATATACCACAACCGGCATCGAAATATTATTGTTTTTTGCAAATTTGGTTAAAATCAATAACTTAGGGAAAATTAAGTAATGAATGTATTTAATTTCGACCAATCAGTATAGATAGGCATACAAAATGTACATAATGTAACCAAACACAAGTATGTAATACGTATGTCTAAACGTTTACTGCGATCACTAAAAAACAATTTAATTATAATATTTTTCCCTTTCCAAATATTTGTTTTTTTTTATAAATTATATTTCATGCGGCACACCAAATCATAATCAATGTAGCTACATACACTGTACCTAGAAGACAAGGCAATACTGCTTGTTACGTCATCAAATTTATCTCTAAATAAATACATAACATTTAACGGTTTAACGAAATGTTTAATGCATATTTTGATAATAATATAATATGTAAATTATTTTTTACCAAATATAAAAAACTCGGATCATTTATTTGACTTTAATGCCATCCCAAAGATTGAAATCGTGGACATAAAATGACGTCATATAGCAAAATTTTTAAAGCAATGAGGCCATTAGTATCTAGGTGCACTGCTACATACATACATCTAAAATAGATCCTCTTGCTTTTCATGATCACATGTTTTTTAAATTTTATATACCTAAACGACAAGAAATTATCGATCGTGCACACAAATGTATATACATCTAGTATGTATGTATATACATAATACGTCCGTTTTAGTTTTCATTTCATTTTCTGTTATTAAATATAAATCAAAAGAGAAAGGATACTTTCAAACGAAAATAAAAAAAAGGTTGAATTTGTATTTTTCCGTTTGTTTCTTTTATAATGTACATACAAATAAAAAAAATTTATTTTGTCGCGCGCGTATTGAATAAATATATTGAGCGAGAAATATGTATATTGAGCACATAGGGTTTGAGCTTTAGCTAAGCATTTCTCAGCCGCTCGAAATATTTTTCCATTTGTAACGACATCGAGAATTTGATTTACACATAAAGTTACTATTGGTTTACGGGTCTGTTTGACTCTTTTGTTTGTGGTCATAGTGACTAAGACTACATTACACAAAATAAACAATAAAATTAAAATACATAAAAATATAATTAGATTTAATTATAAGGCTTTTTTATTGGTATATGGCACATATATAAAATTAAAATAATTATTTGCTGAGCTTTCGATGTCAATTCGACATCATTATCAAAGCTAATGAAATTTTATTAAACAAAATTTTTCCGTTACAAAATATACAGAGCCTATACAGTAAATTTTATATAAATACAACATGAATAGAAGGTATATTTAAAAATTATATAAAATATGATTTGAATTTATAAAAGCAAATAAAAAATGCAAATATTTAAAATAAATTTAGAACTTTACTCGTCTTCAAAATAAATTTATTTTTGGTGTAATTAACGAAGAAATTAAAATAACAATAAAAGCAATCAAAACTACGAAAAATATTTTGACATCCATTCATCATAATTTAGAAGATATACTTCCGTCTACCATCATCGAAGAATTTATTCTACAAGCAGAAACTACTTTTAGTTTTCATTTTAATGAGATTAAGGTAAGACAAATATCTAAGTTAGACAATATTATGATAAATAGTGTAAATATTTTATTTGATAATTCAGTTAGTTCTAGTGAAAAATGGCTAGTAAACCTTTCCGATATTGATCTTCCAAACAACGTATAATTTATTTTAAGTACCTAAACTTTGTCCACCTATTAATAATTATATTCCATTTTTTAAAATTATTTCAAGTGTTGAAAGTGCAATTTTTGGTTTTCCGGAAAATGACCGTGCTGAAATTCGTAATCGTTTTATAAATATATTAGCTAATTTTAAAAATAGTTCTTCGTCACAGAGTCTCTCACCTAGTGAAAAACGTATTTTGTCATACGTAAAACAGACAAAAACGTTTTTACGTAATAATCCAAATATTTTAGTGACAGGGGCTGATAAAAGCAATGTGACAGTAGTAACAACACGCAGTGATTATGTTGGAAAAATGAATGGTTTACTAAGTGATGAGACCACGTACAGACAGTTAGTGAAAAATAATTCGACACCTATCCAAACTACAATAAATTCTTTAGTAAAAAATTGGCACAATGCAGGTAATATTGATGTTTTGACAAAGAAAAAATTAACAAGTTATACACCTATTGTACCCAAATTATATGGTTTGCCCAAGATCCATAAACCTGATATACCATATAGACCTATCGTGAGCTCTATAGATGGCCCCACGTACAGTTTATCGGCATTTTTGGGTAATATTATTAAATTCAGTGTAGGTAAAACTTCTTCTTTTGTTCTAAATTCCGAAGATTTCAAACATAAAATTCGTAACGTTATTATACCTCCAAATTGTATTTTATTAGCACAACTTTATTTTCCAGAATAGAGATTCTTCGGGTACAACTGTCGGAATCCTTGGTTATTTTCTCAATTGAGATTTTCACTTTGCACCAGAAACTTACTGATGCTTCAAGTGCGCCTAACTGGGTTTTCATCGCTTGAAGAATAATAACCACATCGCTTAAAGCTGAAGTATCGTTGTTAAATAAATTTGGATTGTGACTGCAATCGCCAATATCATCTAAGATGGAACTGTTCGATTTACTGCGACAATCAGGACACAGCCATGAAGTAGAACCACTATTAAGCTCTCTAAGCACCTCGTCAGATATGCCGGCACATTTAACATGGAATAAACTCGCGCAAACACCATATTTAACACCAGGAAACCGTCCCTTGGATATTCCCTTGAGACACTTCTCACAATTTTAACTCATTTTGAATTCGCGCCAAGAAATACGTCAACAACACAACCAAAAATAAACTTTTTGTGATTAATTATTAAATTTGATAATAGTTATTGTTATTATTTTTAAACGATTACTATTAGAGTAAATAAAACTAATTCAACTAGTCACTCAAACTTATGGTTTCTTTTTATATATGAATTTAATTTTAATTTATTTATTTTGCTATATTATGACACTGAACGATGTTGATAGTCAGAACGACGAATTGTGAATGACGAATTGTCAATAATAAGTGCGCAGCCATTGTGCAATTATTTTTTTTATATGGACGATCAGCTACCGTGTATAACATTAAAGCTGATTGAGTTAAGTTAATAAATTAATTGAGAAACTCAAATTAACAGTTATTAAACCAACAAAAGTCTAATCAATCAAATTGTTGAATGTTGTGATGCACTGTACACAAATCATAAAAACGATTATCACAGAATACAAATAAGTATTAAAATTCTACGAACGCAGACAAATAAAAATTCGCTCGAGGGATATAACTTTTGGTCAACGTCATCATCATCGCTAATGGGAAAATGGATACCCATAACAAGCCTTAAACAATCTGAAAGTTTTTTTTTTGTAATTTAATATTATAATTTGCTTTAAATAATCTTTTTCTATTTAATATTACATATTTAAATTTTTATAGGTTTAACTTTAATCTTAGGTGCTTTGAAAATTTACTACGCAAATTTTCATTGATGGTTTGTTCGGATGAATTCAGTTTTTTTCTCTTTATTAATTTTATTACTTCTGCCTCTGACGTCAAATTAAGTGATAAGTATTTTGTTGTTGATGATCAAATATTATTTACTTGAATTCATTTTTTATGGTCATTAATTATTATAATGTATTTTTTTTATATTTTGTTCGATATCAAATTAATGAAATGGTACTATTTTGGTTGTATCAAATTTTATTTATTTCAATATTTTTTTTCTCTACATATTGTTATTTTCCGCGTTGTATTAAAATTTTTCAGGGTGAGATAAAGCAACAGAATTGGCAATCATGTAAGTGGAAGTAGGTAATTACATCCCATCATTAGCTTCCCCATTTTCTACTATCATTGGTGTGTTCAGTCCGACCAAAATGATAAAATTTCTCATGATATTTTTTGTGACCCTAACTTCACTCCTTATAATTTTATGTCAAACTCGAATGAACAACCAAATTGAAATAATAATTATAAATTGATTCTGCACGTCAAAACATTGTTGGCGCTGTCATAACAAAAATTTACTATTTACTAATGCCTAAGTGTCAGAATAGTTTAATACTTCACATCTTTTCTTAGCTAATAAAACAAACCCGGGGAGTACACATATTCACACATTTTAACATTCATTCAATTATAACTTACGACAGAGATTTGCAGATAATTGATTGCGCTAAAAACTTTCACAAATTGTTTTTAGATGGCATTTATATGTGTAGAAGAAATCATATTTTCGCCCAGTTCATGAATACACGAATAATTTTAACCACACAACGTCGCAAATAATCAATCATTCAAGGCGGCCGCATGAAATGTCTCTCGAATCTCGAGTCGAGCCAACAAAGTTAAAAATGTGTGATCTCAAAAAGGCGGTACAACACATTTTCATTACAACAACAACAATAATTTACAACAACAATTTGCTTTATATCGCTCATTTTTCACTTGAGCTGAGGCATTTCATGCGGCCGCCATCAGAGGAAATGAAATGGACATTGAAGATTGAACAAAAAAACAGAAAAGAAACTACACACACAAATCATACACAAACAATATATTTTTTTGAGTTTACTCCCCAGACACTGATTTGAACTACATTGTTTTTAATGTATTATTGTTAATTAGAAATAACATTAAAGTTGAACAAAATGTTGTTCCTGTCCATATAAAATCATAGCGCAATAACATTAGAAATAAAATGTATAAATTTTGACAGCCAGAATCGAAAATATTTTTGGTTTTTTTTGTGATAAATGAGTGCGTTTTATGACAAAAGCTGATAAAAAATATCATGATAATTTTTATCATTTTGGTCGGACTGAACACTAGGCATGTAAATTTTCCCTTTCAGTAATTTTTCTTTTGTTGTATCGGTTCGGTCAGTTCCAAATGTAAAGCACAAAGTCAAGTTAAGTTGAGTCCATTTAATTATCTATTAAATATTTGTTATTTGTACAAAAGCGGTCTAGCAAGATTGAGAATGCACTTGAAATCCCCACCCCATCACTCTTCAAAAAGGTTTCCTTCAACCATCATGAAAGATATGAGCAGCTTTTATGCCAAAGTTTTCATCAATTACATTCTCAATACAGGCACATGTCGACGATATATTCACTGCTCCCAGTATCTCCGGCTTTATTACTAAAATTCAACGGATCGTCCATAATAATCGATATGTACTGATGCAGGTCTTCTAATCATTTCAACATTTTTTATCATACATTAATTTCTATACTTTCAGGATTACCGGGGGATAGGAGGGAATGCATTCGGTATAAGTGCCCGCTTAGGGATCTTGATGTTTCTGATGTTGGAGTAATACAAGGGACACAATACGCAAAAAATCTTTCGATGGTAATAAAAACACAAAGACAACAATTTCAATGAAATGAAGAAAACGTATCCACTCACCCACACCACTCATTCACGCTACATCATTAACTCATTCACCTTCTCACCTACACACACAACTACAATACACCACCTGCACATTGCAAGCTCCATGTCAACCTGTACATTGACGTGGATGGTGGGTCGGCGCTGAATTTTGCACTCCATCAGAGCCAGAGGGTCTTAGTTGTATTTATTAACCACACCAATCGTAATCGATGGCGAAAATTCGATTTGCATTTAGCATTTGATGGGATTCGAACCCATAGTACCTCCCGGTTCAAGAGCTGAAGCTTTAACTACTGCGCCACTTGTCCGGTTCGGAATATTAAGTTTGATAATTACTTTACAAGTGTTGGGTTAGCTCTGTTGTTGCTAAGCTATCAGGTGTATTCCTATTGAGTTTCAACTACATCGACAATGACCTGCAGAAACAAACGTTTTTGGTTTCAGTAAAAGTTATGTAAGAAAATTCAAGCCGTTGTTTTACTGTCGTCAATACACTTTGATGATACAGTATATGTAGAGAATCCTAATGAATCAACGATAAATCACCATAAAACTCTACGGAAGCAGGAGTTGATACGTTGGACCAGCTTCTTTTGCCATGAACTTACCTGTAAAACGTATCTTGAATAATTAATAATCTTTATTTCCCCTTAAATTTTGAAAAACCAATTAGGTCAACCCTTGTCGAAAATTTAGTCTTTACATTTATTTGAAGACTAAATAGAAGAAGAATTTTATGATATTTTTTTTCCAGTTTTTGTAAATTTAACACTGTTCAACACCATTGAAAAAACTGGAAAAGCTAATTTGCAAACTGTCACTTTCGGTACACACATTTTCACCAAATTTCGTAATGATCTCTCAATTTACTACAAAAAGCAAGTATGAAGTTTCATTCCGAATAATGTTTCGGCCTTAACTGTAGAGAATTTCGCCAAATTTTGTCGGAAAAAGTTTTTTTATCACAACTTGTCTGATCACAAATATGATCTGAACAAATTTATTCGTTTTTTTCTCATATGCTATATGCTTTTCAAAATATTTGCAAAATTGAAATTTAATTTACAATGTTTTTGTTTAAACCCTTTTTTTCAAAAATGCTAAATTTTTTTCAAAGTACATATGTGCAAAATTCAAAAAGCTTCTACGGAAGCTTTCACTTCCGGCTGGGCTGTGCAGAGACCGAATATTTGTTGAAAAAAAATTTTTTGGTCAAAAATCGTAATTTCCGCGTAATTTTTTCAAAATATTTGCAAAAAGGAAAAAAATTTACGGATTTCCGCAAGAAATCAGTGGGATCTCTCATTCTATGGCAATAGCTTAAGTAGGAACTTTTACTCCTATCAGCCTGTCAGCCTGGGTTGCAGAGAGTTCACAAACATTTTGTCTGCACGACACACTAACACACAACACACACAAACAAACTGCACGACACACACAAATAAATTTTTAAAATTTTACTAAAAAAAGAGTGAGAGTTCATTAGTATTATCAAGGAGATTTGTAAACCTGGCGTGTGTGTAGTGGGTGTGTACAGTTTACTTTGGAGGAAGAAGAAATGGAATTTCACCAGAGTTTTTCATTTGTTTATTGGTCTATTAGACTCTAATTTTTCTAATTTTCATTGAAAAGCTGCGACCATTGGTCCCATATCTCGTAGTAGATATATTTCGATCTGAGTTCATGTGCAAATCGAATTCGTCCTGCAGGAAGTTTAAAAGTGGTTCAGCTTGAGGAACAGCAAAATTAATATTGAAATCCCCGTTCATAATCATTTGCAAAAGTTGATAGTCTCCCTGGAGAATTTTTAAATTATTTAAGAATACGGAGCAATGACGAAATGTATGGACATACAACTACAGCATCTTATTCCCATTGCGAAGCTGAGTTCAGCCGTGTATATATCATCAATGGGTTGTGGTCTTACGCTCATACCAGTTGTTTGTCCAACGATGATTTCCTTATGCGAGGTGACTGTATAAGTACTTGTATTTGTACTAAACGCAGCATTCAAAATTAATAATATTAAGGAATAATCCAACATTAATAATATTAATAAGGAACTTCAACATTAATAATATTGACAAGATAAGGGCAGTCACACCAAATTTAGAAAAAGGCAATAGGTTTTAAAGTTCCGTAATTATTTTGATAATGTCAATAATTATTCATAAATGTGTATTGTCAGTTTCCCCAAGAGTTGGCAAATGCGTAAAATATCGTCCACCGTTTGTAAATCTTATACTTTGTAAAATTTTGAAATCAAATTGACGATCATTTCATTAATCATAATGTTAACATTTAGCGGACGTAAAAGCGCACAATGTCACGGTGCTTACTTAGCCGAAGAATACGTTTACATTAGATTTTACTTTGAATTTTGTCAGACGTAGGATATATCAGGCGTATAGTAAATCGAAGCGAATTTTGTATTAATTGTTACATTCTGATAAATTTTTTCTAAAAATAATTTTTATAAAAAATATTTTTAATTTTAATTTATGATATTTTTAGAAATTCATCATTTAAAGATAAGTTTCTTAATGTGTGTATGTGTGCCTTTTGTTATTAGTCATATACCAACCTTTTTATTAATCTGCAAATATATTTACACTTTAGACGCGATTAATTTTTTAATTTAGTTGCACGATTAACCATAATAGGAAAAGTGTCAGAATCCATTAAAAATTAGAAACTATGCGGTTGGAAAAGAAAAAGTTTGCATGAGCAACTACCTACGATAAAAAAGAAGTTTAACATACACCAAACTATAAATTGTCTCCAACATTAAGCTCGCGCGACTCATTGCGAACTTTCTATACAAATTGATGAGATCTCTGTGTATATAATTTTTAATTAATTGCCACCAATTAAAAGTGTCACATTGTGTAATTATATCAATTTACTTTATTTGAAATATAACAAAAGAATTGAAATAACTAACAAAACAAAAAAACTGTTGAACCCAATAAATAAAAATAAAATTTATAAACTAAAATTAAAACATTTTTAATTTGGCAAAACAAAAAATCGAATCGATGCTTTATTATACATGTCGTGTTAAAATTAATTTATTTTTGTACATAAAAATAAAAATACAATAAGTTTTATTTTATTTTATTACAAATATAAATTAATTGTTTATTTGTTAGGAAAAATTGGTTTAGCGTGTTTCCATCTGTTTTTAGTTTGAAATAGTTTTTTGTGGTTTTGTTTTCCGTTCGGTGGTGTTATTTCTTAATTTAGAAAAGTAATTTAGTTTGTGAGCAGATTTGATACCCAAGCGGTTGATGACTAGCTGAATATTAAATCTTTTTTACAAAATTAAATGTCTAAATAAAAATTAATGGCCGGGTTGTAAATGTTTCAACAGAAATTATTAATGGTTTTAGATTTGTAGAATGCTATCAACATTTAAGACACCAATTATATTTATAATTAAAAGGACGTGGAATTCAACTTTATTGTTGAAACGTCTGGGAAATATAAAATAAAGTTTTTATAATATGGTGCAAACTGAAATTCAAATTTGATTTATCCAACTATTTGCGCGCTAAAAATTTGCATCATCGAGTTTAGCGTTTATTATACATCAAAATTTTTAAGTCAAAATATGAATGATAAATTCTACTTCAATAAGGTGAAGTTCTGGTCTAAAATGCGTTCACTGCAATTTCTATTTTTTGTGCTGATATCGAAACAATTCATGATTCACGATTTTACTGTATATCATATATGATTACATAAAAAACTTAGTTTTTAAAAATTGGTGTTCAAATGCAACTTGGCATTCAAATGCATCCAAATCCCATTGCATGCAATGTAAAAAATACAGAAGGACGGAAAATACATTCCGAAGACAACAGTTGTCTTGCAGTGCATGAATTTGCTTCCGGTATAAAAGACAGAATTTTTTGCACAAAATCATTAGGTGATGAAAAGAGGATTTTGTACGATAATGATAAACGAAGAAAACCATAGGTTGTGATCCAGGCCAGCCATCAAAATCAGTTGCAAAAATGAATATTTATGCCAAGAAAGTGTTACTGTGTGTCTGGCGGGATTGAGATGAGTCATTTACTACGAGCTTCTGGAACGTTACCAGGCCCAATTGATCAAATCAAATGAGGCTCTGGAGGAAAAAAGACATTTTACGGGACAAAGAAGGCGGAAGGTGATTGTGCTCGCGCTTGTTAGTTTAGTAAATAGAGAGTTTGCTCTGCTATTCGGGGGTACCGGGTTCGTTTCCTGGTGGTGACCAGTAAAAAGGTTGCGACTGGGTGTTTTTAGCATACCATATGTTATTCATATATGTTCGTCAATTTTCAGATTTTACAGCCATATTACTTACGGCTTGGTCCTTAATATTTGATTTAAAGACAACGGTCGTCCCCATACAAAATTAAACCGAGAACGCATCTTCTTCTTAGGCGGGGAAGTTTTACAGCATGCGGCGTATTCTCCAGACCTGGCTCTCTCTGATTACCACTTATTCAGATCTATGTCATCATATGTGAAAGACCAGCAGTTCATGAAGACCATAGATAGTAATGGCGAATATATCGATAATTAATCTTTGTGACAATTATATTTTCAATAAAGTTGAATTTGACCAAAAAAAACAGATTTTCTAATTACACACCTAATGTACAGGTGACAAAATTGAGTGATCACTCACATCAATTATTTTAGAATACCGTGATTTTCAAGTTCTTAACCTGTCATTCAGTGACGCTAGGAAAATATGTTTAAAGGATGAAGAATTGGGATATGTGAAAAATCGTAATTTGCCGATGGTTACGAGAAAATGAAAAATTAGCCGTATCCTGTAGAAGAGTCCCTTCATAATTAAGCAAATATGAAGAAAAGATTGAAATTTGCTAAATAATATACAAATAGAAGCTTTGACTTTTAAAATAACGTGCTCTGGTCAGGTAGGAGCAAATTTCAACTCTTCGATTTAAAAAACGGGATCGAATTTTGAAATATCCTGGAACCGCTTATGAAGGTGAAAATATAAAATCCATAATAATACACGGTGGTGCGGTCCTAATATGGTATGGGAGTGTTTCGCTAGAAGTGGAGTTGGTAATTTGTGTTTAAATGAAAATATTATGACAGATTGAAAACCTATGGATGGATCTTTGGGCGAAAAATTACCATTTAAAGAGCGCTCAAATAAAAACGATTTTTTAGTAACTTAAGGCACGTATGGGAATAAATATCTGCTGAAACCACTTCAAATCTAAAAAAAGTATGCCACGGCAACTGGAAGCAGTCATGAAATCTCGAGAAGGACATACGCAATATTAATCAATCAAGATGATCAAAAATTCTTAATTTTTTTTGTGTAAAATGAATATGTTCACTTAATTTTGTCTTAGTGATGATAAACAAGCAATTTTTTAAATTTATTTTGAATTAAATTAAGTAACAAATATTTTGGTGTATAAAACTAATCGATTAATAAATAATAGCCCAAAAAGTATTTCACGATTGAAAACATAGTATTTATTTTATCTGTTCAAGGCTGGGAAGACAAGTTTATTATAAACAGTGTGTTTACTTAATTTTGTCACCCTCTGTATTGTTAAAGTTTATTTTAAACAATATTTTTTAGGTTTTTACTCGTGAGTGAACGAAAGGGGGAAGACATAGTAAAATAAAATACGTAGTAAAATAAAATATCGTACCTCCCAATTAAGACTGTGCCAACTCGAAAACATCAACTTTACAGTAGACAAGTTTTTTCAATTATGGTTATTTGATGTTCGAAAAACTTATTAAGGCAGCTCACCACTTCACTTGGCCCTCTTTTAGCATTGCACTCCTGCCGAACAAAATAATAAGCTTACTTTGGATTTAAACAACATATACTGTGAAATTATAAGAGTTAAAGTTGTGTTTATAATAAAATGTTGATATTTCGGTGTTGCGGCATGTCAATATTTTTTCAAAGTCAAAGACGACGGTCAAAATTTTGCCATGACTCTCTATGGCAGCTTTTTTGCCGCCTTCTTTCAAACATCCTGCATATTTTACATCAATTAAATGTCGTGAAAAAATGCCGTCTTCTCTATTAAGATTCTGATAGTATACGATCATTGCACCTATCTTTTTTTCGCATAAAAAAATGATAAATGACGTAATTAGAAAATATATCGATGTACTGTCACCATTCCATTCTAAATACATCCGAAACATTGAACTTGTTGTGAGCTCACTTGCTAAATATTCACGCTCGGTACTTTGCCGCAAATAATGTGATTCAATCCATGCTAATATGTTTATGTGTGATCTTTAACAGATTTTATGGTATTAGCTTTGGCGTCCGCTATTTTTCTTGAGTATTTACATCGCATAACCGATGTTAAAGTATTTACCTCCAATTGTTTAAAAACTGAAGCGATGATCCACTGACATTTTATTCCTATAATAAAGAAAAATATTCTGTTCTACTAAAAATTAAAATAAGGTAAATCATGCTTACCGAAATAATCCAGGCACATTGTTTTGCACAAGTTATCACTTCCATTATTTCCTGGTTTAGGCAAAAAATATGCCTTATTTTCCATCCGTTCGTGAGTTTTTCCAATTTTTATAGTTTTCTTGAAATTCTTAATAAATATTCTCTTTGGAGGGTAATGTCGCCTAAGGGCCAACATCGATTAAATATTTGTTGCTTATAATGGTGTACTCTGATGACAATTATGTCTGCACGTGGATTTACAAACCTCGCCCATCTTCCGCGCTGGTATGATTTTACCGTCTAAATTGGTGTATTCCACTTCAACATTATATGCTTACTTGATTTTTGTGATTTTCGAGTGTTTTGGCTGGGGTTTTCTTTTATGGGCTCGTGAGTTAGATTTTCTAAACTCAAATTTGAACATAAATGGCACTGTTTCTGCCTCCGCAACACAGGCGATTGGTTCATCCATTTATCTGTGCCCTCGTGCAACCATGAGACTCAAACATATTTCCCAGAAATTTACGGTTGCGCCCGAAATTTGCGTAGTTAGTATCTGTTATATATCTTTTGGTGCAACCTTGTTGCCTTGGTCGATTTCTCGATCAATTTCATTTGTTTCTCTCACAGTAACGCAAGAAGTGACAGGGTTGACATTTGTATTGGACGATTCCCTCTCAAAAATTTCAAACATATATTACTTATGGACTTCCTTAATTTTAAAATATTTACCTGGAAGATCGTCTGATTCAACAATGTTGATTTCAGGGTTTTCTTGCAACCCGTTATCTAAAATAAAAAAATAGCCCAAAATGATGATTTGATATTAAATCACTAAATGTCACATCAAATTTTATTATATTGCTTTATGAATTAATCAATTAATAATAATATTATTCATTACATTTACTGTTTTTTATAATTTGTTTCATACTCTGCAATATATTATACTAAGTATAAAAATTCTCACGAATATCACAATCATATTGTACTAAACAACGCTGTCAAAATTATTAAAGAGAACAAAAAATCCTGCTATTTTTAACAATCTATTTCAATTTCATTTAAAAGTATTAGAAGATGATTTAATTTCAATTAACATTTTTAGTCATTATTTTGTATTTATGATAAATCTATATGATCGTAGATTTAATTTCAATATTGTACAAAAAATTTCAATTAAATATTCAATTAACTTTTTAATGAACTATGATAAGATCGAATACAAAGAAAACACCGTTTCTACAACTCTCTAACTAAAGTATGATGAAAAAATTTGTTTTGGTCATAAGTATTTCGTTATTGGTCATAGGGGCTGCAATTTTGACCGAGTATGTAAATGTTTTAAAAGGATTGTATACTAAAAAAAATTAAACTATGACAATTTGAGTTGTTTATAAATTGGGTGGTGCGATATAGTAAACAAGAAAATTTTTAACTTCGGCTCTTTTTCAAATTTACCATTCGCCGAAGTCGAAAAAGTAGTTTTTTGTCTGTGCGTGGGTGGTGTCGTTATTGTTGGTTCTCAATCGAGATTCCAGTGATTTATGCAAATATTTTGGTATAGGCGACATATTGCGAAATTTAACAGAAATGAGGAAGTGGCAACTTATATGGGAGCTTTTGAGATGTTTGCAATAATGTTGAAAAGTTTAGCAGTTACAAAAAACGACAAAGAATGAACAGAATCAAATAAATTTTTAACAAGGGCTTTGTTTTCTGATATTTAAGCAGGAATAATGATTTTTGATTATATAAGACCAGTTTTATCAAAAGACACTTAAGTTTAACTTTTCACTTTAGAAATCAACTGTAGTATATTCGAGATCTAGTGAGCCACAACATATTCACAGTTCATACCTTCATTATTTTTTTAGGACAGATTAAGATATTTTTGTAGTAAACTTTTACCTCGCAGTATCTCGTTATTTATTTCACATTTACATTGAGATAGTTAATTTTATGAATGAAAATAAATCCCGTCTCATTTCATGCATAATAAATTTTTAGCGACAAAACACACTAAAACTGTAAATTTCGGTCTAATTCAAACACTAAAAAATTAACGACATCCCTTTGGGTTGTCTCCCTAAAACATGTTTTTCGGTCCAAATAAATATTGTTTATGTCGGTACTGTATTTTGAAATATATAGCATTATACGAATTAAATAAGCCGAGCAAAATTTCTAAATATATTCGTATAACATATTTTCAATTTACTCACACAATATTTACTATTTATCCAATAAACTGTCATTAAAGTCTTATTGTTGTAACTTACAACAAAACAGAACAACAGGGAAACTTTATCTTAACATAATTTTTCTGTTTTATCGTGAAAAATGATCGCACGTAACATGTGCTACATGACGTCAAGATATATACATACGTAATACTGCTACGTACGTATATACACATAAAGTATAAACCAAAAAAAAAATATTATTTGACAATTGTAAATAAATTTCACTATAGCGCAAAACGAACAGATTTTCTTGCTCGTTTTCCGATTTTCATTTTTATTTCTAAACCAAACACTTACTTGGCACCCAATGTAACCAACATGTACTTTCATCTTATTCTAATTTTAAGTGTAAAGTGTAATAAAATTAAGTTACGCATGTAGAAAGGGCCACCGTGAAAGAAAATAGATTTTCCTTAAATTTAAATTCGTTGATACATGTTTTATAAATATTCGTGCGCTCACAACTCTTTATGATCCTAAATAAAATTTTAAATGCCAGGACACACACCAGAAAAAATGCTTGTGAAAAGTTTTGTTATGCTCGCGCGTTTCCTCAAAATCCAAGACGAAACACGAATGTATTATTTTTTTTATTCTTACAGTAAAAGGAGTAAGATAGATGAGATCATAAATTTACTTTTCTCGCTGCTTCGAAAAATAAAAACAACCGGAAAAAATTGAAATTGAGGAAAAAAATGCTTTTAAGCTTAAGCGTTTTTTGTTTTATTTCTTCATCGCTCTACTCTGTGTGAATGGATAAATAAATGGATTTTCATTTCCACACGATTTTTATGTTATTTCGTCGTTGTGTTTGTTATTTTTGTCTATCTATATAATTTCTTAAACGAACAAGTCTCGGAATTTATAAAATGGTAAATGGATAAAGCTCCCAGAATAAGGAGAGTGTGCTTAATAAAAAAAATAAATTTTATGTAATTTCAACGGAAGAGTTTAATATTGGATGATTTTTTTTAAATATCATGGTTTATTTATAGTGGATTTCTTATGGCTCGTATTTAAAATTATTTTGATGTCAGAGGATTTCAAAGAACTATATTTTAAGTTTTCATTTTCGAGTTTACATCAAAGTCATCAGGGTGGTTTTAAATATAAATAAATAAAATGTGCAGTTGTTGAAATTTGTACATGCTTTACATAAAATGTAAAACAGAAAGTTAACCTTATTTTCGGATGGTGACACAGTAGCGCAACACAATTTTTTTAAACTTAATGTTTAAAAATTCCAACGAGTTTAATTTATTGTAATGACAATGGGCAATTGAGTAGCTAATGTTTTGTGTTTTTTCGAAGATCGAACGACAAAATTAAAAATTTTACCACTTGTTTACTTCAAATGTTTACTTGTAGCAAAATAATTCCTGGTAATGTTATGAGCCTAGACGCAATATTCCTCTATACGTATTATATGGGATCCGTTCATAACTGCATATTTTAAAATTGCATTTCTCAAAACACCATATTTAAAAACTGCATAAGGTACAAAATTGCATTTTTCAAAACTGCATATTTCAAAACTGCATAAGGTACGAAACGGCATAAGCTACAAAATTGCATTTCTCAAAGATGCATATTTCAAAACGGCATAAGGTACGAAACGGCATAAGGTAGAAAATTGCATTTTTCAAAACTGCATATTTCGAAACGGCATAGGTACAAAATGGCATTTTTCAAAACGGCATTTTCCAAAATAGCATTTTTTAAAACTGCATTTTTCAAAACTGCACAAACAGAATGAAATATTTTAATCGATTATGAATCTCGAAATATCTTTTCATTAATTTCTGGAATATGACCAACAGGTACGGTTATTTATTACACGATGAAATTTGAGATGAATGAAATTTTTGAACATTTGTGAACGATTCTTGGATTAAATTCTAGGATAAAGTCAAATGAAAAGGAACTTGACTATTTCTTAGTCGAGTAAGATTTAATTTCACATGTTTAGGTTTAATATAGGTATGTTATAAGAAAGGACTTTCATGGAAATTATAAATTATTTGAAGATTTAGTATGCATATTCTCCTTCACTTAAATTTTTCTACCTATGTCGTTTCGAAAAATGAAATTTTGAAAAATGCGGTTTTTTTTTTTTTTTTTTTTTTTTTTTTTACTTCATTTATTTGTATAACTATACATATTAATTTACAGTTTAATTCTCTTTTATATCTTTTATATACATACACTAACTAATGTGTTTCAATTGCACGAACCACAAAGGGTTGTAGAGCAATTGCTAAAATTATACATAGTATAATACATTCATACTTTTGTTTTGCGTAACTTGACTTTATATAATATAATGAAATTAATTAATTTTGTAAATTATTACATTTTAAAGTTATTACAATATAATTTATACTTAAAAAAACAAAATATTTAATACTTTTCATTTAATTTTAACTAGTTCTTTCCAAATATTTCAATAGTTTAATTTTAAATATATTTGCATTTGTGTGAAGTTTGATTTCAGATGGAAGTTCATTATATAATCGGATCCCTCGATACAAAACATTATTATTACTCGTGGTTACATTAAAGAAAAAATCTATTTGAAATTCACTTACACGTCGAGTATCGTATTGATGCCTTTCGGCAATTGTGACTAATTGAAATCTATGCTTAATAAGATTATTAACAATTTTAAAAATGAGCAAAATAAGTTCTCTTTTAATAATAAACTATAAAGAGTGGAATTCTTTAAAAAGCTTCATGGTCGGATAATACAAAGAGATACGTTCAAAATATATTTAAGAGCTCTCTTTTGTAAAACTTCTAGCTCACGAAGTTTGTAATTTGCTGTCCCACTCCAAATGGGGTTTAAATAAATCATTCGAGATTGTACATATGCATAATATATTAGCATTAAATGTGTTTTTGGAATAATATGCCTTATACGTTTAATCACAAATATATACGGTATTATTGACTTTTTAACTATTTCAATATGATCAAACCAGTTCAAATTTTGGTCCAGATTAAGCCCAAGATAATTATACACTTTAACTGTCTCGATATTTTTCGAATCATAGTGAAGTACTTCATTATTATATTTATTATTCAAATTTCCAAAGAGCATGAATTTAGTTTTTTCGGCGTTTAAAATTAAATGATTCTTATCAAACCATAACTTTAAAAGATTTAAGTCACTTTGCATTTGCCGAAACATATCGTCTTTACTCTTTGAGGAATATATAAGTATACCGTCATCAGCATATAATTGCAACTCACCATTAAGCCTTAACTGGAATAAATCATTAATAAAAAATAGAAATAAAAGAGGACCTAAAATGTACCCTTGTGGTACACCTTTTTTATTTTTTCTAGGCTACTATTTATTCCATTAACTGATACTAAATGCTGTCTATTCACCATATAGGATGTAATTAGCCGCTTCTGTGATAGAGTAAGACAGAGTTTTTCAATTTTATACAGCAAAACATCATGATCAACCGAATCGAAAGCTTTTTTAATATCTAAAAACAAATATCCACACAGCTGTTTTCTATCCATTTCTCTACTTAAGTAGTCTGTTAATTTTAAACAAGCTGCCGTAATACTAGATTTAGTAGTGAAACCAAATTGATTATCATATATAATTTGATTGTCTGCGAAAAACTTTAACAATTTATTTAAAATAACCTTTCCGTATACTTTCGACAAAGAATTTAAAACTGCTATCGGCCGATAATTATTGACATCCAATTGGTTGCCAGACTTAAAAAGAGGAACTAGCTTGGCTATTTTTAATATATCTGGAAATATGCCTGTTTTTAAACATTCAGTAATAAGTTTGGCTAGCACCGGTGATATATCCGTTTTGAAAAATGTCTTTTTAAAAAATGTCGTTTTAAGAAGTGCCGTTTTGAAAAATGCCGTTTTGTACCTATGTCGTTTTGAAACATGCAATTTTAAAAATGCCGTTTTAAAAAATGCCATTTTGTAAAATATCTTTAAAAAATGCGGTTTAGAAAATGCCGTTTTGAAAAATTCAGTTTTGAAAAATGCCGTTTTGTACCTATGTCCTTTCGTACCTTATGCAGTTTAGAAATATGCAGTTTTGAAAAATGGAATTTTGTACCTTATGCCATTTTGAAATATGCAGTTTTGAAAAATGAAATTTTGTACCTTATGCCGGTTTGTACCTTATGCCGTTTTAAAATATGCAGTTTTGAGAAATGTCGTTTTAAAAAATGTCATTTTAAAATATGCAATTTCGACCTGGACCCGTATTATGTATGTATAGTCTATCTGTTTATCTATCTATAATAATACGAGGCAATTCATTTGCTGCAAGAGTGACATAATCCAAAATATTTAATTTTTCAGAAACGGCATTTTCAAAAGTAAACAAAAATACGTTCTGATTAGTAAAATACGTTTTTTCGGTTCCGGATTCGGATCTAAATTTTTATAATTCTTTAATATTTTACAAATTTTCTTAGGATAGTTTCCAATATTTTAAAAAACTATTTTCTAGCGCGATTCGAGTCATTTTTGATAATGAGTTTTACTTAACTTACTAGAAATAACTATACAAGAGCGAATATTTTGGTAAAAAATAATAAAAATATGAGTTATTGGGAATCGTCCAATTCGAATATATTAGAAATGAATGAATTTTGAGTTGTGTCACTGTTGCAGCGAATGAGCGATATGTATGTATCACTCGGAATCGGCTCGCTCGATTTTGATGAGAAGGGCAAACAGATGGTACCAGAAATAAAGTGATCAATTGCTATGGCTCTTGGTTTCAGCAAAATTGGCTAGGGTTCCGTCAGTGGGGTCCGGGTTCCTTGTTCTATTTTATCTCAGCTCAAACGACTATAAAGGAAATTGTTAAGGGCGAGTACCAGGAATCGATTGCGATGGGTCTTGATTTGACAAAACATCGCAAAGTTTTAAATTGCCAGGAATCACATTCTTGAATTTGTTTTCGGCTATACGATTTTCATGAAGATTTGGTGAGGAAAGTGTTTCGCATGTCAGGATTCGATTGTAGTGCTAGTTTCGGCAAAATCCATTCAGAGGAAACTCTGAACCCTTACTCCCCTCTTCAGTTTTGCTGGCTCGATCAATTTTGATAAAAATTGCGATAAAAATTGACTAATGGCAGGAATGGATTGTGATGAGTCCGAATTTGGATGCTGACTCAATTTATTGAAGAAAACATTTAGCTCAAATGATCTAGATAAATATTGAAGAGACGGTGTTACGACTACGTGTTCGTAACTACCTATTTTTATGTCATATTCACCTCGGTTTGTGTTTTTGCTTAATCGGTTGGGTGGTTTGTGCCTTCGCTTGTGGTATTGGTTGTATTGGTTTTGGTACTCCCTTTCTGTAATAACGCGACGGTAAGAAGAAATAAAGTGTGTGCAAAGTAAAACGCTCTAGAAGAATGTTTTTTCTTATATGCTTCTCGTTTACATCAATGCGAATTGATGCGCGATTTTGCACCATGTTGCGTTATATTGCTTCTTGCTGGGTTTTGTAATTATCCTTTAAATGGCTAACTTGCGTTAAGTTTCATTATTTGCGCGACCTTTAGAAATTAATATTGACAAAAAAGTCTAAAAACTCATTTGGAGCGGGATTACTTTAAATATATAAACCTTTTAACATAATTAAGGATTTTTTTCAAGAAATATATAGTAGCACCAAACAAATCGTCGTTAACGATGCATTATCGTGTATCCACATTTTCAGTTTTTTGTTTTTTTTTTTGCAGGAGAAGATAAAAGCTTTTAAATTATACACTGGCTCATATTTGTTTTAAATTTTACCTGTCTGTTGCGGAACAGAAACTAGGAAAGAAATTGAAAAGTGGCGATCTTAAGGACACTGTAATAAAACGAATTTAGTAAATTTTGTAGAAACACTCAATTGCATTGTTAATGACGAAATGCAATCCGATATCATCTAAGATCCTAAGTGCTTCTGGTAGTTTATTAAATATAAGCTGACATCTGATGGATATCCTTCCATCTTAAAGTACAATAGTTATCCAACCAGTTCGCTAAATCCTCTAATTCTGCTTTCTCGAACCTTTGTTTGCATCACAGTTGCACAACGACGTTGACTATTTCAAGTATATGACTAACAGCTTCCAATCTTCTTCGGTTTCCTTCCAGATTGATTACGATACTGGTTTGGAAAGTTACAAACTTAAAACATAATTTTTCACACGGTCATGTAAAATCTTTATCAATTTTTCTGTCCATCTGATAATATTTATTTTAAATTGTTCGAAAACACCGTTTATGAGTTACTGTACTTCCGGTGAAAAACTGCTTTCTGGCGTTCAGCAAGGTTTACTCAAAAGTCACTTCACGATAAATAACGTGACTTATTTTATTTCAAGCACTTTGAATGTCATAGAAGCAAATGAGGGGAATGAAGTAATTTAAGATCAGAGCCCCTCGTTTTCCATTGCAAATTCTCCAGCGGGTGGGTACCCTCATATCTAAGAATCAGAAAGTATCAGTTGATGTTCAGATGATCAATATCATCTGCTTTCACAGCCACATCTGAAGTGTCCCAAGGTAGTCATTTGGAATCCATGTTCTTCATTCTATCTTTAAACGACGCTGCTGGTGTTTTTAAGAAATCGTCTACCTCCATTTACACCGATTATATGAAAATAAATAAATTAATCTTAACCCCTACCGACTCGAATTTATTACAAGTCGACTTGAACAGCTTTACTATAAGCTGTGCGAATAACGGCCTAGAGTTGAACGTAAATAAATGCCAATCGATTGCGTGTTCTAGTAAGTGAATACGCTCCAAATTACGAAACTATTACATCAACAACAATACCGTTAAAGTGAACTGTATTTTAGGAATCATACTGTTACTATTATGAATTGAGCAAAACTTTTGTTTTCGTAAACGCTTTGTTCGCCCCTGCTGTAGTATGCCAGTCAAGTGTTATTACAGTGCAACGAAGATGTCTTCGTTTCACTTCACGTGAGGTACCCTGGGTAAATGAAACTTATCAAAACTTTGAGTTTTTTGACTCTTTATTTGACTTTAGCATTAGTAAAATGTTTCAAAAAAGACTTCTTTACACTACTTAAGCGGATTTTTACAGGATTTTTTTTTTGATTAAGTTTTTCCACTATTGACGTTTCTCATTTTCCAATCTGCTTGCACTAAATAGACCCAACTGACAATTTTCTTCCATCTTGGAATATTAGTAATATTTTCTTCTACCCCAAACAATTTTCACGTCGTCTGGGGGCAGCACTTTCTTTATTTACTTTTATAGAAATTTACTTCGAGGGTGTTTTCAAGTACCAGAAACTGTTTGCGAAGGCCTTTGGTTTCAGAAAAATTGATTTAGGTTGTTATCGGTGGAGGCTGAGTTCCCACTTTTTAGTTTTATTTGCTGTTTGCTCGATTTCTCCGTTTTTTTATTTTCAGTTTGTCGGGATTGTCTGATTTTGATAAAAGTTGGTGAAGGGTGTTTTCAATTGCCAGCAAACGAGTTTGGGCCTACATCGTTCCACCGGATGTGGCAGTTTTAATAGTTGTTTTTTCGTTTTTAAACGATAATATAATGTTGGGTATGTTGAATATTTATAACCGTATATTTGCACTTAACCAACAATTTTCAATATTTTTATTTTATTTAGAAATTTTGTGACTATACACATGTGTAGTCATAGAATTCCTAAATAAAATGAAATTATTAATAATTGTTGGTTAAGTGCAAATATACGTTTATAAGTTTTTTCGTTTTTCCCATATATTTTGAAATAGATGCATGTATGTATATGTATGTATATAACATTTATGAACATTTATGAAAAAAGATCAAAAACATAAAAATTTTAAATAAAATTTCAAACACAATAAGTTCAGACCATTTTTTAAATTTTACTGTAAATGACGATTATACTTCATATATTTTGCTTTGGTTTTATCCCTGCAGGTAGATTCAGGCTTTCCTTAGGAATAGGAAAAGGAAAAAAATCTGTTTCCTAAATGTTTATTCTGGCAAATTGGAAAAGTAGTTTCATTATTCGTGTTTATTGCACTTTTAACGTGGTTTTGAGCACTATGTATAAAAAAATTGGAACAGTAAAGTCCGGCGACCTAGGCGGCCAACGATGTTTTGTATTTCGTGAGATTATTTTAGTCTTGATTTGTTACAATCTGGCGCCATCTTAGAAGAACCACCCATTTCGGAAAGGTATTCGCCGTCTGCGAAATTCTCGAAAAGAATATTGTTTCATCATGTTTAGATAGCGCTTTCCATTTTCTGAATAATTGATATTGTTTTCATCACGTTTTCTTAAAAACGTAAGGGCCGACAATACAGATACTGTACGCCCCACATAAAAACGTTCTGCCTTCAACCTCACTATGTGGCTGTTTTGAAGGATGACAATTGGCCTTACGTTTCCGTTTAAATCAAAATTCGCCTTGTCAGACATAAATAATCTTTTTATGAATTTTACATCCCTCCTAACAAAATGCAACACTTTTTAGCAGAACTCCAGTCGGATTGTTGGTTCTTCTGGATTCAAGTACCTTGTGAGATGAATTTTATATTGAAACTACTTCAAATCTTCACTGCGGCAGTGATGTTTGATATTCAAACTGTTGGATTTCGACACTGTCCTGCCATGTGTATTAAACCGTTATAGTTGTTTAGGTTTTGGATCTAAATGCAAAGGTAGGCCTCGACGATCCAAGGAATTCTCAACTATTTGCGACAAATAACCACGCACTGACTAACTTTGTTATAAATAAAGTTAACACATTTCATTTTTGTTTATGGATTTATATTTATTATTTTAAGATTTATTTTATATTTAAATTTGCGACATTAATTTTAAATTACAAATTTAAGTTGAAAATTTCGACCAACTGTGTGTGAGATATTAATTTTTCTAAAGCAAAATCGAACAGTACAATTGAATTTACATTTACAAATTTAACTCCCTCTGAAAAGAATAACCTATACCATTGAATCCTATTTAGTGCATTACAATTATTTAGTAAAGGGTTTTCCAATAAGAGTGATGTGATTTCTTTAAAAACAAACACTAATTGTTAAGGAAATTGAAATATTTTTTATTTAATGTGAAGTACAATCGATACAATTAAGTTCTGAATAAAACTTCATTCAAATGGAATCCACGAGTTCTTCTGGAGGAACGAATCCGATCAACCCAATTTTCGAGCACTTTTTCCACTAAATAAAGTCGTATGTTATGAATAGTACGTTATATATTGACTTGCAAAGCTTGAAGATAGTTTGGTTTATTGCTAAAGACCAATAACTTCAAATAACCACACAAGAAATTGTCTAATGGTGTTAAATCACAACTTCTTGGAGGCCATTCAATATCGCAATTTCTTAAAATAATCGAATCTCACCAAACCACACCAAACTGTCAATTTAGGTGAATGTAATGGTTTTTCATGAGTAATTTGTGGATTTTCTTCGCACCAGAATCGACAGTTTTGTTTATTTACCGCACCACTCAGCTGAAAGTGAGCCTCATCGGAGAAGATGATTTTCTTATCGTTTTCAAGTAAGGTTCGTAAGTATCGTTTTCAAGGTTCCAAGGGAAAATCGGCAAATTCACGACGTTTACGGTGGTCCAATGGCTTCAGTTCTTGAGTGAAAACAATTTTATACGGATGCAAACCCAAATCCTGTCTCAAAATCTGCCGGGTTGTGGTTTGAGATAGTCCCAATTCTTGAGAACGTCGTGGAATCGACAAAGTGCGGTCTTCAGCAAAACATGCGTGAACGGCAGCAATATTTGCATTACTTCGAGCGTTTCTTTATCTTATTGGCACTTGAACATTATGTAAAGAAAATGTACGCTCAAAATTTTCAACAATTCGACAAATAGCGAGCACACTTACTATAAAATGGCAAAAGAGCACGAAAAGTTGCAATTGGAGAACGATTATTTTGATAATAAAACTGAATAATTTGTAAACGTTGCGTTCTTGCGTATATCTCACCATGATGAAATTGTAAAGAATACTGAATACAATGAAACAAAAAATGACAGATCATGACATATTACAAATGGCCGAAACGTCACTTAAAAATCATATATCGCCCGCTTCGTGTCGAAACGCCCTCCTATCTGACAATTTTGTGAAAATGAGCTTTTGATAAAAAAGGCTGACGCAAGATTAGACGCAGGCTTACAAATAACTAAAATAAGTTTGTATTACAAGAAAAGCAAATTAAATCGAATCGAAATCACCAAAACCAGAGAAAACATATAGAATGACATCGAAGTTTTTTGGATTTCCTGAACAATTCAGTTTTTGCAGATAGGAGTTATTATCACGAAGCGGTCGATATATAGATATACACTTCATGTAAATCTGAAGGTTATAACATAAACTGCTGATACAGAACATAACAAAAATATAAAACTTCCTAATTTGTAGTTAGTTACTCTCCAGCTGACGGCATAGTAATCTATAAAATCGTTACGATTAAATTAAATTTGAGAAAATCAATTTCCTTTAACATGAAAACCGTAAATTATTATTGAAACGACACAAAATCTCAACCGTCAAGGAGATTGTGTACGATCGTTCCTTCCGTCACTGCAAAGATTTGTTTACGTAGAAAGCGGATAAAGGAATACTACGGATACCTATGTACATATGTGTACATATATAGATGAACTTATAACAATATATATTTCCCTTTTGACTAATTCTCTTATTCTGAAAAATAAATTGTTGATACAAACACTACTCGTGCACTATGTATAGACCACACCAAGCATGTATACATATAGAGGTGTGTATTCACCAGACGACATCATAAAACGTTTCAAGTTGAAAAAAATCGATAAACAACGATTTTTCCACATTGAGTATTATACATAATATATGTACTCGAAGATGGGAAGGTGGATGTGGCATGGTGATGAAATAACAAAAACTATTCCCGGATGAACTTAACATTGGCGGTTTATTATCGTTCAACTTTTTTTAATCGCTTGTGTAGAATATTGTGGTGTGAAAAGTTTATTTCTGCTATTCAGATATTTGAATTTTATATACTTTGCACTACCTCACAATTTAAAGACACACACACTTTGCTAACTCGAATTTGATCAACAGATTTGGTAGGATATAATGTCGCAGAACAAAATCCCGAAAATATTGATCATTTTTTTTTAACAAAAATAAATTTAAAAAAAAATCAATTTCAAATTTTGTTTTAAATCCTACTGTGCATTTTATATTATGATGATACATTTTAATATACGTTCATGATTGGTATGGATACATGCCTCTTAAAATATTGACTGATGATGACATGAGCCGAAAAAATGAAATAAATTGAAAAGCCTACAGTTATATGCCATTTAACAAACAAAAAAGGCACAACGGCGTTGTTAATAGATGCTGTCGTCTTTGACATCACACAGCAAAAAATATTGAATCAATATTAAACAAAAATTTATAAAATTGATTATAAAAGCTTTTCTTAAAGCTCATACATATATAAAAACGCTTTTAATATCATAAATACATAATATACATATAAAAAAAATTAAAAAGTCATCTCCGAACATTAAAATATACATATAATGTTGTATATGCAGAGGTAAACCAAGTTTTCGCCTTTCACTTTCCCACCTGCTTACGGGCGATCCTATGTGCCTCACCACTGGAATATCGATAATGTGATTGTTAGTAAATATCTTTCGTGTAAAATATTCATATATTTCTCATACATTTATGTTTTTATATGACATGGCAGTATACTACCGGCATTATTAGATTTTCTTATAATATTTTGCTTTTCCTTTTTTTTTTAAAAATATATTTGGAAAAAAAATGTTATACCATGTGAAAATTCATATCTGAAAATTCGATTTTCGAACAGACGAAAAAATGTATTACAGAGTAATGTATGAAAAAAAAATACGAACGAGAACTGCTTATAATAAAATAAATTATAATAATTTCGATTATAATCATGTATTTTGGGAGCAATGTGTGTTGGCTTGAATAAAAATTATTGGAAAAATTCGTTTTGTGTATTTCTTGCGGTAGCACCCGAATTTATTTGAATATTGTTATTTCTGAAATACAATTTACAGTAAAGTGCTGATTATACTACTCGAGTATGCTAATTCAAAAATAGATAAACTGAATTTTTGATGTGTAAACATCTTTACGCGCGCCTACCAAAATTTTTTGTATTAGAGTAAACTTGTAAATGAAACGAACGGAAATGACGTATACCTACTTCGTTTGAAAAAAAGCAAGAAATTCAACAAAAACAGTTTTTACTATACATGGCATGCTTTTATGTAAATGTATAATAGTAGGGAAAATGAAAAAATTAATTTAATGAATGAAATAGAAACCATCGACATTTCCATCGATCAGAAAAATCAAAAAAAAAAATTACGATACGAAATACGAATTACGATTACGAAATTGCATACTCATACGATTAAAAACACAGTCAACAACTGCTGTATATTGCTTTATCACGAGTGACGAGTCTCTAGGCGCTGTTCATCACGTCGGCTATCAATGATCATGTCTTCTACTGAATGGGGTTATAATGACATCTCGTTTTTAACATTGAACTGCCAGAGTCTCAGGTCACAGCCACGCAGGTATGCTCAATTCATTTGGTTTTCGAGACCTGGCTGCGCAATGACGAACTTGTTAATATTCCTACGTTTGAATGCTGTTTTCAGTTCAATAGAGATGGTCAGTGGGCTGCCGGAGTAGCAATTCCGTCAAAAGATCCATAAAATGAGCATAGTGGACACAAATAATTTGCCGTACTTTTTCAAAACCAATATTGACGTAACAAATGGACTGGCGAATGGAACTATGGGATGTTTAAAGTATATCGAATGCATAGGCATCCTAACCAGGACAACGAGAACGATGAAAACGTCGACAGTAAAAAATGTCAAACGACTCTGGATGGATTTCGGTTCAAATTCACAAGTTGGCAAGAAGGACAGGTGGCTTGAAGCTGGATGGGCGCAGAAAACGAATATCGACCGATGTTTGGTGCCCATTTCTAGAAAAAGCTCAACTATTAATCGAAACAACAATTAATGTAAAGCGTCGTACCTTCATGTGCCACCACAATTCATGCATCACAGGGTGCTACCTATAGCGAGATAGTCAGTATATACTCTTACGATAAAAGACACAGTTAATAAATTGTATATATTGCTTTAGCACGAGCAACGAGTCTCGAAGGACTGTTCATTACGTCGGCTATCGATGATCATGTCGTCTACCATGGACGTAAAAATGGGACCTCAATGGGTCTTCTTCAAAATTAGCTATCGCGCCTCACTACAAATCCGCTTTATCCGTTGTAATGGCGAATTTTGTACGAGATAATAATGACGTCTGGTTTTTAACATTGAACTGTCAGAGTCTTAGGTCATACACATCACCTCGACCTAACTGACACAATCACGCAAGAATGCTCAATTTTCTTGCTTTTCCAGATCTGCGTTCAGTTCAAGAGAGACGGTGAGTGAGCTGCCGGAGTAACAATATATAAAAATTCAAATAGAATACTCATACCATACAGTCACCTCGCATAAAGAAATCATCGTTGGACAAACAACTGGTATGAGCGTAACAACACAACTCATTGATGATATATATACGGCTGAACTTCAGCTTCTCAATGGGAATAAGATGCTTTCTGTAGTTGTATTGACCTCGCCGAATAAATCTTTCGAAGACATAATGAAGTTCATACATTTCGTCCTTGCCCCATATCCTAAAGAATTTCAAAAATTCTCCAAGGAGACCAGGTATTTCAATATTAATGTTGCTGTTCCTCAAGCTGAACCACTTATAAACTTCCTGCGAGATGAATTCGATTTGCACATGATCTCAGATCGAAATATATCTACTACGAGATATGGGACGACCGTTGTGCAGTTTTTCAATGAAAATTAGAAAAGTTAGAGTCGACAGTATATGTATCTTATTTTAGCTACCAAAATCCAATTGCGTCGATTATACCGAAAGAGTAATAGACCAATTAAACGATAATAAACAAATGAAAAACTCTGGTTAGTAAAATTGCATTCCTTCTTCCTTCAAAGTAAACCGTGCCCACGTACTGTACAGACGCCATGTTTACACATCTCCTTGAGAGTACTAATGAACTCACTCATTTTTTTTTATTAATAGCAGTGCTATTGCCGGTATATTCGGAATTCGGATCCATTCAATTTCTGCCATCTTTTGGTGGTCCATAATTCATAACGAAAATAGTCTTACCAAAACAATACTTTCCAAATACATTGTCCCCTGAAACATTTCTTCATTTAATAATAGGTACTTAGAAAATGAAAAAAAAATTAAATATTCGATTTTAGTGGAATTGAAGTTTAGTTTTCAGTTTAGTAAATTATTACAGTCTAATATTGGGTGCACTAAAATGCTGTATAAGATAACGGTAATTTGACAGCGGAAAATAAGGGATTACCCTACTCGCCACAAGTGGCAGCACTATCACGAAAGAGGATTTCTTTTATTAATTAATTACCAGTGATTTTACCATTCATTTTGTTTCTCTTTTTTTACTAAATAAAACATCTCAGCGAAATAAAATATTTAAAGTGATTCTTAAATGACCAATTGATTGATCTCCAAAGTAAAGGAACACGGTAAATGAGATCTTGAAATTTAACAATATTCCGTCTTTCTGCCATTTCTTAACGAATTACGATGAAATTTGAATAGTAGTATTGATCAGGGATTTTAAAGTAGTGTAAGTTTTGGAAACAATTTTAGGATCTGTTCATGCTGAACTAAACTTGGCCATTTCATTTAAAAGTTACATGGCAAATTTGGGGAAAATTTATGAACTAGAAGTTTCACTATAATGTTTTGACTTTCTGCGGCTACATAAGTTATTTTTAGTTTTAGGCCAATATCTCTCCAATACTTTCGGTTATTTTTCTAACAATTTAGAATTAAGTACAATAGTACTAAAATGTTTTACTTTAAGTTTATTACATAATTAGAGACTTTTAGTGGATTTTGTTAGAACTCGACTGACTTTTCGGAATACAGTTTTCCTTTTACCTTTATAATGTACCTTTATAATTGTGTTTGTATTCAAATAACTCGATTTATATTCAATGAATGTCAGAATTAAATTATATACATTAGAGATAATTACGATCTTACTTTGGTACCGGCTAAATCCATGCTGGAATAGAATATATATTGTGCTCAAAGTAACAACCAAAAGATTGTATTTACTTATTTTTATTAGTTGGGAACAATTACATTTTGAAGTTAAACAAAACGTGAAAACACAACTAAATATATCTAATTAAATAGTAATTTGACCGAATAATATTGAATATTATTACAAATCGTAATACAAAAAAGTTGGTTTAAAACAATTCCACTTTGGAATTACATATATGGGATTGTTGTTGTAAATTCACCGCAAATGTTTTTTAATAATGGTATATATTGGGTGTGGAAATTTTACTTCGCCCTTTCCCAATAGGTCTCGTTACTAGTATTACTTACGTGTACTATACATTGGCAACACTGGCATTCTATAATACTTGATGCCAGCTGTCAAACGCAGTATGCGACAGTCGGTTGAAGTGTAAACGCGGACAAGGAAGACAAGGTTTTTTGCAACGAATAGTTACTGGAGGTGAAAAATGGATTATTATGAGTATCAAAAATACAATAAATCTTAGGTGAAGCTGGACCATCGCAACCAAACCGAGATAATCATTGCAATAAAGCTATGCTCTGTATGTGATGGGATCACAAAGGTACGTTATAATATTAACTGCTGTAATCAGGGGAACGATCAATGGCGATGTCTATCGTCGACCACTAATACATTTGGGTGAATAAACATAACAAATTAATTTTACAGTACGACAATGTAAAACTACATGTTGCAAACGTCGTGAAAAAATATTTAAAAGAACAGGGTTTAAAGTTCTTCTCCACTTGCCGTATTCACAAGAAAAATTACTACTTATTCCAGTCGATTCAGTCGTCTGTTTCTGAACAGCGGTTCAGTTCTCACGCAGAGATCGGACATTGGCTTATTGATTGGATTGGAAAGGGCGGAGTCATATTCACACACCCAATACATAACAAAATATTAAATTGCAGTAATGAACAAACCTATATCGGTATTGTGTAACGCAACAGTCCTTACTCAAAAGATATAAATTATTGAGTAATTTATTTCAAATTTAATAAAATGTACATTTTCAATTAATATTAAGTTAAATACATATAATTCAAAGCTTTGAATTTTTTTTACGTAAACTTCAAACAATGTATAAGTTTTAAATATTTAAACAAGATTTATAATTCTTAACTGATTTTACTATACTACTCCAGCAGAAGTTCAATTCACATTCGAAGAATTAATTTTTTCCTGTGGCACTATTCTGGTTTTCCCTGGGAATAGGGAATTGTGAAAAATATTTTCATAGTATTTTTGTCTAAATTGTGTTTTTCTGGCCTTTGGTGCAAAAAATTTCAAAACAAAGTGTATTGGGAATCTTTTGTTCCACAAAATTTTTATAGGGAAAAATATTTTCCCATTTAACTTTGTTTCGAAAATATTTACACCAAACTTATTTCCTCAGTAGGCCAAAAAAATACAATTTAGACAAAAATACTATGAAAATATTTTTCCCAATTCCCTATTCCCAGGGAAAACCAGAATAGTGCCACTGGGGCAAATAATAACAATTTCGTAATTCTTCCACAAACGTAATGTTGTTATGTACTCACTTGAGTTGACAATTTTTTTATTTTTTTTTGTGATTATTTTTTTATTTTTTTTAGCACCGACAATAAACGTTTTGGATGAGCAAGACCTGTCAATATGTTTTAGATTTTTCTTTGCTTTTAATTATATTACTCCGTAAGTCGCCATGAATTCCGAAGGCGATTTTATTTTTCAGTTCTGAACAACCATCCTTGGATGAAGACTGTAATCATTTTTAAAACCATAATGGAGGTTTAAATCACGTGTATTCGGACGGTTTCTATAGTCTATTGATTGACTATAGAACTGACTTGATTTATTTCTATAGCCTTGCTTCGCGTTGCTCGTCTGTATTATACTAACCGGCTTGAGCAATGCTTACTCGATTTGTTCCCAGTCTACCTTCTTAAAAAAAAAAAAATTTAAATCGAAAAATTGACCGGATTTTAGATAAAACCTGTCTTATATAACAATTATTCCCGCTTAAATTTCAGAAAACCAACAAGGTCAACTGGCAAGGCTGGCTCAATTTATGAAAAAAGCTTAAGTATGAAGTTTGATTTCGAATAGTCAATCAGCCTAGACAGTAGACATGTCAAATGTTGGTGAAATAAAGCTCTTAGCATTGTAAAAACAAATTTCAAAATACGTATTTGCAAAAACGAAAAAGTTTCTAGAGGTGCTGTGGATGAATTTGGCTCAAAAATCACTAGGATCACCTAATTTGTGGGCAGCGCTTAAGTAAGAAAGAAGTTTCACTCCAATCAGTCGACCAGTCTGGGATATAGAGAACCAATAACAACTAGTTTTCACGGCACCACACACAGACGCACACACCCATACACACAGATTTATGCAAGAAATTTCCAGGTCTAAATTTTTCATGATACTATTTATATTTTATTTTACTTTGTAAAAGACTTTTAAGAACTGTTTTTTGCCAAAAACTTCATTTCCGCTTAAAATTTGAAAATATTAAAAAAGGACCCGGGCCAACGATTTGGGCAGAGCAATACCGCAAATTTAATTTAAAAATTTTTAGTTGAAAATCGTATTTCAAAAGTATGTACCTACTTTTCGAAATATTTGGAAAACAACGAAAAGGAGGCTGCCACTTCCGGTGAACTGATTTCAACCAAAAATCATTTGGATCTCCCAATTTATAGAGCAGCATCCTATTTAAAAAGCTTACTTATGCCGTTTCATCACGACCAGTCAATCCGCCTGGGCTGTAGATAATCAACAAACAATGAGTCTGCACGGAGCCACCTTTCTTGACTTCGGCGATATAGCGAATGGCAAATCAGCGCCAGAATCTCGACGTCAAATTTTTCATGATCTCCACTTTGCTTTACGAGAAAAACATATTTTTTCTTGTTTCAATAAAAAAAAGATTTTTGTTGTTTTGGGTGGTTGGTGATTGAGCTGTTGCTCTCCAAATTTCCAAAATCTAATAGAATATTTTTTTTTATTTTCAAAAAAAATCTGATGAGCAAAATCTGAATTTATTTGGATAACAAAATCCAGATTTAACCAGTATTCTGTTTTTGTAAACAGAATAATAAATGTCAATATTTTAGATAGAAGAAAAGTAACCAAAAATGAAATTACTATAAAATTCAATTTCTTGATAATTCTGATTAGTTGGCAATGTATTTGTTGCGAGTCATTACCATCTTCATTCTTACGTCGTAAATTTGAATAAATTGGGACAGGCAAGATGGAATTTCATGTGATTAATAGAAAAAAGGTCTACAAAAATCGATATTTTGGAAACAAAATTTATGGTAGCACCTAGACCCGGTGCCGTCCTCTTCATAAATATTATGCAAGTATGCTCATTTTGATATAAATTCCCTATGCAAATGTTTGATTCAGTATGGTGAACGGTGTGAAAACTTATTAGAAAGATCCCCTCTTGATACAAAAGAGCGCCTTTTCCGATTCGAGAACGCCGTAAATTTTCTTAAACTAATTCACGTGGAAAATTTAAAAATATTCTCTAGACCCGGGGCCTAACCTCTTTAAAAATATTGTAAGATTCGGTTTAGTGGCTCACCTCAACACCCTTTCGGAATAAACAGAAATAATTGTATGGGGGTACTTAGACCTAGAGGGCTGACCCCTTCAAAAATATTACGAAACCCTGTTCATTTTGATAAAAAATACCTGTGCAAAATTAGAATCCGATTAGATGATTGGTGTGAAAACTTATAAGAAGGTTCCTCTTTATCCAGAGGACGAATCCTACAGATTCGAGCAAGCTACTAATTTCAAATAATCCCTCTCCTTAACTTTACATTCCCGTGAAAAAATTTAGAAAATTTGAAATTTTAGAAAAAAATTGTACCGGTGCCCTTAGATGGAGGCGTCCAGCCCTGGATGTACTACGAATCTTATGCATGGCATAGGAACACATACGGTAACACATTGCTAAAACCATTAGCCAAAAAAATTCGAGCTCGACGACTTAAAAATTTAGCAATAATTCGCAAATTATTTAAATTTTACCAGAAATAAAGCTCGCAAACTCTATTTGACATTGCTCCTATTCCACAACAAGATTTTTTGATTCCAGGACATCATGGTAAGTAGTGGGTCTTAAAAAGTAGTCAAAATGTCTTAAGAACTAATAAACCAATGAACCATGCTGGGCCTTCTGGAATTTAATTTCTCATATATCTGTAACATGAGGATAAGCACGACCATGCTAAATTATCTGTGTTCCAGTTAAGCGCGAATGTTCAACATATATATGTTGAGTTTTTAATAAATGTCAGGCTTTTATCTGGAAAACAGTGTTTGTTGGAGGTCATGAATGACGTGGGAACTCTTTAATTTGGGATTTCTTGACGAAAGCTAGTTTTTTTAAATCAGAGAATATACTTTTTAGTTCAACTTTTGATTAAACAGTTAAAAATAAAATAAAATATTTTTTTTAATACAAAATTCTTCCTAAAGTTTCAGAGATATGAGCAAAAGTTGATCTGCATTACTGAAACACTGAAAGTGCTACGACTATTTCGTTGTATCGAGAAATAAAAATAAATTAAATCAATTCTTATATGGATTAACAGCATCTAAATTAAAAATTTTGCTAATAAGTCACTCGTACAGGTTGTAATTTATAAAGAAATAACATTCGTTTTTGTCTCCCAATCTAATGAGTTTTAAGGTCATTCAAGAACATTAACTAATGTCCCACTTGATACTGAACAATTTTCATTATAAGAAATTTTTTTCTATTTTGCGCCGATTTCGAAGGATTGGCATTAAAATGCGATAATTAGGTACGAGTAAGAAACGTAATTCTGACAGTTTTTTAACGGTACTAGTAAATAGGAGTAATACGAATGATATTTGCTGTTGATACATACATTTATGCTGTTTCTTGAACCTAGAGTTATATTTAAAATTCGCGTGTCAAATTTAAATTTAAATAAATAAAGTTGTTTAAAAAGCAAATCAGGTTTCGGTTCAATCGCTTCGCTTAGCATTTAACAAATAAATATACGAATACGAATTTTCTTATGTATGTCTGTGATGTGTCATACATAAGAAAATTCGTTTTCCTAATTATTTTCTGTTGAATTTCATGAACACAAGACAAAATATAAATATAATGAAAACGTGTGAAGAGGATAAACACTCAACAAAATAAATTTTAAAATTTAATTTTTTCAACACAAACACAATGACGGAAAACTCTAATATTATAAAGAAGGAAAACGAGAAAAACAAAGTAAAAAAATTTTTGATTTAGAATTTTAAATTGGAAAATTACGAGAGAAGATAATAAAGTGTGTGTGCGTGTGTGTGTGAGTGTGTGTGTGTGTGTGTGTGTGTGTGTGTGTGTGTGTGTGTGTGTGTGTGTGTGTGTGTGTGTGTGTGTGTGTGTGTGTGTGTGTGTGTGTGTGTGTGTGTGTGTGTGTGTGTGTGTGTGTGTGTGTGTGTGTGTGTGTGTGTGTGTGTGTGTGTGTGTGTGTGTGTGTGTGTGTGTGTGTGTGAGTGTGTGTGCTTATGTAATATAAAGTATCATTGCCAACTGGTGTAAATCATTTTCCAACAAAAAAAAATTTAATCAAATAAAATATGTGTTAGGAAATAAATGATCTCTTTTATCGATATTTCACCAAATTTTCATGCTTAAGAAATCTAATAAATTTTAATGAAATGTGATCAAATATAAATCTGATTTTCCAAAAATAAATATGAAAAAATGTAAATTAAAAATAAATAAAAATTTGATTTATATGCAAAAGAACGAAAAAAAATGGAATCCATATCCTTTATAATATTCGTTCACTTTGTATGCTGTGAAATATTAAATTTGTATTCTATTTTCTAACGTCTCGCGTTCTGCTATAAATTTCCGCTTCTTAAATTATAATAACAATAATAATATATTTTTTGTTTAATGAAACTGTTTTATAAAAAATATTATATAATTTAATGAGAATTAATTTGGTTTTCTTTTTATAATGAATTTTTTTGTATTTGGTTTTCTGTTTCTCGGACAATAAACTTTTGTTGCGGTTCCCAGATCCAATTCGTGTTTTAAATAAAATGATATTCTTCTTAAAAAAAATCTAAACATTAAATAAAAGAGAACAGTTCGGTTGTTAATCATAATGAAAAGCTTAAATCCATTTTTATTTTATTTTATGACAATTTTCCGGAAAACTGAGTAGATGTAATTTTATTTGTCTCGTGAAAGATGGATCAAGTTAATGATGATCATTAAAATATATATTTTTACGCGAAAATTATATTTTGTTACACATTCATAATACAAACAATGTAAGTCGGTATAAAGTGTTTCATTTCTCAGAAATGTAAAAATTTTCCTATAAACTAGAATACTAGACAGTGGAATATGGTATACGGGTACAATACACCATAAAACAGCTTGATTGGGATGATTTAAAAAAAAAATTATGTTGTCTTCGCACGCTGCTAAAAAATATGACAAATAGCGAAATACATGCGACGAAAAAAAAAATTACAACAAAAATCCCAAAATTAATGATGAAGGATTTAGTAGGGTATTCAAGAATGGTATTCGACTTCCGAATCAAATTTTCTGCTTTAATATATTGTCATAATCAGTCATTGATTTTATAATGTAATATGAAAGCGTGAAAAAAATACAATTTTCTCGTTATTGTAAAAGTCATGTTGGGTGGGCGGCAAAATAAAATATTACATATAATGGTATGTTTGTAAATATGTCTAACGGCATAAATTTGAAGTAATGGCGGGAAATGGTATTTATATGGGAGATGAGAGTTATTAGTAAAAATTTATGTTTTATATTTAAGTAGATGTTTCAAAAAAACATCGCAGCTTCAATCTTATTAAATTAAATTTTCACACTTGCACAGAAATTATTTCCGATAGAATTTATAATTTACGTATCGCTTGATATTTTGAATGGCTTATACATGATGCAAGACAACGTTTAACACATTTAAGACGGTTCTTGCATTAAGGAAACAGATTTACAACTTTTTAGTATATACATGAGTTGTATACAACGTTCCGTTTTGTTAACTTAAGTTGATATTTATTGAACCAACTGTGTGTTAATCACTAAAAGGGTGTTGAAAAACGAAATGATACCTCGAAACGAGATTGTATACGGTCTCTATCAGTCGAATGAATCTGGATTTTGCATTACATTTTGCGGAGTGGGTCAGCAATTCAAGCGGGCTGTTTAGAAGATTTCCTACAGTTTTTGGTGTGAGCGACGAGACGTATCGTGTCACATTTATTAATGCATTGTCACTACCAGAAGATTTACTAGTAGTTGAATTATTATTGGCGAATGATTTTTGTCACAAACCATAACAACAACATTCACTTTCATAATATAGGTAGGCATAAATACGAAAAATATTATAGCCTCGTTTATAATAATAGAAATTTTAAAAAAGTCTATACCAATTTTCAATGTTATTATCTAATAATAATTTGATAATAGTTAAAGATTTGGCGCTTTGATCGATAGGTGTTGGGTTCGAATTCTTATAGGCTGGCATGGCGCTATGTTACGTGCAGATGGTTCTACGTAAATCAAGCCTAAAGCATATTATTAAGCCGATTACTGATATTAGGTTTAGCTAAATATATGATGATTTGTAGTTATAAAATCATTTATAACATTCTATCCTAACTCGTAGTAAAAACTATCCAATTTCGAAATTCCATATTCTAAGCGGGTGTTATTATATAATTTCATCACATTACACCTAAAAATTATAATAATTATTTAATTTTAAGTTAACCAGAAACTAATTTGGATCCAACTACCAACACAGTCACCGCAGCCTAAACCATACCAAGGTTTAAAGAGTTATCTACCCGTTGGCTACAACCTACTTACATTTTTTTGATACAATATTACGAAGCCGATAAAACTTTCGATTTCCTAATATTAATTTTGGTTTAATAATCTTTTGCTCGAAAAATTAGCACGTAAAAAATTAAAGCAAACTAATGGTTTTGATTTTGAATAATGCAATTTAAGTACAAGTTTATGAGCAATATTGATTCGGGTCGGGCTTTTCCAAAAAATTTTCGGATATGAAATTCATTTCATATTGAAGTGAGACCAGTTATGAAATTGTTCAGAAATTTTTAGAATTTTCTTATTGTTTGGTTGTGGCCAATATCAATTCATGCTGGACATTTAGAAAAATTTGTCGGATATCAAATTGATTAAGCAATTTCGATTCCAGTTGGGTGGATTTTTCCAAAATATTTGTGGGACATAAAATTGAATTTATATTGCAGCGACACCAGTTACGAAATGATTTGGTTGTGAGCAATATCAATTTTTGCTAAGCATTTCTAAAAATTTGTCGGATATATAATTGGTTTTACTATAATTAGGATCAATTTCGAATTTAATAAGAAAGTTTCAGAATTTTTTTATGATTTGGTTGTGAGCAATTTCAATTCGTGGTAGGCAAAAATTTGTCGAGCATGAAACTGATTTTGTATTGAAGTAGGACTAGTTACGAAATTATTCAAAAATTTTCCGAATTTTATTATAATTTGGTTGCGAGCAATGTCGATTTGTGCTGGGCATTCCCAAAAAATTGTCTAATTTGAAATTGATTGAGAAACATCGATTCGAGTATGGCTTTTCTAAAAAATGTGTCGGATATCAAATTGATTTCATATTAAAGTAGGACAAATTACGAAATTAATCAGCAAGTTTCAGAATTGTCTTATGATTTGTTTGTGTTTGCGAAATCAATTCGTGCTGGGTATTTCCAAAAGGTTGTAGGATTTTAAATCTCAATTCTAGACTGAGATATGAATCATATTTCAGTCATGATAAATATCATGACATATAAAACATAGAATTGGTTTAAAATGTTGAGAATATTTTCGTCGGACATCGTAATCGAAAGATGGCAGTTTTATACTAAATCAAAAACATATTTTATCGTTTTTGATAAAGGCCAATTTATATAGCCGATACGGTCTCTTAAAAGAGAATCATTTCACATCTAACAAATGTTATGTTTTCAGTATTCTGTTCAATTATTAGGGTTTTGGTCAAATCTTACTCCCAAATCTCGAAGAGATTTTCTTGAAACTTATTTGTCTAAAATAATATTCGCTTATTTATGCCTTCGAATTATACAGTAGTTTAGGAAATTTTAATCGACCTTGTAATTTAGTAAGACATTCTTTAATGAGACGTTTTAGTTTGACCAATAATTTTACAATAAAATTGTTTATGTTAATTTTTTATTACTTTTTTGGGAAAATTTTTCATTACCGAGATAAAAATTGCTTTACATAATCAAAAATCATCATTTCTACTTGAATTTCGGTATATAATATTAAATAAGGTCAACCCTTGAAAATAAAATCTTCATTGCATAAACTTGAAAAAGGTCCCACGGAAGCTGCGACTTCTGTGTACCAGATGTCCACCACATTTCACATGGAGCTCTTAATTTGGAATAGTCCATCTGCCTAGTCTGTAGAAATAACGAATTTTGGTGAAATAATTTTTTTTCTCAAAACTCGTCATTTCCGGTAATATTTACAATATGATCTAACTAATCTTGCTTGCGAAATTCTAATTTATAATCTTTTAATTTTGTCGTAAATGATATATACTTCTAAAATTATTTGCAAAAACCGAAAAGCTCCTATAGAAGCTGCCTCTTCCAGTTGCCCGATCTCGACCAAAAACCACTGGGATCTCCTAATTTATGGAGAAAAAAATTAGGTATGAAAGTTCATCCCGATCAATCAATCCGTATAGAAAAAACGATAAAGGTCCTATTGTAGCCGTCATTTCACGTGGAAAACCATAAAACTCCTGTAGAAACTGGCACTTCCGATGGCTTGACTTCGGCCAAAATTTACTGGGATCTTTCCATTCCATCTGGGCTGTACAAGGGCGGAATTTTTATTGGTATCAACTGAACAATATTGTTGCACAACTAATTTGGCAACTAAAATGCATTTCTTAAAACAGTTATAGAAAAATCCATCAGGACTCTTACTATAAGTGTTTTTCAAAGTAATAATGGTACTTCAAACTTCTTTGGGATTACAATATTTAGGTCATAGCCCCCATCCGTGTAAAGAGCTCAATATATAATCAATAATTGAGTGAGAATAAATTTTATATCACGTAAAAACCCTCTGTCGGGTACAGTTAATTAAGAATAATTTCACGTTACCACGATTTTCTTGATTGTCTGCTTGACCTTCGCACGGTTAGTGATATATATTTTTGCAATAATTCCATACCCGAGTAATAAACCCTTACTAATGTCGGTACATTCATATGTATCTACCAGAGAAAAAAATTTACCGCAAATATAAAATTAGTGTTTGAGGGGTTTCATTACTCGAAAATCGATAGACCAAATAGATTCAGATTCAATACAACAAGTAATAATTAAAGAACATAAACCGCAAAAAATAAAAAGACAATTAAGTTTCAACGACAACTCCAAGACAAACAAAAATTTAGTAAAGAAGAGGCTACTTCAGCTGCAAATACTAAAAAGACATATAATGGCAGAAGAAGAACAAGACAGGACAAACGAATGAACAGATTATTCACATCCTTGAAAATATCAGATATTATCAAGTGGAACTACAAGAACTACATCAATTCACACACAATGTCGACGATTGACAAATTGTTCTTTGAGGAAAAATCTTACCAAATGATCACCCAACAACGCCAGTATTCATAAGTGCAAAAAAAATATATTTAAAAAAAAACTTTAAAAAACCACGCTTATATTTAAAGGCTCTGAAAATTAGATAATATAATAAAAGGCTTTGAGAAGACTTTTTCTTTCTTACTGCTATCAAGGTATATTTATAACTAGTAGTCTTTTAGATACACTAGTGGAACAGTATATTCTGATGTATCGTAAGAATAGATTTTTTGCTGGAGCATTTCAGTATTAACGTACAAATGATATATTGAGAGATACGAGTAGTATATACATTCAGAAGGAGCGCCCCACGCTTATATTTTTAGTCATATTAATTTTAAATTTCTACTTGTTATAAATATACCTTGAAAGGAAGAAAAAGTTTATTTTCTACTTTTCAAAGCAAGTGGCTGAAAAATTGATTACAAAATTTGACGATACAAACAGACACACAGTGTGAGCTAATATAAGCGTGGTAAAATCATATTTTATTCGATACAAACTGCCAAGCTCGATGACTTCTTTCTTTAACTCAAAATTTATCACAATCCCTCAAGATAAATAATGTCAATATAGGAAACCCTCCAAGAACACGATTAATTCGTTCCATGTTCTTTAAAGAAAATAAAACGAAAAAGTAAATAAAAAAACGTGACGTTTTATTTTTTATTATAATATACAAAAAACAAAAAAGAGAATAACGAAAATCGTGTTGCTTGAAACCGTGTTTTTGAGAAAATGGGTATCCGTGTTCTTCGAAATCGTGTTCTTCAAGGGTTGTTGTTGGAGGGTTGTCTGTACTACACATACTAGATAGATATAAATAATAAAATATATAGAACTTAAATATACTTAATAATAAAGTAAAGTTCTTATAATTTTATAACCATTACCTGAAACTATTTTGATTTCATATGTCGATTTGTTTGTTACTAGAAGTCTGGTGGTTCATAATATTCCCGCGAGATAGCTCTTTTACAACTTTGGCATTCGTCAATTGGAAATGATCGTGAACACACATCATTAGGGTCAAAATCACTTTGCTCGACGTTTTGAATGTCGGAAAAAACAAAAAAAAAATCCTTTATACTGCTAAATAAAACGACAATCAAACCACCAAACACAAAGATAACGGTTTAACGTCTTTTGTTTATAGTTGCAAAGGTTTTAAATCAGGCAAATTCTTCGTATGGCATATCATTGAAATGGTCCAGGATTATGCAATAAATTTAGCCGGTGCATCTTAATTCCCAAAATCACCATTGTGGTGTTAACATTAACATTTATTTCGCTACGCCATAATTTCGCCATATAGTTTGAATGTTCTTCGACCCAACAACAATTTTGTGATCTTTATCAGCTTTATACAATTTCAACATTACTAAACTTTGGATTGGGCAATTGTATTTATAATCCGTAATTGGCATCTATAAAATAAAAATTTTACTGTTGAATTAAAAAAATATAATTTAAATAAATCGCTTTGATTTACAAAAAAGTATAATTTACCATTTTATTAATTAAATTAGTCGCAGCGAAAGATTTTTTTTTTAATTGTAAATGAAACAATTTTTCATCACAAATCGTTATTTTTCTATATAGCAACAATAGCCACAATAAATAATAGGAGTAACAATTTTCACGTTTAATATTTTTTTATTTAATTTGCTTTTATTATTATATTTTTTCCATTCAGTTTAATGTGTTATATTAAAATATATTTACAATTTTCCTCCCTATGCAGATACTTAGGGTAAGACCGGGCAAAATGATATAAATACTCGAAGACATTTTATTACACTTTTAAAAATAATGTTTCTCGTGTATATGTTTCCAATATATGGAACCGTTGAATTGCAATATTTGCTTAAATGAACAATTATATGGACTTAAAAAGCAAACCGCGAAAAATTTAAATTTTAATTAAAGTTTAATTTGAACTTTTAATTAAAGTTTGATTTAAAAATCAATTTGAATTCATCGGCCTCAATAAAATAAACCTGCTGACTCGGAACGAGACGCTGGATGTCTAGTTTGCGATGATTTGTGGCGCAAAATCAAACCTGGTGAATATTGGGTGCAATGCAAATATTATTTTGGATTGATGCATTACCGCATGTACTATTTTGTCCCAGTACTGGGGTAAAATGATACAAGGAAAATACTTTTTAATTTAAATTTTTTTAATTTATTTCTTTAAAGGACAGCGATGATTGAATTTGACTAAAATAAATTTGGATTCAAAGTAATTGAATTATGTGTAAACTAGTTATTATGTAAAACTAATTATTATGTATCATTTTGCCCCGCTCTACCCTACGTAATAAAAAAAAGAATTTTAAACATAAAAAAGTGTTATTAAAAATAATAATAATTAAAATTAAATTATTTTGTGTGTGCCATTTTTCCTTATAACCTCCATTCATGCAATATAATTACAACTACAATAGATGTATTGTGTCTCGTAACATTGTGTGGTGTAACGGAAAAGTTTTTAACTTTTTTTTAATTTGCACAGAGAGTGAAAATTTAATTAATTTAGTCATCATAGAGAGAGTGAATTGAAATAAATGAACAATACATCATAACTTTATGGGTATTGTTCTGGATTCCAGCTTATATAATATATCGGAATCACAGAAGCTATAGTATATGTTTTATAATAAAAGTCTGGTTTATAAAATAGCAACAATATGTGCGTAAACAATCCAATTAAAATATCCCTTAATCTAGTTTATGTAGGTCTTATATAGTTAAACGCATAATTGAATGAGACATTTTTTTTTTGAGGAATTCGTTCCTCTTCTTTGTATTGTTATTCGGCTTCTTTGTTTAGCATTGTATTATTGATATTTAAATATCATTCAATGGTACTTGTTTCTTTAAATTTAAACTTTTAAAAATATTTCTATGTGCAGTAAGTATCATTTTTTAGAATTTCAATTAAATTTTATTTAAAATATTCAATTTTCATATAAAACTCCTTTGTTGGCTTCGTTGAGTGGAGCACTTTAATGACAGAGCTTGAACCAAAATGCTTCCATGGATCTGTAATTTTCATAAAAATCAAATATTGTTAATTTCGCTAGGTTATGTTTACTAACACGTGAATAAGAGGTGTCAGTTAGAAGTGTATAGCGAAGGCCATAATTTTGAAATATAGAAAAAACAATTATGCTGGGTGAGACTTCACCGATTCCACAGGACAAGCTGTTTTACATTCTTCATTGTCTCGATAAGATACCCAAACTTATTGTAAAAGATTCAAGTAGTATATTCTATGCCTGGCCGATCCACATCAACTAATCTGGTTGGGTTCACCAGTAAAATAATTAAAGAGTTAGAAAAACATCATCAAGTTGAGGTAGCGTACACGGAATTCAATAAAGCATTTGATTCCATCTGTAATAAAAAAACACACCAGAGTTTATTCGCATTTGGGCTTTCACTCGATTACATAAATTCTCATCTATCAAACCGGCGACAATATGTAATAATGGGAAATAAGAAATTAAACATTATTAAAGTTACGTTTGGTGTTCCGTAAGGATCACACATCGGGCCTTGGATATTTATTGTTTTCATAGATCGAATAACCGAGGCAATCAAAAACTCACCGATGACATTTATCAATTTATTCGGTATTTGTGTCTTATCTTCTGTTCAGAAGCATAACAAAGTGTAAGATTATTGGCCACCAATTGTGGGGAATAATTTAATTCAAAGTACATTTCCACCAAAACGATAAGGCCCCACTTAAAAGATTCGGAAAATTACGACAAGCTATACAAAATTCGGCCACCTTTAGATAATTTACTGAAACAATTTAAAAAAATTCCATGTGAACATTATCATTCTGTATAGATGAACAAATTTGTGCTACTAAAACAAAACATAGTTTACGATAATACAATCCTGCGATACCTAACAAAAGGGGATACAAACTTTGTGTTATCGGGGATATCCGGTTTCATTTATAACTTTGAAGATTTTACGGGTTTTTGAGAATAAGACGCGACTTCCAATTAAAAAAAACTTGGGTGCTTCTGCAAATGTTGTGATGCGACTATTGCGAGATATACCAAAACATGTCAATCATCAAATATACTTTGATAATTTTTACAAATCCATCCTGCTTTTTTTTTAGCTAGATAAAATAGGTATGAAATGTGTAGGGTAGGTTTCAGTGGTTTACACTTAAGCCATTTTTGGCCCTTTGTGATACCACGCATTCATGCTACATCATTAACCCATTCACCTACTCACACAACTACAGTATACCACCTGCACATTGCAAGCTCCATGTCAACCTGTACATTGACATGGACGGTGGGTCGGCGCTGAATCTGCACTCCATCAGAGGGTCTCAGTTGTGTTTATTAACATCACCGATTGTAGTTGATGATGAAAATGTAAGTTGATGATGAAAATGTGTAGGGTAAATATACGTAAAGATCGAATTCCAAACAATAAACTGGCTCGTGGAACTTGTGAAGAGAGACACGCATATGTTGACAACAAACCTGTCTGTATAATTTCTTGGAAAGACAATAATTGGGAACACCATCAACATTCACAGGAATTAACCCAATCCAAATAACAAGTCGCTAATAAAGGAGAATAACAAACATATGGGGTGAGTTGGTCTAATGAATTCGTTTATTGAACATCAAATCTTAATTGTTTGCTTAATTGAAATCCAAAAAATAGTACACGAGAATTTTTTTCCATCCGATTGATATAGCAGTAGTAAATAGTAGTTGGATTCTATATCGCAAAGTATGTAAACTCAGAAGAGAAATTCCCAAAAACCTCTGAGCACAATCTCGTTACTGTTGTGGTTCTTCCGTTCCAGTAAGTTCTTCACCCAAAAATCATAAAATTCTCGAGTAAAGAATACTATTGCTACTGCTATACCTCCTAGGGATGTTCGAACCGACCAAATTCAACACTTTCCTATGTACATTTGTACAACAATGTAGATACAAATAAATCTCAAAACAGATGCAAAAATGGAAATTGTAAATATTTTACGGACTGGAAATGCATGAAATATGATGTATTTCTTTGCTATAAAAACAGGAATTCTATGCTAAGCGAAAGCTTGACCAAATTATTAAAAAGTCAGAGTATCAATTTTGTACGCAAAATGACAGCGTATGTTGGCGAGGTGAGCAAGATTTGTGTTGTGTATTTTCCTCTCTTGTATATGTGCATTCTATTTGTCATTTTTGCAATGGTAGGTACCAAAATAAATGGATCCGGTTGAATCGGTTTAATTTTTTTTATACTGACGTCTACTCACCTCTTCTATTCGCTTGCTTTTGAGCGGTGAAATGAACTAATATTTTATGTTTTAATAATTTTATGTATTAATATTAGTTTGTATTTTTATGATTTAATATTTAAATCTGTGAATTATTTTCAAATTAATTCAAAAATATGAAAATTGTGAAATGTTTACGCATAGAAATGTCAATCCAAAAAAATCACAACATTATCATGCGCATGCGTTTCGCCTACTAATACAATCAAGATGATCAATACTATATTTTTCCGGTTTGCTCACCTCGCGTTTGTCGCTTTTCGTACAAAATCGACACTCTGATGTTTTTTTGCAGTGAACTTATCCACTGAATGAATTAATCCTTATTTTATTTATTCTTATATATTATTTTATTTTTGTTTAATAATTGTGGTATTATAACTTAAACAAATAATTAAAAGAAAACCATGATATTTTACTTTATGCAAAACTTAATAAATTTATAATAAAATAATGCACAATGTATGGAATTTCATACATTTGGTTTTTCCCTATTTTTTGGAAAAATATTAAAGACAAACCAAGTTTTCTTTGATTTTATTAATTAGATCCCGGATTTTTTTCTTTTATTTCAAATATTTGTTGATTTATTTCAATGTGTGGTTTTAAGGGTGTATTATTTGCACAAAACGTAGTACATTGTTTGGTGGTATCCGAAATTTCCACTAGAACAGACAGCAACTCTTATGATGTCAAAAGTAGAGAAAATGTTTTAAAATGTACAATTTCTAGAGTTTAGCATGAACTTTGAACATTATTAAACAGTCTCTAGGTTAGATAATTTCCTGGTGCTCTAGCTTGGGCTAAATACAAGTTTTGAACCTAACTTCGTCAAAAACTGGTTCACTCAAAATTAACAAAATTTAATTTACTATTTAAAATTAGAAATCTGCTGGTCCTTTTGATTTTATTTAGCTATACCATCATCCCTCGTTGCCAAAGGAGTCATCCAAATATATCAGGGCGTACAGTCAGATCGTGATTAAGAAGAAAGATTATATAAAACCAAATGTTTTCGGCAGGAATCCGGGAATTTCTAGTCTTGCTAACCTATATTTTATTAAAATTTTTCTTACGGTTCTTTAACGTCATTTCGACGGGTTTTCTCACTCAGGTTTACTAGCATTGCTTTAATAAATTTCTATTATTCTCACTCGAATTAACAGTTAGTTAACCGAGATTACACTTTATTTAAATAATTTTCATTTATTTATTCCATGATTTCACTAGTAAAAATTTGCATAATTTATACAATCTGGGTATTAAATAACTATTGCACTTAACAATTATTTTCATGTCATGTTAATGTCGTATAATAATTATGAAAGAAAACATTTCTGCAATACTACAATAATAATATGCACAATAACCGTGCATACTACAAAAGTACACACCTCTTTTGTACAATTTATTTATCAAAGTAATAGATGAGAATCCATTTCCTTAATTAATTGTGACGAACTGACTCTTTGTTTACTAGGAAACTAGGAAACAAATAGTAGAATTAAGTTGCATCGGTGGCATAAATAGACATATTTATGTTTAATGTTGCAATTTACAACACAAATAATAATTGTTCATGTAATATAAATATTCTGTTCATGGAGCATGTGTGTCTGGTGCGTTTGAAAATATATTGAGGTTATGCATTTTCCGATTTCTAATCGTTATTTGTATACAATATTAAAGTTTTGCATGTGAAATTACAATGTTTTTCCTATAACTACAACGGCATTTGGTATAACCTTCAATGTACTGTATACGAACTATAAAAACGAAAAAATTGTTTTATTTTAATAGTATTTATTATTTATGAGTCATGCGCAATTTAAAAGCATAACGTATAACATAAACATAAAAGGATAAAAATTCATTTCTGTTTGTAGACTTTTATTTATAAATTTTATGTTAAAAGCTCTCTATATAAAATGATGGTGTTTATAGAAAATCCAACTGACGCAAAAATATAAAGAAAATGGAAAATTCACGTTTAGTAAAATGGTTAATCAAATATTAACTACTTTAGTAGTTCGTTGCTTATAAATACTGAAGTCTGATCGAGAGCCAATATTTACTTTACAAGGTAAAACTGTAAATTAAAACTAAGATATTTAACTACACGTATTAAGAAATTTACGATTGTTTTACTGGTTCTAAGTAGATATTAGAAAAATGAAGGGGAGCAATTGTTGTGTCCAACACCCTTGCCCAATTGTTGTGTCTTTTACGAAAAATGTACATAGAACTCGAACACACTCTGCTTAATTTCTAAAGCGAAAAATTGAACCTACCGAAATTGTGATAAAAATTGTCTTGTGTAATCAAAAATCATTATTCAAGCTTAAATTTCAGAAACCCTTCCAAGGTGAACCTTGTTCATAAAAAATTAATCGTTGCAAAAATTGTTAAACCATCTCGCATGGATCTCCCAATTTATGAAAAAGCTTTAGTATTAAGTCTTATTCCGAATAGTCAATCCGGTCTGCAGAGATACCGACTTTTGGTGGAATAATACTTTTTTTATCCAAACTCGTCATTTCAAAATAAAACTCGTCAATGTTTTGTACAACTTTTCAAAATATTTGCAAAAAAAATGAAAAAGCTAGGTGCTGCAACTTCCGGTGGATTGATTTTGACCAAAAATTAAGTTTCGTTTAGATCAGTCGAGCCGTCCGAGCTATACAGAGGATAGAGATATTTGATCAAAACCTCAAGGTCAAATATTTTCATCACTACTACAATAATTAATTTTTTTTTCATAATTCGACCTTTCCACTTAAATATTGAAAAATTGATTTGAACTAATGTTGTTACAAATTTAATATTGAGTATTTTAGTCAATTTTCTCACAATTGAGATACTTTTCCACATATGTATTTGAAAAAAAGAGGAAAAAAACCAATGAAAGGCCGGTGGTCATATTTTGGCCAAATATCACTGGGATCTCTACAATTATGAAAAAAACTTTATCGCTTAAAAGTTTTATTCCGATTAATCAATCCATCTACTGAGACTTGATGCATTTCCATAGTCGAGATTAACATTAATTTTGCCATATCAAGTCGAGTTTAAATGTACAGTCCTTGGAGCACTGAGCGTCACTCTGCTAAAATAGGTCGCCCAAAAGTAAAACACATTTCTTTTATTTTCACTGGTCGTTTATTTTTATGGTTCGACACCTATGTAATCGTCATTACTTTCCGAACTAGTTCCGGCAAGCTAAACCTCTCGATGGCTTCTCGTAGGTGAATTATTAAATAAGTTTTCTAACCAGCACTTATTAAAATAATTGCATCACACTGGGCTAAACAAGGGCAGTTCTATTCGATTTAAATAACCCATGGTTTTGTTTCAATCAAAATGGATATTTTCGTAGTACAAATCAAGTTCCATATTATTCGTTTGAGAAAGATCTTCGTTCCATCCATTTTTATTCATTTTTCAAAATCACATGGCGAACTCATTTTGGAATCCTATCGTATGTGTATCATAGAAAGGGACTTGTATCCCATTCGGTTAAGAAATGGATTCGGTTCATTGACAATTTGCCAGAGATTCCAGTTTTCATCATTAATCTGAGTTCGATCGCCTTGGATTAAGATTTCTTAGTTATACTGTGTAACAAGACGCAACATGACGTCCCAACAAAAATCCCCATTAGGACTCATCACAATGCTGAGCATTAGAAAACACTTAAATCGTTCGAGCCGAAAATAATTTAAAAAAGATTTCTAGACCTCACCGAAGGATCCCTTAGCGGATTTTACCGTAATTAGCACCAATCGAAAAGAACTCTCGGCATTTAATTCCTTCCCCTTCACAAATTTTTATCAAAATCGTGTTAGCTGAAAACAAAAATAAATAATGAAACCCGAGGTGGAAAAAACGTGAACACGGGACCAAGACAAAACATCAATTAAACAGCAAATGCTACAAATAAATATTGTTTTTCATAACAACCAACAGTTTCAAAAAGACGGAAATAACCATATAACGTCAAAGTAACGCAACCAACATAACATAAGATATCTCATTAACGAAAAACAGAAGATCCAACTCGAAGCTCTAGATGCAACATAGTACAAAATTGCGCAACATAAAACAACACCACGCAACATTATACGTATGACGCAACATGGTGCAATATCGAGCAACATTCCACCACATGTTGCAACATTAAGCAATATCCCACAACATGGTGCAACATTATCCATTGAATAATCTGGTAGTTGTATTTTAACTGAGAATATAAATAAATAAATAAGAGCAATATAACGCAATATTGTACAACATCATGAAACATGGTGCACATATTGTAACATGGTGCAACAACATGTAATACGGCGCAACATGGTACAACATTTCAGTTTAAAATATAATCACTACCGAATTTTCTTGTCTGTCCGAGATATCTCTGTCACTCTGAGCTTAGGATATCCCCCTCACATGACATATGGAGTTAGGTATGGCAACCTGTACAGAATTTAAATTCCGGCACCCATTCTAAAATCATATTCATTAATGGTGAATATTGATTTTCTACACAGTACACCAATTTTCTATGCATTACTCAGTTTAAATATGATTATTACTGCATTTAACTCAAACCCGCAAAAGAAACAAACTTGAAAGATGCTTAGCATAAACCTTAAATGTGTTTTTGTTAGTTTCATCACAGATAACACAAAAATAACTATGGAAGCAATCACAGACCATGATTTGGTTGAGCCTTTACAAGGGTTACAGAAAGAAAATAAGACAACGTTACAAATCAATATGATTTACTTAAAGCAACATAACCTTTGGAGTGTTAACAGGGTATGAAAATAGAACACCGCCACGAATAAATATAATGCACAATTCAAAAAACAAACCTGCCTAACTAGAAAATTTATATTCATCTAGCGTTGGTTTAATGATAAAATTTTACTTTAAAACTATGTATCTTCAAATAATAGTGTTTCGCTCACCCACGACACTAATTTGTGTAAATAAGTTTTCTTGTTGCCGTCTCACAGGAAAGACGACAAAATCACAATAGTCGTGTTTATTTACTACACGACGAAATTACTAATTTTGTATATTTAATATTTTTAAAATGTTTTTTATGATTATTATTATTATCGCTACTAATACTACTACTACTACTATACTAATTTTTCCGAGAAAACTGTTTACCACTTCTATTTTTATGAAAACGTAATCGTACGGTATACGTTTAGTTTAGGAAATTGTTTAGGTAGTTTAAAAAAATAAATAAAAATTAAGTAGGAAAATATTTGTGTTTAACAAAACCTTTGCATATTTGTGTGGAAGTGGCATTCTAAAGGTAGGTATAGACGAGGGCGAAAAAAATAGATGAAAGTTAAATAATAAGTACGAATTTTCTATATAATACAACAAAAACGATGTTTATAAGAGAATTGTCAGTTTATAAGGACTCAATGGGCCTAATCCTAATTCTTAATCTAGGTAGGGGATTACCAATATACTTACATGCATATGATTAGTGGAACGAGATTTGTATATTTTAGATTTTTATTAGATCTGGCAACAATGAATTTTGTATGGTCCGGGAATAGAATTCATTTATACGGCTTCCTGTAGTGAGGATATAAAATTTTGTGTACGAGACAACGTCTATAATACCATGCTATTAGTTTGTCGGCCGAGCAAATTGATTCAGCAAATTGAACGTGATTTACAGGAAACATTTTGTGTTTTTTGCCGCATGTTAAAGATTAATTTGTGTTGCAAATAGTGTTGCATTGTAACTCTGTTTTTCACGAATCAGGATGTTAAAGTTTTCAGCAAAAAAATATTGATTCCTTCTCTTGAGCAAAAGAAGGTTCCATCTTGATTTTCGATGGAATTTGTATTACTTGTCAATTTTGGGGGTTTTCACAGTTCTAGGTCTCACAAAAAATTACGAAACATACAGGTTTATAACATCATTAGCCTTCTGCCATAGTCTTGTGTATTAACAACACGAGGCAGCCGATTCTTGATGTTTGGTCGTATTAAAAAATGATATATTTACTGAAAGTGTTATAAATCTCGAGGCCAAAAATGATGCAAAAAATATCAAAATAATTGATTGAAACAATTAAGTCTGATCAAGATTTAGATGGTGTTCTACATTCAAAAATAAAATTAAAAATTTTGGAGTCGGCATCAATAAAGACAGCACTTTAAATACTACACTGAAACTGGTGCCATCTGTTCGTAAACAATTTTTTAATGAATTCAGCGCGAGTGATTAAGAGAATAATATTGAATACATTTTTTCTAATTCAACCACATTTGGCAGAAAGCTTACTAAACAATGCTTGTCATTGAACAATCCTTCAGTGTCAATTCTTCCAAGCTTGTATTCTAAAGGAGTTAATTTTTCTTCTCCGAAGAACAAAAGCAATATAATTTTTAGTATATTTAATGTAAATGTCTTAACAAACGAAATTTCGCTGTATAATTTTTCAGGAATATGAGCAATGCATTTTATAGTCACTAATGTATCATTATACTTTTATTGAATTTTTGAATGGATGTGTGACGAAACCCGGGTTTTCAAAATCTCGGTTTTTTTCTAAATCTAGATTTTCAAAATGCCAGTTTTCAAAATCCCGGTTTTAAAAATTCCGGTTTTCAAAATCCCGGTTTTCAAAATCCCGGTTTTCAAAGTCCTGGTTTTCAAAATCTCGGTTTTCAAAATCCCAGTTTTGTATAAAAAACCGATTTTTCGGAAAACCCGGTTAGAATTTTTAAGATTTGGCATGTGGGAAAATGGAACTCCTAAATGATGATTTGACAAAATTCAAAAATAAGTTTGCGTTAAACTTCTAGAAAATGGCTAATAGGGATGGAATTTCGATGGAGGACTAAGTGCCCGTGCGAGTTATCGAAGCAGTCAGGATCTACAATTTTTGCATTTCAAAATGTTGCATTAACAAAATATTGTTTTTGAAGTAAAACTTCTTTAGGCACGCTTGACTTGGGGACTAAGCTGGCAAATGCGTTACGAAAAGTGTAATCGAACGAGGCGAACGAAACAATAAACGCAAAACGAAATCATTTTCCTTTAGTATCAGGATGTGCCATGACAATTCATAAATCCCTAGGTGGAACATTAGTTGATACCATTTTATTTTAATAATTGGTTAAAAAAATGGGAAAATAAGAAAATAGGAAAATTGTTAAATAGGAAATTGGAAAAATTGGAAATTTCGAAATTTGCAAAATTGGAAAATTTGTAAATAGGTAAATGGAAAATAGGAAAATTGGAAAATAGAAAAATATGGAAATTGGAAATTTGGAAAATTAGAACATTGGTAAATTGGAAAAATTGGAAAATTGAAAAATTGAAAAATAGAAAAACCAAAAAATACGAAAATAGGAAATTTGGAAAGTTGGTAAATTGGAAAATTCGAAAATTGGAAAAATGAAAAACTGGAAAATTTGAGTCATAATATAGACTTCTATGTCACTGACTGACTCACTCGAGAACGCACAGGGTGACCAAATTTTTTTTTTCTATATTATAACATCTATGTCACTCATTCACTTACTCACTCTAGAACGCACAGGGTGACCAAAAAAATTCGTCCGTGTGATATATTTTATATATGTATTTTTTTCTATATTATAGCTCCATTCTACACGAGGTATCACAGAAACCGATTCTTTCTTCGTTTCTTTCCTTGTTTGTCAATGATACGGGCTTTAATGCGACTTTAACAAATTTTCGATGAAACCACACTACGCAAACATAAATGAAATAAAAAATATTTCAAGGCCATTTTTACTATGCGAAGACATTTCAAAAATGTATTTTTTGTCCATTTTGTTACACATACATAAACATTATCTATTACGACTAGTTGGCCTTGAAAAAGTTACCAAGTTAAAAGGTTACCTCTTGTGGCATCAGACATAAACGGCTAGGTGACACTCGAGAACGCACAGAGAGATCATTTTTTTTCAATATTATAATTTTTCTATATTATATTATAAATATTAAATATATATTAGAAGTTTTACTTTAGTAGTATGGTCTAAAGCAAACTTAATTAAATGTTGCAATTACAAAATGTTGCAAGTACAAAATCTTGTACTTACAAAATCACGCATAACAAAATGGTGCAATTATTTCTCTTTTTTTAGTAGGTGTCATTAATAGATTCTATATAATCCGCACGTAGGATTCTTGCTCCTACGCCCCCGAAGCTCAAATCTAAAGCACCACTGAGGGATAAGCGGGGGGGCGCAGCGACCTCCTGCGTGCCCGTGAGAGTTATCGAAGCCGTTATCCTCTACAATTATTGCATTTCAAAATGTTGCATTAACAAAATATTGCTTTTTTTTTATTAATCTTACAACTAAAAAATTTTGCAATTACAAAATGTTGCAAGTACCAAATCTTGCAACTAAAAAACTGTATATTTTTACAATTTTATGAAGAATTGGTCTATGATGAAAAGAAACAAACCGATAAAAGAAGTTCTGGAGTTTTTTTTCTAGTGAATGACAAATTTATGTAAGTATTTCCTAATGTACTTGGATAATTCAATTGGTCGGAACCATATCTAGATTGAAATGATGCTTCATAAACTCAAACCCTCCTTCATTCCGTTTAACATCTACATTAAAATCACCCATTAAAATTATTGGAACCTCTTTATCCACTGTAAACCGTTTATCAATTAATTTTGAACTTTCTGTGTATTCCATTAATGCCGTAAGGAAGAACATATTTAAATCGACCTCTTTAAGCAAGTATAAGTTTTGACAAACTTTGAATGGTAACATCCACTAAACAAATATCACCAACTGAATCGATCAACTGTCTTCTAACATTAATATCAAACTCAATAGGCTGATAATTTGGCACACTATTGATATTTCCATAAATTGCTACTCCACTTGCTTTACGCTGTTTGTTTATCAATTTCGAACGAAGAGTGTTGTTCATGAGCCAAAAATAACTATTTTAATAAAGTACAAAGTTTTTATTACAAACAAATTTTTGGTTCTCCAATGGGTTCTCCCATAAGCTCTATATTAGCAAATTTATTAATGGAAAATTTAGAATGTTTGTCATTAAAATCTTTAGATTTTCAGCCATTATTTATTTTGATAATAAATAATGGCTATTCCTGAAGACAAAATTGATATTTTTTTGAACAGTTTTAACAAAATTTTTAATCGAATTTATTTACTTTGGAAAAGGAAGTTGACAACAAAATTCCATTTTTAGATTTATTTTTGCTCCACGAGCCTGTGTAACAAAACTAGTTTTGTTAACAGAATTTATCATACAGCGGTTTCTGAGCGGTGATAGGTAGCCGGCTAGAGCTCCCGGTTGGGTCGTGGGGGTTACAGAAACATGTATGATACTTGCATACACCGCTGGGAATGAGACATAACGGATTTCCTATACGCGACAGACCAACTTACCTGGACCCTTCATCCCCGAAGTAAGTTGTCACCTCAGCACATTCTCCGGAAAAAGGTCGAACATTTGAAATCATACAACGGATTCACTAAATTTAACAACATTATTAAAATAATTTGTATTTCAAAAGAAGTATGGATATTACATTGGTGAATTTTGTTGTTTAACTATTATGACGGAAAATCTTAAGAACCGATCTCCTCGCTTGCATATAAGACAAAACTTATATACAACTCAAATATAAATTGAAAATATTTACGATATTCAAACTACTTAATCTTAACTTAATATTATATCCGGATTAACTATTCTTAAATTAATTTCATTTAAATTTTCTTAATGAAACCTAATTACAATATATAGATTTGTAATTGTTTTTTTTTTTTTTAGATACCAATAAACTTAAAGTGAAATAAGGAAAAAATTAAAAAATAAATTTATAAACTACGTTAATTATAATTATGATTTCATCAGAAAGCAACATCGATTTTGAATAAATTGAATATTAGTTTTATACCGCAAGGTAACAGAACGTTAGCGGTTCAAATATTTATAATTATTAGTGTAGATAAATATATAATTATTAAATTAATACAAAAAAATTATACTTAAAGTTTTTAAATAACCATGTCCCACAAGGCAGTCCAGGCTGTTTGTAGACTTGGATGATTATATTTAGTTACCACCTCGAAAAATTTCCGTATCCAAAATTAAAGAAGGTGTGGTTGTCCCGCTACCATACTACGTAATAGGCAGATACCGGTGAACCAGGTCGTAGAAATATTTGCTTGGTTGTTTTAAGTTTGTTTGTGTTTATAACTTTTATCTTTTGCACATCATTCGTTTCGAATTATAAATTTATATTCGAACAACAACAAACACTCAGCAAATACAATTGTTAGCCATCAACATCGATATTACATACAACATATTACAGGATGACCTCAACTGGCGCGAGCGGGATTTATGTTATAGCGATTTTGGTTATTTAAGTTTTACATTAGTAACTTAATATTAACACATATTTCTTATTTATACCGTTCATATTTGCAATTATTATTTTTTTTATTTTTATATTTCAAATGTTTATTCACCAAGAAAAATCACCAATATTCAAAGCGGTCTCGTTAGGGGGAAAAAAATTCACACTTTCGTTGAAATTAATGATCCGCTGTATAGCGTTTTTTTTTTTTAAAGATATTGTTCGATAGAGTGCCACCTGATCAGAGCGGTAATTTTGTTTTCAGCTATTGCCGAAACATGTGAGAAATTAACATTATTATATCAATTCACATTTATCGATTTGAATCACAAACAGGATGCACTGCTTACTATGCACCAGTATAAGATATAAAAAAAAAACGCGATCCCCACGCGTGTATCAATTTTACAGGGATTCTTACTTAATTTATAAAAACTTTAATTTTAACTTTTGCTTTAATTTATCAAATTTATTATTCAGCTTGCACTGCTAAACAAAAACTGACTGACCACCCAATCGTTTTTTATTTTTTCTTTCTACTCAATTGCAACAAATACAATTTTTTTTCTCTCGGTCAACACCAAAATCCAATGATACTCAAACTGGGGGAATTTACCAAAAGTCAGCACTGGGAAAGACGTCAGCCGCGGGCGTCGTTACACCTGATGGCAAAATCTCTTTTGATTGGTATCACAAAGAAAGTCTGGTAGATATCAAAATTTTCATTCTTGGATTCCTACTTCCTACAAAATTAATACAGTAAACGTTTTGGCTCAAAAATGTTTAAAACTTTCAGATCTCAAATTTCACAATAAAAATTTTAAAATATTAAAAGAAACATTATTAACTAATCATTATCCCGCAAAATTAATAAATCAATGTATTTCGAAACAAAAAAATTTATTAGAAGTTCTGAAATTCGGCCCATTAATAATGATAAAAATTATTTTTCAATTCCTTATGTCAAACATTTATATGAAAAAATAAAACACTTGTTCAAAAATTATAATTTAAAAATTGTCGGTAATTCTTCAATTTGTTTAAATGATTGTCTTTTTTCTAAACTTAAAGATCCTGTGCACGTCAATAAGCAGTCAAATTTGATGTATGAAGTAATATTGCTTATACGGGTCAAACGAAACAATTTTTGGAAAAAAGGGTTTATCAACATAAACTTTATTAAAAATGTTCATGTATGATTTCAATTCAAATCCTCTAATTTTAGTCGGTTGGTCCAAGTCTCAGTCAGAGCAAGAAAATCAGACTTTGATAATTACCCCAATTGTCGAAGTCATCTCATTTCAAGTGACGTGACTAGAGTCGTGCCACGGTGCGCCAAAATTGATTTTGTCGAAGTCGATTCTAGTGACACGTTAAAAACTACACGAACAATAATTATTTATTAAAAAAAAAATAACTACCGCTGACGTTCCATTTTAACTATACTAGTCACTTCTTCTCACTTTTAAAATTGGTGTGACAAGAATATTATTTTAAGTGACATTTGTCGATTTAAGTAACTAGAGGCGTAAGAAACGACTATTATAATACCAAAAATGAAGTGACGTAACTATAGTCGTCTAAAATGACGTGAGAAGACTATCACAATTGGAGTGAATATCTCATCAGTTTCAATATCTAAGTGATGAGCAACTAATTGAACGTTTAAGTTAACTATAATCAATAGTTTTTTAATTAATTAACTTTTTTTGTCGTTCTTTATTTTCATTTATACGCGCTACTCCCATATTAGAAATGTGCAAACAAAAATCGTGATTTTAACTTGTCATAACTTTTGACATAATTGTTAATTTATATAAATTTTATTTATTATTTTAGAGTCAGCCTCAATTTTGAGATATTGGACCACATTTCTACCATTAATAGTTTTGAAAATATAAACGTAAATGTATACATCAAAATCGCGCTCGCGTTTGGACTGATGGATTTAGTTCTACGTGAAAAACTTAATTTTACTATTAATTTTTTTATTTGTAACACTTTGGCTAGTTCTTTCAACGTAATTTTTGTTTCTAAGATTATTTCACAATTTAGGCCACGTAGAGAATCTGCCCGGAGAGATGAACTCTTTTTGAATTTGTTTTAAGAAAAGTTAAAACAAAATTATCATTTTTTCATTTTTTCAAAAGGTTACAAAATTAGGTGAGACTTCCGCCACGAAAGTCGTAACGGATGTATGTTAAAGACAAATGTTTCATAAATAGAATAAACAACAATCTCTTCGCAACCTTTGTCTTTTCTGCGGTAATAAAAATTTCTAGATCTTCAAGGAGTTAATTTTCGAGAGATACCATAAATGAAATGCTTTTCAAAATATTAACAAAAAAAGCTCCTATAGGAGCTGCCACTTCCGGTAGTCGATATCAGCTACAAATAACTTCTGGGCTGCTGAGGGGCCGAATTCTTTTGAAAAACAGTTTTTTGTCACTAATCACCATTCCACTAAAAATTTTGAAAAACAATTTTCAAAATATCTATTTAAAGCTCCTACGGAAGATGTCACTTCTGATTATTTCTGCAAAAAATCACTGGGTCTCCTAATTTATGGAAAATTCTTAAGTATGAAGTTTCATCCCGATCAATCAATTTGAATGGGCTGTAGAGAGGATAAAATCTTTGAGTCTGCACAGCTACAGACGCACACACATACATAAGTATTAAGTTTCAACCCTATCTTAAGTTTAAATCAGTTTTTTGTCAAACATCATTTCCGCTGATATTTTGAAAAATAGATGCGATTTTTATAACGATATTGTTGTTGTTAATTAATTTAGATTTTGTTAGTTCTTATTTTTTTAGTAAATGAAATTTTTTTCAAAATATTTCATAAAAGGAGTAAGCTCCTATAGAATCTCTCACTTCGAGTTAACCAAACAACAGTGGGATCTCACAATTTATGGAAACAGTTTAATAATGAAGTTTCATCCTGATCAATCAATCCAGGAAGTACAGCACACGGATTTTTAATGAATGGAATTTTTAGTGACATGGCATTTGTATTAAGCGGAATTTTCAAATTTCACTAACGCGGTATTAATTGTCAAATTTTCTCGGCACGGAATTTAAAGGTGAAATATGTCTGTATACAATGGAATGTTAAAAAATTGTTTATTTTAACTGGACATCATAATAAATTTTCTGAATAATAGAATTTTAAAAGATCAAACCCTTCATAGTGAAGAATTAACATAAATCGATACAAAATGTACATCTAAACTCGTCATAGAGACATGAAATTGAACGTCGAATTATTTCCAAATATTATGTCTTTTCAATGAAAACTTTTTACATACAATCAAAGAAAAATATTTGTAAAATAATGTTGTCGATTCCTTGTACATCTTCTATTTACCTTTTCTTCTATTCTACTATTATTTCACAAGCTACTCGAAATTTATTTCAAAATTTTTATTTTAATTTTTAGGTTGCTTGCTTAAATGCATCGAGTTTTCCTAATAAAAATAGCAGGATAGAAGAAAAGAAAAATAGAAGGTTCACATTGATTCGATACAAATATTTGTCCGTAACATGTAGATTGTGAAACTACATATAACGAAAAATAATTAAACTTGAATCTAAATAAAAACTATGTCTTTTAAATATAAATGCAGAAATTCAAGTATAATCCCCTCACAAAATTATTTTAACTTTGATGGCATAAAATTGACATGTTTCAATTTAATTATACGTTATAATTCGTTCTTGTAAATATTCCAATTTAATAATATTAGATTTCCATTAGGTAAGGTAGACAAACATTAAACTGTCGGGCAAATAATTCAATTTCCGCGATTTAGAAAATGTTCTTAAAAGATTATAGGTTTTGCACTGCAAAGTCATGATTTTACGAATGATATTTAATTTTTATTAGTTCATTCACAACTTTTTACAAGTCAACCACAACTTTACACAAGTCAACCATAATTTTTTATACTTCATTGCCAATTTTTAATAAATCAACCTCAATTTTTTGCAAAACAAATTCGTGTTTTTTCAAAGTAACTTCAATTAAATGTAGAGTAGATTCAAATATTTTTAGCAAAAATACAACTTAAGTACGTAAATTTTTCGCAACTTTTTGCAAAGCAAATTCAGTGTTCCCAATTCTTAGCCGATTATGATGGGATTAGGTATGCTGGCTGAAAATGGGATTCTTCAATGATTTTTGATAAAGTTTATGGAATATGGTAACCTGAGACCGGACAAGTGGTGTAGTTGTTAAAGCTTCGACACTTGAACCGAGAGGTACTGGGTTCGAATCCCATCAGAGGCTAGATGCAAATCGAATTTTCATCATCGATTACAATCGGTGATGTTAATAAACACAACTATGACCCTGTGATGGAGTGCAGAATTCAGCGCCAACCCACCGTCCATTTCAATGTACAGGTTGACATGGAGCTTGCAATGTGCAGGTGGTATACTGTAGTTGTGTGAGTAGGTGAATGGGTTAATGATGTGGCATGAATGCGTGGTATCACAATGGACCAAAAATGGACTAAGTGTCAACCACTGAAACCTAACCTAACCTGAGACCTGAACTCAATCAGAAAGAACTCGTCATCATATTCCAGAACTTTTCCATAAATCATTTAAAAATTCCATTTCCATCCAACTTACAAAATTTCATCAATAATATTAGTTAAGAAATTGTCTAGTTCCGTTCCAGGTGGCCATATTCTAGAATTCGTTTAAGAAATTACCGAGTTCCACCTTAGGTGGCCATATTCCAAAACTTCTTCCAAAAAACATTTAAGAGTCCTATTTCTATCTAACATACAAAATCCCATCAATGTTGGTTAAGAAATGGCCGAGTTCCGTCCTAGGTTGCCATATTCCAGAACTTCTTCCAAAACTTGAAAATCTAATCTCCAATCAACAAACCCAATCCCATCAAAATGGGTTAAGAATTGATCGAGTTCCATTCCAAGTGGCTATATTCCAGAATTTCTTCCAAAAATCATTTAAGAGTCCCATTTCCATCCAGCATATCAAATTTCATCATAATCGGTAAAGAATTCATTTAGATCCATTCAAGGTGGCCATATTCCAAAATTTCCTACAAAAATCATTTAAGAATCGCATTTCTATCCAGCATAATCAATTACATCATAACACGTTAAGAATTGGTCGAGTTCCGTTCCAGGTAGCCTAATTCCAGAACTTCTTTCAAAAATTATATAAGAATCTTGTTTCCATCCAACACATGTTTTCCCAACACAATCAGTGAAGAAGTGATCGATTTCCGTCCCATGTGGCCATATTCCATAACTTCTTCCAAAAATCATTTAAGAATCCCATTCCCATCCAGGATACCCGATTGCACTGATTTTGGCCGACACAGGGGATTTTTGTTTTTGAAAATATTAAAAGTATATAGTAATTACAAGTAGTTACAAAAAGATTGTAAATTTAATTTCAATCAAAATAAGTTCTGATCATTTTTAAATTTGGCAAGATATGACGAGGTTTGATAAAAAAAAATATTTTACCAAAATTCGGCATCTCTACAGTCCAGGCCAAAAATCCGAGAAATTTAATTTTTCGCTTTAGAAATAAAGTGTGATGTACATATTCGAATTTGTAAAATCATTTTTTTTAAGTTAGACAACCATCCATAAACAATAATTTTATTCGATGCAAAATTAAGGCATCTATACAGTGGCATATTTTCGTAATTCTATAAAAAAAATTATGAAGCTAGCGATTTGATAATAATATTGGAAAATTTTGAAGTTTAAACTAAGAGTTTGTGTATTATGGTATGAAAGTACCAATAACCTCCTCCGTACAACATTAAATCGATTTATAATAGGAAAATATTTCTTTCCTGTAAGTTTAGATTTACATATACACGTTTAATTTATTTTGTATGTTTGAACTTCGACGAAACTTCTTCTGCGTTTATACAAAATAAACTTATTTCGCCTCGTTAAATACACCAAGAAAACAAAACAGAAACAAAAAAAAAATCTTTCAACAAATTAGAATTGAATTTGAAAGCTTTTATCAAAAACAAAAAATAAAGTTTATTTTACTTTATCCTAAAGCACAATATACGTAAATTTCGATTCGATTATTATTATGGAAGTTTATATTGCGAAAAAAGTATATCAACATAACTTTATACTACATATTCTTGTATGTTTGGTGTAGAAAGCAAAAAAAAAAATGAGTTTTTATTGATCTTGGGCTCGGCATTTTTATCGTACGCGAATATTATTTGCAACACATAAAAAGGGACGTATACATACATGCAATACATAACTTAGTTGACTTATCTACGATGTAGTCTGACACATGTATTTACTGAACTGTATGTATCGTAAAGTTTTATATATGTTTGATATAAAATTCTACATAATTTTTTTTCTTCGAAGTTCTTAATACTCACATGTAAGAAAAAATTTCTTGCTATAGGTGGCCACAGGTGTGACGATTTTATTTATGGTATACTGGTCTGAATATCCCATTTTGAACTGTTTCTCGTAGAACAGTTTTACAAAAATATCCATTCAAATTTAAGATACGATAAATTTTTTAAAATAAAATTAAATTTTCCACTCTGCAATAAATCTGTTGAAATGGAATGATCATAATAAGAAAAATTAAAATTTTGGATGTCAAACTTTTGGAAATCTTTTTTTTTTATTTTGTTATTTTGGTTGTAATGGTTTTATTGTGATTATTTCGTACTTTGGTCTATTTTCAGCACTCTGAAAAGAGTGCTGAAAATAGACCAATGTACGGAAAAATCACAATAAAACCATTACAATCGAAATAACAAAGTAAAACATGTATACAAATATTTGAGAGAATGAAACATATATGAAAAATTTTAAAGAATCGAATTTGGTAGACTAAGCAGTAATTCGCTAGTACTACTACTACATGGTATTGCCCTATATATATAGACAATATTCCAATGTAAATATACAACATCAGTCGTCACAATCTGATGAGAAGACTGATTTTTTCAAATCAATTATCTCATCCGTTTGGAACTGATTGTTTCGATTCTTACAAATTTTTTAATTCAAAAATTTTCAAAAAATTTTAATTTTTGACTCATACATGGAAATGTATGAGTCAAAAATTAAAATTTTAGAAATCGTTTTATATTTTTGGTGCCGAACCCCGGGATATTCCTACATGTATATGAACACACTTCCCATATGGATGCGATAAGGCGTCTGTACACATTGTTGTAAGGTTTGATTATATGTTAATGTAAATGGTATTTAATCTTTACATGGATGAATAAGTGAAAGTTATTATTGATTTCAAGCTAAAGCTCCAATTATAACAAAAACTCTGAAACGGTTTCCAAAAGTTTGGCATCTAATACGAGTAAAATATTTTTTCTAGAAGCCAAATCAAAAATAGACTTTAAAGTGAATGTCATCTCGTCGTCTCTATGTGAGACCAAGAAGAGCTGCAGAAGAATTGGAAGAAAGCGTCCATATGGTCGCGAAACAAGCGACCATCTTAAATATGAAAACCATCATGGCATTGCTCTATTGACCACTGACTGCAAAGTGCTTATACTAATGTTGTACTTGCCCAGTGCTTTCCCATGAAAATAATTCTGGGAAAACTGTTGGGATTACAACATAACCATATATCAACCATGTATAGATTTCCACGAGCATGTTACATAATGAATTGTGAGAATCGCTGAACCGCTCTCTTATGTTTTGCAATAAAGCTACTTAAATTAACATCGTCTAGGCCTATATAAATAATTATGAGTTGTGACCTCATGGAATTCACAACTGATTTCAAATCCACTTCTAAAATTAATTATTCTTAACTAAAAATGTTTTTTTACAAACAAAAGCTAAAAGCTGTTTTATTACCGTCCATTGACTCTTCTATCGGCTCACGTGCCGTACACGTCTGCACATGTCGATATTTGATTATGTTGCATTCCAAAGTGTGCGAAATGCAACTATGCATATTATCGGAACGTAGCTTCTCCGTAAAAAAGTAACGTCCTCGTTCTTCTGACTAACTATAGCTTCCATCAGTTGTTTTAGATACAGGTTACCCAGTATTATTTCCAGTTGCGCAACACTTGAAATCTCTATGGTTATTCATGTTTGCCGTTTCCGAGTGATGATGTAAAGAATTGCTATGGGAATATCGAGAATGATATTCCGTACATAATAATGTTTCCAGTTTTGAAATTTTTCTTGATTGAGTAAATTGACATCGATTGTTGTAATCAACTGTCTAGTGGTCTGCAAATTATGAAATGCTCCCTGTATTTTCTGTATTTCATTTTTCATCTCATGTGACTAGATTCTTTGTTGTTGAACCGGATGATAAAGTACTCGAATGTTATTAAAAAAATTCTTGTTAAAGTACGATTACCGGGGCTACACTCCGATGATAATATTTTCCCTTTGGCATTGTCTATTATGATTTTATTGTCTGCAATGAGGGGTATCTTTGATTCCGTTTTTGCCGTGACATTGAATACTTTTTACTATCCATTATTAATGGTTTGATGTAGTCATCTTCATTTTGGGCGTAGTTGCTAATGATTTTTTCAATGTAAGTCAGTGGTGAATTCATCTTGATTGTTGAATATTCCGTTTCTAATTTTGTAACTTGCAAAATATACAGAAGAGTTTCGTTATTCATCGCTATTTTAGGAATGACCTCTTGATTGAAACGGAAAACTTAAATTAGCATGCTCTCCTTAAATAGCATGCTCTCCTTTATCAAGAGAATTTTACTACCCGCTAGATCAACTTTTGTTCGAAGAATTGCACCGATAATTTTTATTTTATTTGTTCACTGTGTCCTTTATTACACGTATCTTTTCGTTAATCATTTCATTTATGTGAAGTTGTTTTGTTAGCGTTTGTGTCTTGTGCGATGGTACAGTTTTATTTAGTTGATTTTTTTTTATCCCTGCAATCTGTGCCTATTCAAGACTCACTCTCCCAGCTCTCTCGCAGTTTGCTTATTCCGTCCATACTTTTACGCCAGTCATCAAATCCGAGGACTTACGGCTATAGGACCAATTTTAAGACCATCTGCACATTGCAAGCTCCATGCCAGCCTATACTGACATGGAAGATGGGTCGGTCCATGATTTTTGCATTCCGACAGGGGGTCATACATGTGTTACATTTCATTACAGATCGTAATCTGTAACGATATTTCACTTTTGCATCCTGTCCCTATCGGGATTCGAACCCGGTACCTCCCGATTCAAATGCCAAAGTTTTGACCACTGTGCCATTTGGTCGGTTTGATTGAAGTTGTTCCACAGCTTTCTAAAATTTTTTGTTCTATTATCTTATAGCTACGATTGAATTTTATTTTTCCTTATACTCGTAACTACTTAATAATTACGCCTAATAATTTAAATATTCTCCGTTTAAATTTTTCCATCATATGTTTTTAATAACACTATTGGATTTTCTTGTAAGTTCTTAATTTTTAGTTTTTGAACCAAACAGAATTTTGGAACATAAATAATGTTACTAATATTGATATTCTGGAATAGATTAACTTTTATTTATTTCTTTTTGATGTGTAAACATCTTTACGCGCGCCTACCAAAATTTTTTGTATTAGAGTAAACTTGTAAATGAAACGAACGGAAATGACGTATACCTACTTCGTTTGAAAAAAAGCAAGAAACTCAACAAAAACAATTTTTACTATACATGGCATGCTTTTATGTATATGTATAATAGTAGGGAAAATGAAAAAATTAATTTATTGAATGAAATAGAAACCATCGACATTTCCATCGACCAGAAAAATCAAAAAAATAATTACGATACGAAATACGAATTACGATTACGAAATTGCATACTCATACGATTAAAAACACAGTCAACAACTGCTGTATATTGCTTTATCACGAGTGACGAGTCTCTAGGCGCTGTTCATCACGTCGGCTATCAATGATCATGTCTTCTACTGAATGGGGTTATAATGACATCTCGTTTTTAACATTGAACTGCCAGAGTCTCAGGTCACAGTCACGCAGGTATGCTCAATTCATTTGGTTTTCGAGACCTGGCTGCGCAATGACGAACTTGTTAATATTCCTACGTTTGAATGCCGCGTGTTCAGTTCAATAGAGATGGTCAGTGGGCTGCCGGAGTAGCAATTCCGTCAAAAGATCCATAAAATGAGCATAGTGGACACAAATAATTTGCCGTACTTTTTCAAAACCAATATTGACGTAACAAATGGACTGGCGAATGGAACTATGGGCTGTCTAAAGTATATCGAATGCATAGGCATCCTAACCAGGACAACGAGAACGATGAAAACATCGACAGTAAAAAATGTCAAACGACTCTGGATGGACTTCGGTTCAAATTCACAAGTTGGCAAGAAGGTCAGGTGGCTTGAAGCTGGATGGGCGCAGAAAACGAATATCGACCGATGTTTGGTGCCCATTTCTAGAAAAAGCTCAACTATTAATCGAAACAACAATTAATGTTAAGCATAAACAACAATTAATGTAAAGCGTCGTACCTTCATGTGCCACCACAATTCATGCATCACACGGTGGTACCTACAACGAGATAGTCAGTATATACTCTTACGATAAAAGACACAGTTAACAAATTGTGTATATTGCTTTAGCACGAGTAACGAGTCTCGAAGGACTGTTCATCACGTCGGCTATCGATGATCATGTCGTCTACCATGGACGTAAAAATGGGACCTCAATGGGTCTTCTTCAAAATTAGCTATCGCGCCTCACCACAAATCCGCTTTATCCGTTGTAATGGCGAATTTTGTACGAGATAATAATGACGTCTGGTTTTTAACATTGAACTGTCAGAGTCTTAGGTCATACAAATCACCTCGACCTAACTGACACAGTCACGCAAGGATGCTCAATTTTCTTGCTTTTCCAGATCTGCGTTCAGTTCAAGAGAGACGGTGAGTGAGCTGCCGAAGTAACAATATATAAAAATTCAAATAGAATACTCATACCATACAGTCACCTCGCATAAAGAAATCATCGTTGGACAAACAATTGGTATGAGCGTAACAACACAACTCATTGATGATATATATACGGCTGAACTTCAGCTTCTCAATGGGAATAAGATGCTTTATGTAGTTGTATTAACCTCGCCGAATAAATCTTTCGAAGACATAATGAAGTTCATATATTTCGTCCTTGCCCCATATCCTAAAGAATTTCAAAAATTCTCCAAGGAGACTATCATCTTTTGCCGGTGATTATGAGCGGGGATTTCAATATTAATGTTGCTGTTCCTCAAGCTGAACCACTTATAAACTTCCTGCGAGACGAATTCGATTTGCACATGAACTCAGATCGAAATATATTTACTACTAGATATGGGACGACCATATTGTGCAGTTTTTCAATGAAAATTTTTAAAGTTAGAGTCAACAGTATATAATATATCTTATTTTAGCTACCAAAATCCAATTGCGTCGATTATACCGAAAGAGTAATAGACCAATTTAACGATAATAAACAAATGAAAAACTCTGGTTAGTAAAATTGCATTCCTTCTTCCTTCAAAGTAAACTGTACCCACGTACTATACACACGCCATGTTTACACATCTCCTTGAGAGTACTAATGGACTCACTCATTTTTTTTTATTCGGTAGGATTACTAAAAAAATTATTAAGATAAATTTTAAGTTAGTATGAAAATTTTAAAAATTTAGATTTCTAAACTCAATTCTCTGAAACGATAAAAAATTAATAGTTTAACTATTTTGTTTTAACCCTTTTAATTTTATTTTTGTTTCGTTTACTGTATTTTTTTTATTATGATTGTCAAACTCCAAAATTTTTTGCTTTGACTCCAATATTTTTTGCTTAATTCCCCGTGGTTTACTACTTGATTTTCTTTTAATTCCGGCGGTTCCTCATTAATTTTGTGTTCTTTTAGCATTTCATCTACTGACTGACTATTATGTTTACTTTTTCTAAAAATTCGTAGTATTGTTTTGATCAAAAATAATTTCATTCGGCGTGAAACCAGTTGCCAAAAGAACTGAATTATTGTAAAGGGACACGGACAACTCTATAATCTCCGTTGTAGCGGTGTCTCGAAATTTATTTTTGTTCAGGTTAAATATTAAGACTATGTTTCACTTTTTGTATTCGGCGATTAACCAGTCGCCTTCCGTTTTTCAATCGAACGTTACCGTAAGGTTATAAAAATGTCTGTATCGGTAGTACCTGAGAAATTTAAGAACTTTATTGTTGAGAGAAATTGTATTCGATTTATAATCAATAATGGCGTTCATTTGGGCCATAAACTCAGACCTTGAGCATGCAAATTGTTTCCGAAAAGTTAATTTTGCCTTTATTTGATTCAAATTGTTTTTTACCATGCTCGTTCTGACACTAATAAATGACTTGGTATTATATTGGTTTTAATAATGGTTTTATGCGTCCCGTTAATTGTTTGTTTTGTTAACGTGTTTTGTAACTTGAGATATGGGAGGAAATTTAACCTTCCGAATCGAAACTCCAACCCTCCAAAAAGTTTCCCATGTAAAAACTTGCAAGCAAATTTGAGAAAAAACGATTAAAGTAGCCGGCGAAAAATTCGAATAATATAAAGAATTTTAATGCAAACTATAATCCGCGTGCGGAAATATTCGCCGATTTCAAGAATACGCGCCCTGGAGTTCTTGAGAGCCCAGTAAAATTGGGTTTTCGGTTTCAGAATTTTTATTTCGTAATTCGTGGGTATTTATAATTTTCTTTGTTCAAGGATTTTCTCGACCTGAAAGATGGATCGACGTCCATTGGCGTGATTTCGTTTTTTTCTTGGTCGGTCCAAGATTTCATTTTAGAAATGTTTTGCTCTGAATTTATGGTTTGGAAATTATTTTTCGGTGGTATGGTAGCTCATTTCGAGTTGCTCGAGCTTGTGCATACCGAAAATTAGGGTTCCTTAGCCCTAAAATGAACGCTGTCAGATCGTCTACCTCAATAAATGCAATTATATTTGGCCAAGGTTGATTTTACAGAACGTTTTGTTTTGCTAGGGATTTAATGATTTACACAATTTCCTTCACTTTATTAAAGTAGTTGAGTACTTATAATTTGTCGTATTTTGTGGCCCATAGTTGGGATTTACAGAGTGATAGTTCTTGATGATATACAACAAACAGTCTTAACTTTTGTTGAGAGCTGCTGCTGTTCACCATGCGAAAATTGTCATTTTTCCCTGTCAAACTGCGGAATCGATTTTATGAGGTCTGAGATCTTAAATAGATCGAAGTTATTCAGGGTTTCCCCAACCTCAGATCGTTGCGCGGGTTTCACCTTTTCGACTTGTTGGTTGAGGTATATGCTAGTACCTGATCGTGTTCATTTTTTTGACCTGCCTTAGCTAATTGGCCAGAAATGCCTTTTAATTGCTCTGTAATTTCTTCCATATCAATTAAAGGTTTTATTGGGCCCAAATTTCTAGGAGCAAAGATGGTCTCAATAGTTCTTTTCCTACTTTTTTTTCATAAGGTGCCTATTATAAATCGTTCGTCTGTTACCGAGTTATACAATATTTTTTTTAAATTTCGTAAATTTGCGGCTATCTGTGGCACTATTCTGGTAATTCCGTTGGAAAAGGGAACTTGGAAAAGAATTTATATGTAATTTCTGTTAATTTTAGTTTTTCGGAGAGTAGAAAAGTTTGGTGAAAGCATTTATAAATTGGGAATAATTTTTCCAAAAATTTAATACTAGCTTTTTACTTCAGTATGCTGGAAAATATTTGAACAAAAATTACATATAAATTCTTTCCCCAGAAATAGTGCCACTGGTAGTACGCAAAAGAAAAGTAAATTTACTGTATTCGTCTCTTGTAATACACGACAATTGACTATCCCCGAAATTATTCTGTGCCTATCTTGTAGTACGCAGAAAATTATAATGAAAATATGAAAATTTGAAATGCAAGATACTCCAAGAACACGATTAATTCATTCCATGTTCTTTAAAATCGTGTTGTTTCAGACTAAAAAAAAAAGAAAAGAAAAAAACATTACCTTTTATTTTTTATTTTCTGTTATGATATACAAAAAACAAAATAAAAGAGAATAACGAAAATCGTGTTGTTTGAAATCGTGTAATTTGAGGAAATGGGTAACCGTGTTCTTCGAATACCATATTCTTGTGTAATAAATAAGAATCCAGAAATCTTCTTTAATAAATAAGTTGAAAATAAAAACAATTTTATTTTCAACTTATTTATTACATGTTATTCACTTAAGGCGGTGATTCATGTAGAAATTTTGTCTGACCGACATAAATAATAATCGCTCTGATTAGTAGAATGTCAGCCATATTTTTTTATCGTACCACAAGACTTAAAAATTGAACATTGCTAATTTTTGTATAAGATTTGACGGCAGTGAGAACAAAAGAATAGATATTCTAATATATAAAAAAAAAAATCAAAAAGAACAAAAATAAAAACTCCTTTAGGTTGGCATGGTTTATAAAACGTCAAAAATATCCATACGACAAAATGTTATGCATGTATCGCTTAAGTGTGAATTTCATTTTTATCATATAAAACAAAAAATATTAACCAATCAGTGCGATTATTATTTACGCCTGTCAGACAAAATTTCTACATGAATCATCGCCTTTAGAGTTTAATTTACAACTGAGTGTCGATTTTGTAGGAAAAGCGACAAGCGCGAGGTGAGCAAAGCGGAAAAATAGAGTATTGAGTATCTTGATTGTATTAGTAGCTGAGACGCATGCGCACGATCATGTTTTGATTTTTCTTTTTTGGATTGACATTTCTATTCGTAAACATTCTACAATTTTCATATTTTTGAATTAATTTGAAATTAATTCACAGATTTAAATATTAAATCATAAGCATACAAACTAATATTAAAACATAAAATCCTAAAAACATAAAATATTAGTTCATTCCACTGCTCTTAAAAGCAAGCGAATAGAAGCAAGTGAGCAAGTGAGTAGACGACAGCATCAAAAAAATTAAACCGATCCAACCGAATTTAGTTTAGTACCTACCATCGCAAAAACGGCAAATAGAATGCACATATGCAAGAGAGGAAAATACACAATACAAATATAAAATTGTGTATTATACACTGTATATGTACACAAAATATTTGCTCATCTCATCAACTCGCGCTAATTATATTATTTGTTGTTTGCTATTACGAGTAGGTAGTAAGAAGAGGCAATATTAAAAATTCGCGTTATATGGAAGGAAGTAGCACCTTCCAAACTGTAAGTGTGTCTGTAAGGTTTAGTTGAAATCGGTCCACCGAAATTGTCAGCATTAATAAAAGATTATTATCTTAAGAACCACTGATCTGATTTTGATAAAAATTTACGCTTATGATTCATTATCGTGAGAAGTGTTGGGCTAAAATTAGGTCCAAATCGGTCCACCGGATGTGACAGCTTCCATAGGAGATTTTTGACCGAAAAATTCAAGAACTACCGCACCGATAAAAATGTATGGTATTCTATGGGGCGAAATAGTATTTCTATAAGTCTTAGTCGAAATCGGCCCACTGGAAGTTGCAGCATCCGCATAAAAGTTTCGGTATGATATCAAAGGGCCGAATGTCGTAGGGCCGAATGTCGAAGGGCCGAATTTCAAAGGGCCGAATGTGTCGAAGGGCCGAATGTCGAAGGACCGAATGTCGAAGGGCCGAATGTGTCAAAGGGCCGAATGTGTCGAAGGGCCGAATGGGTCGAAGGGCCGAATTTTTATTTTTATTTTTAGAAATATATTTTTTTATTTAATTTTTTTATATTTTTATTTTTTTACATATCCCTTTTACAAACAAAAAAAAATTTCACTAGATAAGTCCAAACCACACAAATGTGTGGGTAAAAAATAATAGTATGTAATGGCGTTTTTGATAAAAAATTTGGGTAAGATAAAATTTTTTTAGAAAATTACGCCAAAAAATTCGCTTGCCTGGAAGTACAACCAACACAATTGTGTATATATTTATATTGTTTTTTTCGGACTAAGATAATTTTAAAAGGAATACACAAATGCGTAAGTTGGGTTAAAACACATACAAAAATAAATTTTTGTCATGGTACTTTTAGAGTACCCACACAATTGTGTTAACGGGCAGGAAAAGAGATATACCTATTGGTGGCGCAAGACAAAATTTTCCTTCACCAAAATGTACCGCTTACTGGATACGTGATGAAAAATAGTAAAATACATAAATTCATAAAAAATTCATTTATGTTTAATAAAAAAAATTTACAAAATATCCAATAAAACAAATTTAAAAAATTATATTTCTAAAAGCAAAAAAAAATAATTCGGCCCTTCGACCCATTCGGCCCTTCGACACATTCGGCCCTTCGACATTCGGCCCTTCCACATTCGGCCCTTCGACATTCGGCCCTTTGTACCCATTCCAAAGTTTCTATTTAAGAATTGTTGCACTGTTTTTAGTAAAAATTTATACATATGATCTATGGGTCATGAAAAGTATTTTTATTACGTTTGATCGAGATCGGTCCATCGGAAGTGACAAATTGGTGAGGACCAATTCCAGACGAACAACACAAATTGTTTCAAATATATATTCTGGTAAATAATGATGACAAAGTCGACAGATGTGAATTTAATTCGGGAATACACCGCGATATTGTTCAGTCTTTGCAAAATTTATTTCAACAGCACAATGAATTAGTGAAATTATTTAAATCTGCAATTAACCAAATGCCCTCCGACAGTCACAAAATAGTTATAAGAGCTGATAAAACACCGGTTGGTGAGCATTCCAGACTATTCAATGCTCCAACAATAAATGAAATTGCCATTGCTGGCGATCAATTCGAATCTATAGAAACATCAGTTTACAACGACGAAATGATCAACTGCAACGTGTATCTGAAACTCACAGTTCTTATGGCGCACTTCAATACCCAATATCGTTCTGGCAAGAAGAGGATGGGTATCACTTCCAACTGAAAATGATTAATCCTGCAACTGGTAAATAGTTATTACCCAAATAAACAATTGCATTTGAAAATTATACAGGTGAAATAACAAACAATCGGATAAGCTGCATGAACTACTATGCAAATAGATTAATGATTCGTGAAAATCAAGTCAATCACATTTTAAAATGTCGCTTATTATATCATCAGTACCAAGCGGACATGTACGCCAAAATAGAAACAGAACGGTTATTTTTCATTCGGTTAAATCAACGACAATATTTAAGGACTATTTGTGAAAACAAATGCGATTTAAAAGCAATTTTGAAAATATTGTTCCTTGAGTTACGGTACTTAATAGGTCAACCAATTATTAAAACCACAAGACAGATTCCAATATTATTTTCTTGAGTTAGAAAATTGAATTTCCATAAGATTTAGTAATTTAAAATTAAATTTTTTAATTACCTCAAATAAACAAATTTATTAATAATTCTTTATTTCTTAATATTATGGTAAACAAAATTCAAAACTAATCAGAGATATAAAATATTTATTACTAAATTTAAATCTAACCCTCATGTAATTGAAAAACTATTTAGTTTTCATATATACATATGTACATACAAATCTATGCATATATTTTGTTACGCTCAAATATTAAAAATTATGCATTTTTGGTTTTACTAAAAAGTTTTAAATTAAATATGAATAAAAACACAAAAGTCACAACTCCAAATATAATAATTATATTTTTTTTATAAAAATATATTTTCAGTTATCCCAACACTTATATTGGAATTAGGATCAAATTTAAATCCAGAGGATATCGAAGAGGGAGATGATGTATATTTTGAATGTAAAGTTCATGCAAATCCGCAAGCATACAAAGTAATTTGGAAACATAATGTAAGTTTAATTTAATTTTGTTTGTTAAAGTTTCACCGCATAGGTAGCCGGAGGAAATAAATCTGAATGGAATGATATAATAAAAACAGAATAAAGCTAATGTTTTTTTAAACTTTTGAAGTACTTGGCTATTTTTAATGCAATTCTAAAATCTTAGTATTTCAAAAATTTTGAGATACGGTTGCAAGCTTTTTACGTAAAGATAATTTATATTTTCAAAAATTGTACAGATTTATTTCTAGCTACCTAACTAAAATATGTATTAAATCGACAAACATATTTTGGGTTTGTTACTGTGAGCAGTTTTTTTTGTTTTTAAATTGAGATGATAAATGAGGTTAGAAAATTATATTTTTGTGCAAGAAAAGTAAAAAGTTATAAATTTTAAGTTGTTGAATTTTAATATGGTTTCTCGTCTTGTACCGTATAAACATGAATACAACAAATACAAAATATTTAAATATGAATTTTGTTAAAATAATTTATTTTCATAAATTTGAAACTTTTTTTTGTGTTTTTGCTTTTTGGTTTTTCTCAAAGAGATTAAAGTAGAAATTATTATTAAATTACAAAAAAATTAAGTTATTTTGAACAGAATTACATACGAAATTGCTCTCGTACTGGATTTTTAATGTGATAAAAAAATATTCTTAGTTTGGTAATTTTAAATTTTTATTGGCATTGCTTTATATTTATTATACATACATAGTTGAGAAGCGGTTTTATGGAAAAAGTTTTACAGTTATTATGTTTCAATTTACGCCTTTAGTTTTTAATGAGGTAAATAAATACTAAAGTACTTTTCGTTTGTCATATTGATTGATATTTTATTATCTAGGGAAGCGCGCGTGGTGATGTGGGATGCGTGATGGGGGTTAATTTGTTTTTTTTGTTTGTATTATTTACAAGGAAATATACAGGAATCAATTACAAATTGTTACTAAGAAGGAAGGTTATTTTTATGTATGTAACATAAAATAAATAAACATTTACCTAATTTATTTATAACCGTTAAAGTTATGGCTTATTGTGAGGCCATGGAAATTAGTTCTCTCCGGGACACAACTAGTTACCTGCTTAAGTATTAAAAAGGGTGATCCAACTTCAGTAAGGAAATTTTCGTAAATTTCAGGCGGTTTCTCGACTATAATTTAGCAGATTGTTGGTTTTTAATGTTTCTAGTTTGTTAACGTAGACACGAGTCTTACCATAACCCTTCAAAAATCTAACGCCCTAAAATTTTATGATTTTGGAGGACTTTATCCGATATTCAACGTTTTCAAAAGTATGACTATATGATTTTTATTTATACTAATTGCCCATATGCAGTTTTTTTTGTGTGCTACATTTTATATTTTTTTGTTTTTGCTTAAAATTAAAAATTGAATGTAATTTCGTTTTATAGGCTATATGTCTTTTCTTCAGCATAGATTTAAACTCACTAGAGGATTGTCCATCTCATTTACGTTCGATGTCAAATGGAATAGGCAATCAAACCTGAGTTAAGGCTTAATGACCTCTTCGAATATCGATGGTTTCATGTCGGACTGTACCTTGGGTTTGGGGATGAACATCTTGAGATCGAATAACGAGATTATGGTAAATGAACCTTGTGGTTATGGTAAAATTAAGCGACCCAGAAAAATACTACGCCAGCGCATACAAAAAATAGAGGGGTGAATATATTATGGCCAATACTCGACTTACTTTTAAGAAAATGTACATAGATCATGAATACACCTCACTTGATTTCTAAAGCGATTAAACTTACCGTACTTTTGGTATAACTGCTTTTTATAATAAAAACACATTATTCCTCCTCAAAGTTCAGAAACCCACCAAGGTCATCAAAATTTGGTCTATAAATTTAATTGAATCATCATTTGAGTTCTTGGTCGTTTTTTATAAAATCTAATCTTCCGAACATCATTGCAAATATTTAAAAGCTTCTATGAAAAATGCCACTTCCAGCACATAAATTTCCTCAAAATTTTCCAAAAGATCTCCCAAATACTAGAAAAAGTTTATGAAGTTTCATTCCGAATCGTCAATCCGCCGGAACTGTAGCGATGTTTTATACTTGCTGTTTAAAATGCTAGGTAACACTTAAAAACTGATCTGAACTAATCTTGTTTGAAATTTAATTTATAATCTTTTTCTTTCGTGTTTTCATAAATATTATATACTTTGCAAAATATTTGCATAAAACGAAAAAGCTCCTACAGAAGCCACCACTTACAACGAATCGATTTTGGCCAAATATCACTGGGAGCTTCCAATTTACTGAAAAAGTTTAACTTCGATCAATCAATCCGTCGGGGCTATACGAAGACCAATTTTAACATCGAAGATATTTTTGGGGTCGCATTATATAGAAAAGTGGAACGGAACTTTGTCCCAAGAATATGAAACGAAATAAAATAAAAAATAAAGTAAATACGAGAGAACCAAAACACGCTGGTGCGCTAATTTTGTTTTGTGCTCTCCCTATGCACCTATTTCTCATCTACAATATCAATTAGTGAGCGTAATATGCAAATAAAAATAAAAAAATAAAGTAAATACGAGAGAACTAAAACACGCTGTTGCGCCGAAACTCAATTCTTGGGCTCAAAATTTTGTATTTTTAGGTCTATATAAATACAAGTACTCTATCCCAAAACAAATCAGTAGGCTTAAGTTTTTTTATTTAGGCATTAAGCAAAATTTCAAGCCCCATCTTCAATGTTTAAATGTTTCTAAGGCGGAACTTGGGATTTTTTTTAATGAACGTTTTTTGTCAAAAATTCTCATTCCCGCTTATATTGTCAAAAATTGATCTGGGCCGGTATTGTTGCAAAATTTATTTAGAACCTTTAGTTCATAGTAGTTCTTAGTGCAAACAACGAAAAATCTCTTTCGTCTATTAAGCTCCCAATCATAAATCCATCTTTTTTACTTCGGCGATATAGTGAATAGTAGATCTGCAAAACTCACGAGGTCACTTTTCGTGACTTATTTATTTTTTTTTTACTACAAAATTCAAAGATTGGTAAAACTTGCGCTTGACACTTTTATTGAGAGACACCAGCGATTCATGTAGTACCCCGAAAAGAATACGTGCTGTTTCTGGTATCACTTCAATTTCTTGCAAGTCTCGAAAGTGCAAAAGTACTACGTTCGTCGATATACAATTCTGAAACTTTAATAAACTATGATTGTATAGCTCTTCCGAGCGGGTCTTGGTTCCCGTATTGTTGAAGTGGCTAGATCGACAGGATGTGTGCCGCAAATGCTCGAGTGCTCTCTAGAAAATTGCGTCATCATCTGCAATTGTAGTAATGATTTGAAGTTTATATTGTTTTCTGCAAAATTTGACAAAATCAATGATTTTTGGAATGGTAGCCGCTGGATCTGAGTATTTTAACGAAGGAATGGAATTTCATACGATATAAACGTGAAGCTAACCGCCAAGCGATTTTAGACAGGGTTGACCGGTAGTCGTTCTAGTACTTTTTTGAGTCCGGATGTATATTTAGTTTAGTAATTTTAGGTTCATAGTTAATTTCATATTATATTCATCTTTATACTCGTAGTTGGTAGTCAAACGACTTCTATGCTAAAATTTAAACAGATTATTTTGCATCACAGCAAGGCACCAACTTTTAAACTTAGGTCGCTGCATGCTGTAAGTCATACAGAATTTCGTTTAATTCAGGAAGCTCACTTACTTGGTGGTGCTGTTTCTGGATTAGTTGCAATCAGCGGGCGAATCTTTAATGAAGATTCCGACACCATCCGATGTCTGATAATATTCATGCGACTCATGTTTTATTATCAGTTTAACTACTATGACGCCTTTTCAACTCCTCCGTCGGATGGTATTTCAAAACTTACTGAGTTGTAGTGGTAGGCTGTGACTCCAGTACTAATCACACGTTTTAGAGTAGGTGGAATATAAACAAAAGGAGTTTGTGTCTATTTAACTATCTAAGCACTTCTGATCTCGCATCTTCAAGTTATATGAGCTATGTTTCTTTGTCATTTCTACAGGAAAAACGTGATAATAAGAAATGTTAATATTAATTTGTGCTCTATATCTATGGTGGACTTGGTATGCTATTGAACAGTATATAAAGGCCTTCTATCTTCAGATAATAGAGGTATCAGTTTTAACAGAAACTTAAAAAAAGGAATTTTAAAACATTATCGTAATACAAAGCTAATAAACTGGGAATCTTTTTCTTGTGTGCTCCAAGTTCCTTATCACGGTAGCTTTTGAAAATTTTTGTCCGCTTTTCACCAAACAAAAGACCCATTTACATGTCATTTTGCCGCTTTGATCTTAAAAAATTGAATAAAACTATTACAAGACAGAATAAAGCCGAACGATATATCCTTTATTTCTAACCTTACGTGTTGCAATTTCCCGATTTCGGGCTGACTTCTTCCAATCAGGGCGTTGAAGATTTACTGTTTGCGATATTATCAACTACGATTTTGCTGCCTTCGAACAATCTAAAGCAGCGAACGCTAACGAATTACATGACATTACGCGTTTCCTCTAATTAGTGGTCACTTATTCCAACATATACTTTTATTCCTAAAACTGGTATGTCGGGCTATACTGATCCTAAATATTTTTTGCATATTTGGTATGCTTATACCGACAATAGTAAATCGAGTGAAACAGCTCTACTTGAACTTGTCACAATGATTGAAAGATCGCTTAGTAATAATTAGTGTTTGCTTTAGTTAGTTAGTTAGTTTTTTACTTTACTGGACATTGCGGATGGCTTTGATAGCACTTCGTTTTTTACCATCTGCAAGATTTTGGAATTGGCCGAACTATTGTTGCATGGATCGGGTCTCACATTGTTGAGGCAGAGCTAGACGATCTTTCGGTTTCCACAAAAATTCCTAAATAATAAAACCAAGGAGATGTTTTGTTTCCCCTCTTGTGGCTCTTGCTTATTGATAAATAACTTAAACTACAGCATTATTTTTTTATTGCTCTCGTTCTTGTTCTGCTCTCTCGAAAATAAAATTTAAACTAAACTAAGTCAAAAATATCCTTGAAATATTTTTTATTTCATTTATGTTTGTGATAGTGTGGTTGCACTGAAAATTTGTTTAAGTCGCAATTAAAACCTGCATCATAGCTAAACGGGGAAAGAAATGAAGTAAAATACGGTTTCTGTGATGTCCCGTGTGCCATCAGCGAATGCCCCATTCCACATGAGATTTTTGGTTTTTTGATTGTTTTTTCAAGGCCAACTAGTCGTAATAGATGTATGTGTGTTTTATTTTGTTTTGTTCTGCTCTCTCAAAAATAAAATTTAAACTAAAATTAGTCAAAAATATAATCGAAAATAAAATTTAAACAAAAATCTACATCTCAAAATGGCCTTAAATTTTTTTATTTTCATTTCTATTTTTATTAGTTCGGAAAAATTTATGTCGCAGTTAATATCGATGTTATAGCCTTTATAGGTAAAAGGGGAAAGAGACGGAGGTGAAGCCGGTCTTTTGTAATGAGCCATTTGTTCCTATTCTTTTGAGTCCTTTATAAATTGTTTGAGTGTGTACTTTTTTTTATGTGTTATTATTTGTTTTTTTATTACTTTTTACACTATTTGCCGTAGGCACTTGGCGAAACACACTTATACATAATAAACACACACACAACTCCTGATGATGACCTAACAAGTCGAAATCGATCGAGTGATTTTTTAAACTTTTTGAAAAATATTCAAAATATTCTGCGAAACAAAAAACAAGTGATTAATAAAAATGTGTTTATTAGGATTAAGTGTTTTTTTATTGTTTTTTATTGTTTCGTATGTGTTAATATCGTATTTGTTAATGTGTGTTAATGTCGTATGTGTTTCTTTTTTCCTTTTCTATTTTTTAAATGACATTGTGAAATTAGTTATTTTGCGTAGGACACATTAATATTGCGAGTTCCTAATATTTTGCTGTCCAGTGTGTATGTCAGGCTGTCATGGTTCTAAATTTTAATATTATATCTCAAGAACCGATTATCACTTTGGTCACTCCCAAAAATATTTATTTTCAAGGATTTTTCCACCATTGATCAATGTTGGTTGAGGATCTGGGGTAACACAAAACGATGTGCTCTATTAACATGTACGTATAACTATTAATTTAAATTTTCTTGTTTCCCAATCACGGTTAACCAAATTTATCACCACTTTATCAATTGATGACAAGAGTGAAACAACACTCTGCCCAAATCACCAATATGCCGCAAACGAATGCATTTCTATAATAAGAAAAGTACCAAAAATAGATCGTAAAGTAAATACGACGAAATAAATGTAGGCATAACCTCAACTGATGGTTTTGCCACCAAAACACACAAAAAAAAATAAAATTCAACCTTCAATACAAAATCACTTACTAGCACGGTGCAGCACTGTTTCGTATTGTTTCGTTTTTTTGACTGAATTACTTATATTACAATTTCAATAAACGTGAAAAACTTGAATTTTTGTTAGCATTATTGTTTCTAAGTTCTGGTAAAAATGTAGTACAAAATTAATATATTTTGATTTAAAAAAACCGAGTTTAAAATCCGGTTTTTGGGGAAATTAAAACCGAAAATTCGGTTCTAGATTTGTATTCCAAATTTGCAATCACTACAGCACCATTTACGCTTTTAAATAGCACTAATAACACGATTATTAAAAACTAAAAAAACTATAAAATTTGTCATCATCAGTGTATGACCTCAACTGTAGTTCCAATTTTTATCTAACCTCAAACTATTTAACATAATCAATTTTATTTTGAAATTTTATGTAAGAGATGGCGCGCGTGTCATGAAAAGTTTTTTGTTACAGTTTTTACTTTACATAATGTCAAAAATTAGCTTATGGAATTTACATGCAATTTACTTGTACAAAAACGTGTAAATTGCATCGTGTGTGCACAGTGCAGGAGGGATTGTAACCAAGTTAACCTGAATACTTTACTTACATATTTTTACCATTTCTACAGTAAATAGTATATAGATTTTTTTTGTCATATTCATACAAACATGAATATCATAAACGTGTCAATAAACCTGAGCACTCATACCGCGATTAATTCAAAAAATACGAATCTTTCTTGCAAAACGACAAATTAAAAAGATAAGAATCTCGTAATATTTAAGTGCTCTAAATGTACAAATTTCGTATATCATTAATCAACGACACTAAAAAATGAGACGACATTGAATTATACTACATATAGTTACTACCTATACCGCTACTTATATGAACAAAAGTACAATTGAAAAACGTACACAGAATAAGTCTGAATTAAAATAATTAAAAAATATACACAAAAGAGCTTTTTTATGTGTATGTGCTTTTTATATTCATGCTAATTAATTTAGAAAGAACAAAAATACTGTGTATCGTACAGTAATAAAAAATGGTGTGACATAAAATTTATTTAAAATAGAAATAGAGTGAACTTTTATATGCTTAAAAAGTTACACGGCAAAACTAGAGCTTTTCGTTTTACGTTTACTACTATTACATTTTTTGTACTTTTTGGTTCTTGATAGATTTTTATTAATGAATTTATGTCATCATATTTTGTTTCCTCACTCTCTTTCTCTCCCTATTTTAAGTCGTGTCGTACAATTTACTATGCATATAGTCCTCTAGTATTGTTGTAATTTATTTCGATAGTAAAACTTTATTCGGGTTGTGATTTATCGTATGTACTGTGTGTGTGTGCAGCAGTACACAAAAGCACTATGAAGATTTATAATATTACTGTTTGATAACGGTAATTCTCTGTGCTATAGTTATTATTATTATTATTTTTTTTTTTGAAAATTTGGGTTGACCAAAAAATAAACTTTTGCCTGTACGGTACATTACAAATATTAGAAATGATAAAATTAGGGTTGATAAATTTATAGAAAATTATAAATATTTAACTTTGCGGTTTAAGGTCAGCTGAAGGGCTCGCTTTGGGCTATAAATATAAAACCAATTTAAAATTCGCTGTACCTCTAAAAAGGAATGTTGATTAATAATTTAAATGCCAAAAAGTATTGACTTTTTTTGGAAAATTACTTACAAAACAGAGCTCATTCCTGGAATAAAAATAGCTATTATATTTTGTTTGCTTTGTTTGTAAGTTTAGATATGCGGGTAGTTAATTTGAAAGTATAAAAAAGCTTTTTCTCTAAATTACGATTTAGTTTTGTTTTCGCTGTATATTTACTAGAAAAATAATTTCTATTGAACACAAATTTTGTGCTCTAACCTAAAACCGTATATAAATAACAGTTGCATATATAAAAAGCTACATTAAGTAGAACAATAATGTATATTCACAGTAACAAACTTTTAGTATTGACACGCGATCGAATACAAATTTTGTTAAATAAATATTATATGTAGTATATAAAGCTTTTATTCTTTTATTGTTCATTTACATTAGTTTGGTATGTACGGTATTTGTATCGGTTTGGCTTGGAAGACATAAATAAATCGTAAAATAGCATTTATTTAATATTATTTTATTATTTAATTATATTTCATGAGAAATATATAAATTTACATAATATGAAATGTAGCTCAAATTCAATGGATGACGTATGAAATTGGGGAGGTTATTACTACAACATTATTATTTTTAAGCTTTAGTGATCACAAATTGATTCTGATAAAGTTAGCCGAAAGTTTCCGGCCGAAAGATAATGCAGATAGTGTCTTAAATACAGCAACAATCAGTCATGAACTCGAATTTAGGAGAATTTAGGATCGGATTACATCATTCGAGTGAGAGTATAGCGAGCGAGAGTATAAAGAGAGTTTAAAGATAGTCAAGACACTATCTGCATTATCTTTCGGCTGGCAACTTTCAGCTAACTTAACAAGGTCACAAATTGGTGCCAACAACAAATTATTAACAGAATTTTAAATTAATTATGAGATTCACTCCACAATTTATAATTTTCGAACCCCTTTTCATTTTTTTTTTGTTTTTTTTATGTTTTAATCTATGCAATCTGTTCTGGGGCCGAAGTACTCCCAACTATTTCGCGGTTTGCTTTTCACGTCCTACTTTGCGCATTGCTTGCCAAATTAAAGACGTACGGCTAGAGGTCCGATTGTATCACCATCTACACATTGCAAGCTCCATACCAGCCTCTACTGGCATGGAAAATAGGTCGGCCCATGAGTTTTGCACTCTGACAGGGGGTCATAGTTGTGTTCCGTTTCATCACAGATCATGATCTGTAGATGACATTTCCTCTTTTACATCCTAACCCTATCGGGATTCGAACCCGGTACCTCCCGATATAAACGCCAAAACTTTAACCACTGTGCCGTTTGGCCGGTCCTTTTCATCTTAATGACGTATAACATTTCAGTAAAGTGCTTCGACCAGTAAAAGTTTAAGAATGTCTTATCAAAAATCATCGAAACAATCTTGAAATTTCAGTGGTCTATAATTTTGACGCAAAGGACGCAGGTATATTAAAACTTGATCGATTATGAACTGAGAGAATTTTACCTTTACGTTTTCTTCCAAAAATTGAAAAGTGACACAATAAAACATTTGAAAATAAACATTTTCGTAACAGTCACTTTGTTACTATTTTTTCAAATCAAATTATGGCCCAGTAGAAGTGCGATAAAAAAATCACCATAAATTTGCTAAATTGCATTTTTGGTTAGTAGATGAACTGACACGCAGAAATAAGTCTAGTTTGGTTATTTTCTTTTTAATTTTTATTAATTTACTAATTCAAAACAGCACGAGACGTTGAATCGAAGTCATTTCTATTCTGACTTTCCCTGGGAATTGGTAAAAATATTTTCATAGCCTTTTCGGTCTAAATTGTATTTTTCTAGCCTACTGAGGGAATACGTTTGGTGTAGATATTTTGGAAAGAAAGTTAAATGAGAAAATATTTTTCCCTATAAAAATTTTGTGAAACAAAAGGTTTAACTTTGTTTTAAAATTAACTTTGTTTTAAAAATTTTTGCACTAAACTTATTCCATCAGTTGGCCAGAAAAATTCAATTTAGACAAAAATGCTATGAAATTATTTTTCCCAATTCCCTATTCTCAGAAATATATTGCAATATATATTGCAACGGCTTCCTTTTTTGGATCGTCTATTTCTCCTTGATATGAAAAGATTAAATTTCGTTTCATTCATATACATACAGGGTGTTTGGCGCGGGGACCGACACATGGATCATCATGGAAGCTTTCATCCCATAGAACTGATGTCCTAAGTGCCACGGTAACTGATATTATTTTTAAGTTTTCTTTATAAATCACCCAAAATCTCGATTTTAAACAGTCATAACTTTTTTGTTTGTAGTCGTAAAGGCGCGGACTAACTTTTATTGTATTTTGCAATGTGATTTTATCCTAAATCAATCATTATTTAATACAATTGGTTTAAAAAAAATAACTTGTGTACTTCACTTCCAAAACCTAAAAAAATGTGTAAAAGTATGAAAAATGTCTCCTCAATCCATTTAAAAAAAAACTAAACATTATTTTGAAAAAAGCTTTATTTCTCAAAATTTCTCTAGTTTATGCCCAATGGTATACTACATGCCATAAAAATCACTCATTTTGTTGTCAAAATAAGAGATATTATTTTTCTGGGGTCAGGATAAAATACCTTTTCAGTTAAGCCCATAGCCAAGATACCAAGATTGGTTTCTGAAACTCTGTAACGACGCCCGCGGCTGTCGTCGTTCCCAGTGCTGAATATTTAAAACTGAGGATTTTTATGGCCCAGTTATGATGACGATGATTATGATGATGGAAAAAAAATAAATAAATAAACAGAGGTTTTTTGAAAGCATGCGATCAGTCAGTCAGGTGTAGATTTTTGGATGATAAAGACGAATTGAGTTGAACAATAAGTTTACAGCTACATCCATAATTAACTTAAAAATAAAATATAGTATGTATGTCTTTAAAGTGTATAAAAAAAATAATAATTTTGATTGCATGAATTGAAAACTTACAATCGAGTTCATATAAACATTTTTGATAACGTTAAGTTTTGTTATGTGATTGATAGATCTTGATATTATTTGCGGGCGTGGTTGAAAGTGCCGCTTAATCAATTTCCAAATAAATAAACGGTAAAACATTTATTGAGTTAAACGTGAAAAAAAAAATTAAGACTAAACATAGTCATTTAAGATTAATATGTACTGTGTGTGAAATTAAGTCTAGTGATTAAGTCCGTTAAGTCAACATAAGTTCACTATTGCAAACGCTGCTATAAATGAATGGTCTTACAAGAAGTTATCTAACAAAATATGAGTGCCATGTCATACACTCAATAGTGCTGGTGATAACATTGGTAACGTCCGTAATTAGTGGTATAGTGTTGGTGCTAAGGGTATATGCGAAACATAACACTAGGGTATAATCTAAATTAATAAATTAATATTACTGTTCCGGATACTAATAATAGCAAAACTATACATAATTCAAATTTATATAATCACCGCTAAGTTCGTATTACGGTATGTTACTACGGATCAGATGGCTCTAAGTAAAAGGCCACTTAACGACCCAACTCGCTATACTGTTTCTACTGGCATGTACCACGTCCAACAAATAAAACATGCCCAACCATATGCAATCGAATATAATCCTGCACTATAATTCTCATAAATAAAGCTAATCATAAATTAAACTAAATCGAGCAAGCTTGAATTCAACAATCATAATAAAAGTATTCTAATATCGAACCAAACAATATAATAAAAAACATTTTTTAAATAAGGTGCACGTCATTAACAGTAGTGATGTTGAAACCGCCTCAGTATAACCATTCAATAATAAAAATTAAACATCGATCTGGATTATAAATTTCTACGGTAAAACAACAACAATTGCAACAAAGGACGTGAACGCCGCATCATTTCATCAACTATGTACCTAGTAAATATAATTTGTTTTATAAGTATACGTATACAAATTGTTGAATTTATATAAAAATTATTAACTATTTAATTTTGTTTCTAATGAAATTAAGTCAATAATTTTGATTTGTTAATTTCGGTGATGGTATCAGTAGCTAAGTAATAGATTAGATAATTGATTAGATTAAGTTTATGATAGTTTTGATTTTTTTTATTACGACACATGATGACGAGTTATTTTCTTTCCAACTCAAGGTCGTAATTTTTTTAATAATTAATTTATTTTGTTTTTGCCACAACTGCTATATAGTACTTAGATCATAAATATTTTCCCTGTAACGGAACTAGTCCGTTATCAGAATATTCGTGTAGCGGTTTCTGGGCGGTGGTAGGTAGCCAGCTAAAGCTCAGGGTGGTGGTCGTGGGGAAATCCAGAAACTTACAGCAAATCTTGAATACACCGCACATGGAGTACAACGAATCATTTCCTATAATCGACGAACTTACCACATACGCTCATCATCATCCAGTCGGGAACCTCGATTAATGCATAATTAAATATTCAAATTGTTGATTAAGTTCATATAATGGTATATTTGACAATTCAATATTCATCTATAAAAGTATGTATGTATTTAAATTCGAAAAATAATATAGTGGAAAATATTTATGATCTAAGTACTATATAGCAGTTGTGGCAAAAACAAAAAAAATTAATTATTAAAAAAAAGAGTGAGTCCATTAAGTACTCTCCTCAAGGAGATGTGTAAACATCGCGTGTGTATAGTGCGTGTGTACAGTTTACTATGAAGGAAGAAGGAAAGCAATTTTACTAACCAGAGTTTTTCATTTGTTTATTATCGTTAAATTGGTATATTACTCTTTCGGCATAATCGATGCAATTGGATTATGGTAGCTAAAATAAGATATACTGTCGAATCTAACTTTTCTAATTTTCATTGAAAAACTGCACTATGGTCGACCCATATCTCGTAGTAGATATATTTCGATCTGAGTTCATGTGCAAATCGGATTTGTTTAGAAGGAAGTTTATAAGTTGGTCCAGCTTGGGGAATATTAAAATTAATATTGAAATCCTCGCTCATAATTATCTGCAAAAGATGATATTCCTTGGAAAATTTTTCAAATTATTTTAGAATATGGAGCAAGGACGAAATGTATGAACTTTATTATGTCTTCGACAGATTTATTCGGCGCGGTGATTACAACTACATAAAGCATCTTATTCTCATTGAGAAGCTGAAGTTCAGCCATGTATATAACATCATTGGGCTGTGTTGTTACGCTCATACCAGTTGTTTGTCCAACGATGATTTCCTTATGCGAGGTGACTGTATAAGTTCTTCTTGTATTTTCATATATTACCACTCCGGTGTCCATTGACCATCTCTCTTGAACTGAATGCCGCATTCAAAATTAATAATATTAACATGCTCGTCGTTGCGTAGCCAGATCTCGGAAAGCAAGAAATTTGAATATCCCTGCGTGACTGTATCAGTTAGCGCGAGGTGATGTGACCTGAGACTGTGGCAGTTCAATATTAAAAACCAGACGTCATTATTATCTCGTTCAAAATTCGCCATTACAACCTGAGCTATAGCTCATTTTGAAGAAGACCCATTGAGGTCCCATTTTTACGTCCATGGTAGAAGACATGATCATCGATAGCCAACGTGATGAACAGTCCTTCGAGACTCGTTACTCGTGATAAAGCCATATACACAAGTAGTTCACTGTGTTTTTAATCGTAAGAGTATATACTGACTATCTCGTTATCGGTACTACCCTATGATGCATGAATTGTGGTGGCACATGCAGGTACGGCTGGGAAATGATTACGCTTAACATTAATAGTCCGATTGTTGTTTCGATTAACAGTTGAAAGAAATGGGCACTAAACATCGGTCGATATTCGTTTTCTTCGTCCATCCAGCTTTAAGCCGCCTGACCTTCTTGCCAACTTGTGAATTTGTACCAAAATCCATCCAGAGTTGTTTGACATTTACATTACTGTTGACGTTTTCATTGTATTCGTTGTCCCGGTCAGGATGGCTGCATTCGATATACCTCAGAAAGCCCATAGTTCCGTTCGCCAGTCCATCTGTTACGTCGTTACGTTATGATAAGTGGAAGTTCATACGGCAAATTATTTGTGTCCACTATGCTCATTTCATGAATCTTTTGACGGAATTGTTACTCCGGCAGCCCACTGACCATCGCTCTTGAACTGAACGCAGCATTCAAAAGTAGGAACATTAACATGCTCAACATTGATCAGCCAGGTCTCGGAAAGCAAATGGCTTGAGCATACCTGCGTGACTGTGACCTGAGACTCTGGCAGTTCAATGTTAAAGACGAGACGTCATTACAACCCCATTTAGTACAAGACATGATCATTGATAGCCGACCTGATAAATTGCTCCTTGAGACTCGTTACTCGTGATAAAGCAACATACACAAGTTCTTTACTGTGTTTTAAATCGTAAGAGTATGTAATTTCGTAATCGTAATTCGTACTTCATATAGTAATTTATTTTGATTTTTTTTATCGATGGAAATGTCGTTTCTTTTTGATTTTTTAAATTAGTTTTTTTGTTTTTCCTACTATTATACATATACATACAAGCATGCCATGTATAGTACAAAATTGTTTTTATTGAGTTTGTTGCCTTTTTTCAAACGAAGTAGGTACGTCATTTCCGTTCGTTTCATTTACAAGTTTACTCCAATACAAAAATTTTTGGTAGGCGCGAGTAAAGATGTTTACACATCAAAACTTACGACCTTGAGTTGGAAAGAAAATAACTCGTCATCATGTGTCGTAATAAAAAAAATCAAAACTATCATAAACTTAATCTAATCAATTATCTAATCTATTACTTAACTACTGATACCATCACCGAAATTAACAAATCAAAATTATTGACTTAATTTCATTAGAAACAAAATTAAATAGTTAATAATTTTTATATAAATTCAACAATTTGTATACGTATACTTATAAAACAAATTATATTTACTAGGTACATAGTTGATGAAATGATGCGGCGTTCACGTCCTTTGTTGCAATTGTTGTTGTTTTACCGTAGAAATTTATAATCCAGATCGATGTTTAATTTTTATTATTGAATGGTTATACTGAGGCGGTTTCAACATCACTACTGTTAATGACGTGCACCTTATTTAAAAAATGTTTTTTATTATATTGTTTGGTTCGATATTAGAATACTTTTATTATGATTGTTGAATTCAAGCTTGCTCGATTTAGTTTAATTTATGATTAGCTTTATTTATGAGAATTATAGTGCAGGATTATATTCGATTGCATATGGTTGGGCATGTTTTATTTGTTGGACGTGGTACATGCCAGTAGAAACAGTATAGCGAGTTGGGTCGTTAAGTGGCCTTTTACTTAGAGCCATCTGATCCGTAGTAACATACCGTAATACGAACTTAGCGGTGATTATATAAATTTGAATTATGTATAGTTTACCTATTATTAGTATCCGGAACAGTAATATTAATTTATTAATTTAGATTATACCCTAGTGTTATGTTTCGCATATACCCTTAGCACCAACACTATACCACTAATTACGGACGTTACCAATGTTATCACCAGCACTATTGAGTGTATGACATGGCACTCATATTTTGTTAGATAACTTCTTGTAAGACCATTCATTTATAGCAGCGTTTGCAATAGTGAACTTATGTTGACTTAACGGACTTAATCACTAGACTTAATTTCACACACAGTACATATTAATCTTAAATGACTATGTTTAGTCTTAATTTTTTTTTTCACGTTTAACTCAATAAATGTTTTACCGTTTATTTATTTGGAAATTGATTAAGCGGCACTATCAACCACGCCCGCAAATAATATCAAGATCTATCAATCACATAACAAAACTTTACGTTATCAAAAATGTTTATATGAACCAGGTAATTTTGTTGATTTTTTTGAAAAAAATCAAAAAATCGGATTTTTTGATTAAAATCAGATTTTTTTGATCTAAATCAGATTTTTTTAAATACAAATTACAATTTTGTATTTAAAAAAATCTGAACTTAAATTGTAATAAATTTAAATTAAATCTAATAATTTTAATATCGAAGAATTGTGATATTTAGTAAATTGTATTGCTTGTTTTATGCTTCAGTGTTGATTAAAAAATAAATTACAAAATTATAAAGTAATTTAAAAATTAAAACCATGTATTTCATAATCGTATGACAGAAAAAAAAGAAAAACGGTTTTTATTTACTCAGCTGTTTTGCCAAAAGTTAATTTTGCCGCTTTATCTATCCCTAGGCTATTTCTTAATTTTGGACGATCTAACCCGCAAAGGTCGAAAAAACTCCTTCGACTCCAGCTGTTGTTATTTGTTGGATTTTATTTTCGTGTAACGTCACTATCAAATCCTTGGTGTAAAGCAAATATCGATTTTCACCATTCAAAGGACGTCATATTTGTTATGACTTCTTCTTGCATAACTGGTCCCGCAAATGGGGTTATTATTTTCCTTCAACTTCGTTTAGCTTTTTAAAGCGTGAAAAATAAAATAATTGACAATTTGGCAGGTTGTATTTTAATAACTATGTGATCCACCAAATAATATGAAATTAAGTTTTTATTTCTATCGAAGTTTTGAGGTTTTTTAGTGTTACCATATCATATTTACGAAATTAACGAAATTACGAATTCTTATACTTTTTACCAATATGATTTAAATTAATGATTTTTTTAAAAAAATCAATTGATTTTAATCTGATTTTAATCAATGATTTAAATCAAATGATTTAAATCAAACATGCCCTGATATGAACTCGATTGTAAGTTTTCAATTCGTGCAATCAAAATTATTATTTTTTTTATACACTTTAAAGACATACATACTATATTTTATTTTTAAGTTAATTATGGATGTAGCTGTAAACTTATTGTTCAACTCAATTCGTCTTTATCATCCAAAAATCTACACCTATTTATTTATTTATTTTTTTTCCATCATCATAATCATCGTCATCATAACTGGGCCACACATATCCTCAGTTTTAAATATTCAGCACTGGGAACGACGACAGCCGCGGGCGTCGTTACAACTCTTTGTCAGAAAATGTTTCCTTCAACAGACTTAAACAGACGGAAAATAAATTTAGAGTTAAATAATTTTTGACATAGATAATTGGGTGCTCCGAATACACCTGTAGGGCGGTAATAAAAAAACACGGCTTATGTAACCAAAATATTCGGTCGTCCGCATTCTCAAAATACAGAAATCACATGTATGCGTAATTTAATATCTCGTGTTACTAATTTTTGTAGTTTTGTCGCTGCAGTCTGACGAGACAGCCGAATTTTTTTGATTTAAAGAATTCAATGTTTCATTAGGCCGAAACCAAACTACCAACGTCTTGATAACTTCACCTTACGAACTACCAACGTCTTGATTACCTTTCTTAGCCCAAAGAAGCCGAAATTGTAACGTGTGTTAAATAAATCTCTCTATTGTCTTTCAGAAACACTCGGTGAATGTTCATTTTCCTTCAACTACTCTAAAAAGAACTGATACCTGATTGTGGGTTGAAGGTTTTAATTTCCGGTATTTGTAAATAATGGGAGTCACAAATTGTGGACAATTTATTTATATTATATACAAAACGACCTCTTTTTAAATCAATCAACAGGTCAACATTGCGTATAAAATCTGATCCAATGATCGGCATTTTGATGTCAGCAATAAAATAATTCCCACTCATAATGTCGTCGTAGATCGGGTTCAAATTCAAATACATTTTTTCCCATAAACGATTATCATCGTTCCATTTGCATTGGCAGTACTATGGATACATCTGCAACCGTATCGATGAGGAACATAGTATCCGAGTTTTTCCCTACTATGGACAGACGGTATAAGTTGTTACAAGAATTTGAAGTTTAGGCTAAGTTCGTGTCAACAGTCGAAGTGGGTCTGATCGACTACGTTTCATCGTAGCTCATTTCTGATCGAGGCAGGGGCTTTGACATTTAAATGATTTTTGGCCGAATTATTGATGATACCAACATTCGTCAGTGCGGTTGCTTGATGTAATATTCGTTACGAGGTCGTTCCATTCTGGGCCATAATTTCTCAAATTTTCTCGAAAATTGAGCTACTTCAAGTCGTAATTCTTGAAGACTAGTCAGTTATAGCGATTTTGCTTTGTTTCGTTGTTAGGCTCGATTGAATTGACTGAAACGTTCGATTGAATGCGTATTGCATACTGCATTTGCATAACATCGATGCTAGCATCGACTTTCTTGAAATTTGAGGGAGGGGGGGGGGGTAGATTGCGTCTTTGTGGTAGGTACTTTATTTATGTGTACGTGGGCTGTGCACTTTGTTTAATGTACGCCTGTTTTAATAAAAATTAAACAGCACAAATTTTGAGATTACACAATTACCCCGCTCCTCCTCCCCTCCCTCAACACACTCTACGCATGTGATACTAAAATTTGATGTTACCAAGATTTTTTATCTTCGAATTAAAACAGAAAAAAAATATTTTTTTACTTCTAATTAAATTTAGATTACGCCGGGGTCGCCAATTTTGCCTTTACAATGCTTATTTGATAAATTATTATTTATTAAATAATATACGAATTAATTACCGCTTGAATTAAAAAAATACAAAAGTTTTCAATCGGATTTTGGTCTTTATTCTCTCGAGCTCTCAACTAAATCTGACGCGCTCTAAAAATAGTAACATGCGGTTAAACATAAATAAAAATTAATACAAAAACTGAACAAAAATCATAAAATAAACTTCTACGTTAATAATCCTGGCACCAGGAGTGCCAGAATAACAAAATAATTTTTTTTTTAATGATGAGGGGCACCACATCTAATCCGAACTGATTAAAACAATTCAAAATTTACAAACTTTGGACAACTGATTTATAAAATAAAACCCGTTACTTACTTCACCGAGGTAACTACGTCTTAAATGCAAACTTAGTTTGGATTTGTTAACAGCCGCTGAAAAACTGACCATTGACTAAAAAAATTCACCTACTCGATTGCAAATGAAAAAACTTTTTTACACGACTAGACCGCTAATTTGCTTAAAATTTGATAAGAAATATATGTAAATGAAAAAAACTTTTCTAAGAATTTGACTACCATTGAACCAACCCGGAAAATTTACATTAAATGAAAATCGAATATTTGCATTAACGACCCAGAAACATTTTATTTCTTCATTGATTTTGATCTAGTTATATTATAGTTACATTATATTATTATCATACCAAAGGAATAATTGGCACCAGTGCCAATTCGTTGAATTTGTGTACCATCAATTATTTATATGTTACATAATTTTATTGGAATCAGCGCCACATTGTTAGTTTTGATGTTCTAAACCTTCTTAATGATATGAGATACGTATATATTCTATTTAAAAATAATAATTTGTCACCAGAGCCCAAACGTTTGGGAAATTTGTGAAATAAATTGCTTTACTGATAAAAAAATATTTCATACTAGCCCAAAATCTTTAAAACGATATGCCACATGATCATATCAGAATGAGCCAAAATGTATTGGTCAATCAGCGCCACAATGGTAATTTGGAGTACAAATATGCTTCAGCTAAATTTGGGACATTCTTCAAGACTTTATGGCACACTTATATATAATAGCGCCCAGCGCCAATACGGTTGATCTATTAAGTAAAGCGAGTATAACAAAATTGTTGCTTTTACCAAGACCTTTCCAATGTTATGCTACATGATAATTATATGGGAATGAGAAAAATTATAACACATTGGCGCTCAAAGAAAATGTTCCGGTATTCTTCAAGATATTTTCAATGATATATGACACGCATGTTATGATAATGGAATAATTAGCGCCAAAACGGAAAGATATTATTGCCAAAATAATTTAGAATTTTTCAGTTCAGCAAAACGATTATTGCTCGTAAATGATACAATTTGCAAAATATTTGTAAAAACGAAAAATCTGCTAGGGCTTCCATTTCTGGAGGTCCGATCTTGTCTAAAATGGAAAAAGCTATTATTAAGTTCTATCCCAAGCAGTTGATCCTTTTGGGCTGTGGAGGGCACACAAACATATTGTCTTAACGTCATCAAAAACATATAAACAGAGATTTAAACTACTGGATTTGACTTCCGACATATGTATGTCTGCCAAAAATTTCAAAGTGAAAATTTTTAATGATTGCTATATTTTATTTTACTAAGTAAAAGTTGCTAAAATAACTATTAGTAGAGCCCATTCTAGGACGATGTTGTGATGCAATAACAAAAAGTGAAGAAACATTTTGATTATAAAAGGAAAATTCGTTCGCGGGTTTTTTTATTCAAATATTGTCTTTCTATTTTGAAAGACGTATTTAAGTACTACATTTTTCGTGTGCCAATCTTTTGTTCCATGTAAGCTGCCTTGTGGTAATTTTTCTGCGATGAAAACTCCCCTAACTAAATTTTAACGTAATGATGCAACAGACATCTGTCCAAATGAATTCCGACGGTCTCGTAAGTTTGACACTGTGATTTGTTGATGCGAATTGTCTTCGCTTCAAGATGAATGGCAAGTTTTTGTTACTTGGTGCGATATCGATAGTTGAAATGAAAAGAATGTAACCTCAACGTGTTTCAGAGATGAGTTATCTTGGAAAATGCATAGCTGATGAAGACCTCAAACGTGCCATTCGCAGCAACGTGGGTACCAATCCCTGAATTACAATTGCACCTATAGAATGTCATCGTGGAGCTTTTTGATCGGAATGTCATCGGGGAGTTTAACTTCTAGAGTTTCCTTTTGTTGTAGTTATGTGTGACATTCTCACTGTCACTAATTCTGTCCAAAGCACATTTACGATATTATCCATATGTAATCATACGAGTATCTGTGAATGATCACGGTAGCTTCAAATAAGCTGTCGACATCTAATCTCAGCGAAGGCCATGTTTTGGTGGCATTGTGATTTTATTCAAAATAATTAGCGGACCTTTTCTCAAGGTATCTGTTTTTTCGATATTTGTTTAATGTTTTTAACAGAGATCTAGAAGAAAGCTTAAAGTCGGTATTGTTCGTCTTCCTTTCACAGATGGTGGAATGGATTCACGGTGAATTCATGGATTGACGGTGGAAACAAGACGTTGGAAATGTCTTGTTAACCTCATCTCGATATAAAAATCAAATGTTATTTTAATAACCATAACTAAGAATTCGCAGAACCGCATCTCTATATAAATAGTAAAGAAACTCTGACCGTATATATTTTGCAGAGGTCTACTGAAACAAACCGAAAAAAGTGTGTAGTCGAATTGAACCATAAATGTCTATTCACTAAACAGATAAATATTTTGTTCATGCATAAATTAATTTAAAAGTTCAATCGACGTCAAATCATTTAAGAAATTATGATTGTCAAATTCATTCTGGTTCTGCAGCTGTTGTATTTCATTATTTTTTAAAACATATATGTAGTGAGCTAATTAAATTAAAAGACGTAAATTCACGTTTTTATGCTCTTACTTTTCATCACATACCACCTTCAATGTGTTAACTTTCATTTGTGGTGGAATTTTAATTGTGGTTTGTGATTAACCGTGCGATGATGATGTTTTCCAAGTTGACGACGTACTCACAATAATGACAAGTTTAACGTCAACTGTTGAAAAATTACGTTCTTTTATTTCTCCGATGAGGATTTGTTTTTTCCAGTGGCCGTTGTCGGTTAATATACTAACAAATAATTTATGTGATTTTATATCAAATAGTAAACTTATTTGGCTCCTAGGATAATAAGACAATTACCTGATATAGCTAGATAGCAACTTTATCAACCGGCTTATGGTAAATTAAGAAAGAATAATGAGAAAATTTGGTTTTTAATATCATTTCCTAGGTTGTCGACGTTCTCTACATTTTCGACGTAAGGGGCAGAAAACCGCTATGTAATCTATGTAATAGATTAAGTGTAAGCAATCGTGTAGATTACGTTGCGAAATCTACCTCGCCCAACCCTGGAAAAAGCCAAAGCAGGTACTTTTCCAAAATAATTTTGGTGGTGGTAGTTTAATGACAAGGAGAAAATTTCTTCAACGGGCACCCTCACCTTAGTCTTTCCATCCACTACAATATACAACGATGAGTATATTGGTGTTCTATAAAACCACCTTGCACCTTTTTGTGATAGAAGTAAACTGGAATTTCCACCAAGATGACGCTTTCGTACACCCGAGCCGAAGTGAAATATTATGGTTTGCAGAACATCACCACATAATACTATTAAATTGGCCCGCTTGTTCATGAGGCGAAACCCCAATTGAAATCTGTGGGCACTATTAGTTGAAAAAATTTACGAGGGTTACACGCAATTCGAGACAATGAAACATTTAAAATTCGCTATTCGCTAAACTAAAGGAGGTCCAACGACATATAATTTGGTTTTATTTATTTTCGTAATTTTTAAAAAGTGGATATGAGTTGTGAAACAAAAAAATTAAAAAAAAAATCCAAAAATACTTGAATCTTGCAACGGTTTCTTTATATTTGGCTGAATTTTGTACTTATCTAATGTTTGGCATTAACGTTTGGCAACCGAATGGATATATAGTTACGAAACACACCGAATGGATATATAGTTATGAAACATACTGTATTTACAAAATCATATGCCCGATATAACATGCGAACAGTAGAAGATTAAAGTTTTATCATAATGCTAGCTTATGAAAACAACAAAAATAATAAATCGTACTAAAATGTTCATACTCCCAATTAGTCTCGCATAAATTATAACCAGCGACGAATAAACAACATTTCCACATTTCATTTCGTTAAACACCTTACATGTGTGTCATGTTATTAAAATACAAAAAGTACACAACATAAATGTATGTACGTATTTTCTTCTGAAAAGCGTTTAACATACGGGCGAATAAAACTACTTTGTGTCAAGTGTTTTATGTCAAAAGCATATATACACAGCTGTGTAGTATACATATGTAATATAATCCATGTAAAAAAAATCAACACGAAACCCTTCCTCTATCCATAACATAAAATATTAATAAATTTCTTTTTTTAGGAGACGCAAGAACCTTGAACTTTTGTGCTTTCTTTCGTTTGTTAAATATATTTGGGTTCTTATCATTTCTTTATTTTCATCAATTATATATTTTTTTGTTTGGCTGATGGGAACCATGTTGGTGTTTTGATTCTGTTTAGTGTAATATTTTTAATGTCTCTGTTACCCATACAGATAATATTTTTGTTATTCGATGTCCAAGCGACGCGTTTAAAAACAGCTTTTCCGAGCTTAAAAGTATTTTTCTCATTCATCGTTTGGAACTTTTTTATTTTACGTTTTTGTTTTGTTGGTTGCGCTGTTTTTCCCACGAATACGGAAAACACAAAAAAAAATGTGCGGTAAATATATGGTGTGGAAAAATCGATATTTTTTGTACATATTTTTGGAAAACGGAGAAAAGTGGAAAATAAATAAATTCATAAATCAAAACTTTAGTATAATACACACACACACACATATATATATATACATATATAAATATAAAATAAAATTTATATACATGAATTGTTATTTATGTATATCGTGTACCTCTATATCTCTATACTGGGTTTCGAGGATTTTTTTTTTGTCATTTATCCGTGTACAGTATTTTTAGCTTTTTGAAAAATGTTTTTCTATTCTAGGTGTGTGTAAAATCCACTTCTAAATCATGCCGATGGATCAATTTGGCTTTAAACATAGAATGGGTAAAATATTTTTCTAAGTGTCCAAAGCACCCAATGAAAATATATAAATTATAATATAATTTGTTATCTATACACGTTATCATGAATATATTTCATATAATAAATGGAAGATTAATATCTTTATAGGATATTATTTCAAGATTATATAGAGTGCATTGGCAAATTACACAGCATCATAATAATTTTTATTTACGCTTGCCATAGCGAGAAATTTGGTGGGATAAAACTCGCGAACCCATAACAACGTATAATTTAAATTATATGATAATGACCGAACGCTTTACGTTTGTCTTGACCTAGAAAATTATTATGGATATGGATATAAAGCGTTTATATGCAGAGAGATATTAAATTAAAAAAAAAGTACCAGAAGAGCTTTTATTTTTTGTTATGCGGTTAACGTCTTGATTGATTATGATGTTTTCGTTATTAACATCTCCAAAAACAGATTTTTAATAATTCTTTGGTTTTGTTTGCTTACGGTCGTTCGTTTCCTCAACGGTTTGTGCTCCGTACGATGTGCCGCTATTCAGAGCCTGGAAAAATACACGAGTCATTTATTTTATTTTGTTTTGTGCGGTTCTGTATCTGTGTACGAGTACATATCTAGATTGTATTTTTGACCGCAATATATCTCCGGTTGAGTATACATTCCAGATTCATACGTATATGGCGATATATACGTTTATAAACATAATGAAGTAATTATTATAAGCAGCTTTTTTATGAATATATTTATTCTCATTAAATTAAGATTTAGATGATGTGTGCTTTCTAAAATGAAAGAATTACGCGCCGTGCTTTTTTATGTGGTAACGTACGTTAGATCTTAGAATATGTAGAGGGAATAATTTATTATACGCGTTCATTCCGCATCGACGCAATCATGCGATTCACAATTATTTTATACGTATGAATATTAAATACTGCAGTGATATTGAGTTAAATGCATTTTCTACTATGTATTATATTGTTGTGCTATTCATAAATCATATAGTTTTATAAACACATTTAAGTTGTGCATTTTGATATTGGGAAAATGCTATCACACTTTCGATATAGAATTTATTGTATAGCATACACGATAAAATATTTTGATGTTTTCGTCAGGCATACTAATTTCAATTTGCATGAAAATATTTTATCTTATTGCGGTTGCATAGTGGATAAACTATATTGCAATTTGCATGTGAATCGTACCAGAGTGTTAACATTTCATTGTATTTCTACCACGTTCAAATATTTTTCATTATTCGTGACATTATTTGGTTTTTAAATATCACAACGTTAAATAATTAATTTTAATATTTTGTTAGATCTATCCCGTATTGTCGCAGTACCATCCAAATTAAAAATAAATTCATTCATAAAACCAACTTTTAGCAACCTAAAATATACCAACTAACATTTATTTTGGCATGATGTTATAAACAAGAATTCATCTTGCAGCGTTATTAATTTTTATTGTAAGATTAAGTTTGTTATGGTTTACGGGTTGTACAAAACAAAGGACTTTTCAAATTTCCCTTTGAAATAGGTGGAGCAAAATATATCTCTATTTTTAATATTAGTTTGAAGTTAAATAAATTATTTATGGGCAAAAATAGCGCGCTATAAATAGAAGTTTTGATATTGAAAATTGGGTGCCCGGAAACAATCTATCGGGCGGTGGTAAAAAAACACGGCATGTGTTTTCCATGTTTTCCTTAATTTTATAATTACACTTACGTACACAATTTCTAAATTTTATGAATAATAAAAATTATTGTTTATTTTTAATCTTTGTCTGTTTTGGAGCTAAACAAGTGCCAATTATTTTGCGGTTCACTTTTTACAAATATAGATACCAAAAATTTCATCGAGTAACCGACGAAATAGCACAGTGGTTAAAGCTTTGGCGTTTGGATCGGGAGATAGCTCTTGTTTCATTTTTAAACTGTGGCACTATTCTGGTAATTCCCTGGGAATAGGCAATTGGGGAAAGATTTTATATGTAATTTCAGTTCAAATATTTTTTTTCCGGCCTACTAAGGAGAAAAGTTTGATGTAAATATTTATAAATTGGGAATAATTTTTCCATTTCTAAATTGGCAGGGAAAATTATTCCCAATTTTATTTTGTTTTCAAAAAAATTACCACTAGATTTTCAAAAAAATTTCAAAATAGAAATTACATATAAAATCTTTCCCCAATTCCCTATTCCCAGGGAATTATGTACCAGAATAGTGCCACCTGGTGTGCCTGTTGTTGTTTGGGGTGGTTTTGGACAGTTTGGTATCGAGTTTATAAAGGATGTTTTTTTAGAGGTTCACAATTTTAAAGTAAAATAGAACAAAGAAAAACATTTTGAATATCAGTGACGTTAGCTTTATTGGATAGATAATTTTATGTCATAATGCTTGAACATGATTTCTATCATGCTGACGCCGCGGCTGGCGCGTAGATGGTGCAATCGTAATATCAAATTTTCACACACTTTTCGCAGCAATTGCGGCTGTATATCGCTAATAACTCGCCGAATGTTATGTTCCAACTGTTCAATCGTCTCTGGTTGATCGGCATCGACCAGTGACAACATATCCCCAAAGAAAATAATCTAATGGAGTTAAATCACACGATCTGGGTGGCGAATCAACAGGAGCATTGCGTGAAATTAGTCTTTCGTCAAATGTTTCTTTGGCTAAATTAATTGTATCCCTCGCTGTGTGGAATCACATATCAGCAAGATTTCGGACCAGCCAATTCCAGCCAATTCGGACACAATAAGTTAGAAATCATGTCTCTATACCGTTCACCGTTGACTGTAACATTCCGACCATCGTCATTTTTGAAACATATGGACCAATGCTGCCGCTCGCCCATAAAACGTACCAAACAGTGATTTTCTCTGGATGTAATGGTGTTTCGGCAAAGGCTTAGATTAAGGCGTGGATTATATTTACTCCAAACCCAAAAATGTCTGTTTATTAACGTACCTATTCAACCAAAAGTGAGCTTCATCGGTGATCAAAATTTTGTTTGAAAAATCAACATAAATATCAATTTGTGCTTCACACGTAAAATCGTCCATAAAGTGGATGGACACATCTCCAGTTTCTGAAAACAACGTCGAATTGATTGATTTGGGTCTTGGTCAATGCTACGCTGTGCAGCGTCTACCGCTTGTTCGGTACACACTGTTCGACGTCTTACTGGATACCTATTATCATTTAGAGTATATGTGGTGCCAAAGGCCATATAATTACGATCCATAATTAATTGAATTACCCGCTTGATGAGTTTGGCGAACACAACCATTATTTTGATTTAAAAAAATTCAACAATTTGCAAGCGTTGTTCTGGCGTGAGTCTATTCATTATGAAATGGCAAATCAAACTATAATGACAAAGTAAATGTCAGCACTAAAATAGGTTGTCAAACAACATAGTTTTGTCTACATAAAGATGTGTTCCTCTAAAAGATACACTCTTTAGCTATAATTACATAAATTACTACATCAAAGAAATAACTCTTCTCACGAGGTGTCGAACATTACCCCCACCATTGCAACCGGAGCCCGATCGCATTTACAAGGGAAATGTGTAGACGTACAAGCATTGTCATATTTCTTGATAAGCACTTTGTAAGTTGGAAACAACATAATTATCATTAGTTAGCGTTTTTTGCTTAGAACGTTAAAGTAAATTTTAGAATAAGTTTTTAGTTTTTGGAAAATAATTTTTTTTAAAGTTTTATTTGCGAGAAATATAACCGTTTATAATATCCAAAGGAATGTGGCCTGGAATGGATTGATTTGCAGGAAACCAGTAACCGAAAGCTTTCTATTCGACACAGGGTCGTATTAGCTGGCTCAAGTCAAACTGATTTGCATGTTTTGAACAGAGCTATGATGGGTTGGGTCAGTGTGGCATCAAGTTTTTATACTATCCAATAAGATCCAGCCTTGTTTCTCTTGGTGTATCCGAGGCCATTAACAAAATGTATTATACCATTTCAAAATTTTATTAAAATCACAATCGTTATGGTTATATTAAGATATATGCCATATCCACTGCTTTACTATGCCTATTTTCTTGCCATCAATTTACTTTAATATTTGGTGTGCCAACTTAGCATGAATTTTTCTCTATTTGGTGAGCCGATTTCTGCCGTACCCACTACACGCTCGTAATCTACCCATTTTTAATCTTGGATTGTGTGTTTACCTCCAGTCGTGTTCGATTATTATTTTGTCTGAGTTGTCCTACTTTTGGTTTCTTTTCCTATCTAAAATTCTCGGATAAGAAACTTAACTACACCAAATAGATCTTCTTTAACTATTAAAATCAACCTGTTCTGCCCTTCTTAATTCGTTTTGCGCCTAATTTCTATATTTAAGTATTTACTATTTTCTATCAGGTGAATGCCATCTGTGTCAAAGCTTCGAAATTTTAGGCTTTCAGGTTTCCTAAGGGGCTCCAAATGCTAAAAACAGCAATGATTTATTTTGTTTGTTGAACGGATTTTTCCAGCTTGGAAATGTAAATTAAGCGTTCGTCAAGTCGACTTCTTGATAAGAAAAGTGTATACAGAAGGGAAACAATAAGAGTCTCCGTTAAAGTAATCTGTTCCTCTGTTCGGTTCATGGATTATTCTTATTTTTCTTTTGAATTTTTGGCAAAACATCCTTTAGCTGCTGCTTGTGTTACTCCTTAACGCTGTATTGCATTTGGCGGGAGAAGCCCAATAGACCGACCATTTATTGGTTTTGCTTAAACATTATCGAACTTTTCCCCTCTTGGCATTAAAATCAGGATTCCTCTACGGAACATTCATAGCATCGCTAACGAGAATCACAGGAAAATTATCTGTTAGATGTTAATTATTGCTACATTGAGTTCTTTACCAGTGATTTCAAGATCCAAAGTTGTATTAGTGAGAGCCTGTTACCAGATAAATTATATTGAAATCTCTTGATGTAGACTTCTGTTGTGAAGTAAAACTCTAATATTTATATAAAGAAAATATACTTTAATCAATAATGTATTTTTCATTTTGTTCAGTAGCCCTTTACTACCTTTCTGGGAACTTTAAAATTCCGATCATTTGAAGCAAAAATACTCATAATTAGTGACAGTTTTATCATCTAAAGGGTTTTGCAAACTTCCAAATAAATTCGACCCGATGTCGCTTCCAAACTAAGCTCCAATAATTTCGTTGGCTCCTTTTCAATTCTGGCTAATTTTTTTAAAAATTGATTCGTCCAATTTGATCGTTTGTTGACAGTAAACATCTAAAATGATCGTCTGATCCAGGCATGTCAAAGTCATGGGCCGCTGGCGGCTCACCGCATGATTTTTTGCTTCCAATAATTTCAACTTCGCTCAGTTGCATTCAATTTTGAAGTGTTTTCAATTGCAATCGATGAGAGTACTGATTTAACAGATACAGCACAGTTAGCAGTTTTTTTTCGGGGATGTAACAGAAATAACTGAATAGCTATTTGAAGTAATTCCAATGCATGGTACAACAACTGGAGAAAATATTTTCGATGCACTTATGATTGCTATAATTAAAAAAGTTGATCTTTCAATGAATAACTTGGTATCTTTGACAACTGATGGGGTGGGAGCCACACATGGTGTCATTGGTAGACTAAAAGCATATGATAAAACCCAACATAATAAATCTGTTCAACTCTTCCATTGCATTATCCACCAGCAAGTCTTATGTTCAAAAGTAATTAAAAATAGTAATGTATTTAAGAAAGTTGGTAAAATTGATAATTTTATTCGAGCACGCAAATTAAACCATCGGGAATTTACGTCATTGCTCAAACATGTGGAGTTTGATTACGAAAATTTGCCATATTATCCTCGGTGGTTTTCGAATCATAAAGTTTTAAGAAGATTTTTACAACTGTTGGACGAAATCGCTCTTTTTTAGAAATTAAAGATTATGAGTGCTCTGAACTGAAAGATGGTAATTGGATACAAGATTAGGCTTTCTCAGTTGACATTACTTTTTTTAAAAAAGAAAGTTTATCAAATTTTTCTAGTTGAAAGACTCTTTTGCTTAAATATCGAGAATTACAATTTTAAAAATATGAAAAACAACTAAAAATGTTGGAAGAAGATTTCGAAAAGAGGTTTTCGGATTTTCAAAGCACCGAGTCACATTTAAATATTTTTTGCTCTCCGATGTCGGTTGACATTGACAATATTGACAATATTGATGAAAATTTGCAAATGGAGTTTATACAACTACGGTGCGACACCTTAAACAAAAATATAAGGAAATTGGTATTCCAGAATTTTACGGGTACTTACTTACCTGCAGATCGTTTTTCAGGAATTCGATATTTTATAATACGCATATTATCCATATTTGGTAGCACATATAAATATTTTTGGGAACAACTTTTTTCACAAATGAAGATGAATAAAACTGCGCAGCGAACCTGACTAACTGAAGAACATTTAGCTTCTATATTAAAAATTACACCAAGCCAACATTTAATACCAAATTTTGATGATTTGAAAAATGAGAAGCGGTGCATTATATCGAGCAAAAAATAATTAATATTCTTTTTATTAATAAATATATTTCTATACATTTTTTGTTTATTTTCTTCATGGTAAATTTATATTCAATTTACATTCAAAATTTGAATTTTTAATAAAACTAAGTAGATGTGGCCCGCAAAAGGATTTGGAATGCAATTTTCAAAGAATTTGGCACTTGGAAGCATAATTTAACCTTTTTCTTCAATATCTCGAACTAAACGGCGATTCTCTTCAGTTATGGCTTCCAGAACGTTGCTCAGCTTTCAGAGAAAATCCACATAACAGAATTTTTAAAACCAATTGTGATGAGTGTGTTCTTTAATTCAATTATTGTATATTAACATAAACATTTCATATCTGTTTGTGAGCCTCAGCAGCTTTCAGTTTTTTACGCAAATAAAAAAGTTAAAATTTAATTTGAATTATAGATGGAAGATTTGCAAGAATCGCAACAATCAGTTTCGAACTTAATGAGATTATTGATTTGAAAAAATCAGTCATCTCTCAGGCCGCGGCGACTGATGTTGATATTTTATATAGGAATATTGTCTATATATAGAACAATACCATGTATATGTAGCACTAGCGAATTACCACCTAGTCTACGGAATTCGATTCTTTCATATTTTCCATCTATACTTCATTTTTACCAACTAACTTTTAATTGTGTACGAATTACTTTTATATTTTACGTTGTTGTTGTTTTATTGTAATAGTTTTGTTGTGATTGTTCCGTTCAATGGTCTGTTTCGTCGAGAAATAGACCAATATTCGAGATATACTGAAATAGACCAATGTACGGAGCAATCACAACAGAACCATTACAATAAAACAACAACAACGTAAAATAAAAATAAAAAAAAAATAAAAAAAGTTAAGTATGACGAAGCAGTACTCTCAAAAATATTACATATACAATTTGCTTGTACTGCTGTCAGAAATCCTTCAAAAAAAATTACAAAGAAATATATTTTGGAAAACCAAAAATACTTTCTGGGCAAAAGCAGAACTCATATCTTTCGATACATGTTAGTTGATTAAAATCCTTGTCAGGTAGCGTATCCCCTGAACTGGGAAAATGGGATGTGGTTAAATTAACGGTGCAATGGCCTCTTTGGTAAGTACGTCTCTAAAAAGCTATAACCGTAGTCTCTAACGAGATAAATTTGTTTATATAGAGAATATGTTAAACTAAATTCGGCAAAGAAATGTAGTTTTGGGCATCGCTCGTATTATTGATTACATAACATATTTTGTTTGAAATTTGAAAATTCTTGCCATTTCTGGTCCGATGCTCTTCTATAGGGGTCATGTCTCAGGTAATCAATTTCAATTTTGTGTGCATTCAATGTATTGTTTAATGGTTCCACTGTCCTTGGATAAAGTGGGGGTAGGAGGTGGCCAGGGTTGAGACTTTATATCTGATTAGTACATCTTGATTTTGGACAGAAAAATTGACGCGGACCTGAAGAATCTACGGTATGTGTAAGCTATTCCACAGTCCCCGTCATTTTTTGAGTGTCGATTGTGTCTGAATTTTTGACCGGCCCCAGAAATATTGTTGATTTCTTGGGTTTCTTGATTTTAATTGTTGGTTTTCTGTGCTGTTTTCAGTGTAATGAATATGAATAATCATAAACATTACTTTTTCCTCTCCTTCCTCTGCGGTATCTTTTACTACTCATGCAATAGGCCATGATCATGCATTTTGTCATGTATTTTGTCAGATTTAGTGTTCGAACCATCTAGTGGTGAGTCTTGTCGCTGCGCCCTTGTCCATGCAATCATGGGCGTACTCAGAGGGGGGGGGGGGGTACTGGGTGTTTAACCCCCCCCCTCCCATGATTCAACAATAGAAAAAAATTAATTAATAAATGTATCAACTTATTAAACATATAAAGAAATTTTCCAATGTAGATGTATGTGTCAGTACCACAGTTTAGGAACATCTCATGATATTGTGCACAGTGAAACAAATTCATAAAAATATAAATTAGATTGTGCAGGGGGCATTGAATTATAAGTTATATTCTACACTCAAGATCGCGCCCTAAGTATATAATTTTTAGTGTTTGCGAGAGTTTTCGTGATACAAAAACGGTTGGTGATAAAGTAATAACCGTATAAAAACAAAATAAAAAAACTTATTTAGTGAATAGCAGCAATGAACAAAAAAACTGTTATAGTGATTACAAGACATTTATGTGACACTTAACTGATTTTAAGTCATAAACTTAGAATCCAAATTTTGACCTCATTGCGGAAACGGGGAAGTTATTTTATTTTTTTTATTTTTTTTTATTAAAATGGGCCTTTAAACAGAAAATTGCAATCCCGAAACCAACATGTTGGCCCATTGAAAGCCTAATAAATTTTTCGATAATGAAATACATTGAAAACTCTCTGGCACTAAAGACATCGAATATCTAAATCATATCCAATTCATATTCAATTCATATTCAATTCATATTCAATTCATATTCAATCCACTATCAACTCATATTCAATACATATTCAACTAATATTCAATTTACATTTGAAGTATGAGCTTTGCACAGGGAATGCACCATATACTGAATAAAAATACCTACTCATTTCCCTCCTCAGCTTGAAACTGAGTGGTTGGTAGTGAAAGAATGGAGAAGCCTCATTTTAATGAAACCTTTAGAGATTGTAATTGTTTGTTATCACATTGTTTGTTGTTACAAAATAAGCTATTTACTATACACTCAGAAAAAACAACTTAAAAATAAAAAAAATCATTTCGTTTTAAAAAAATTCATTTACGTTTCCCAAACAAGAACGAAATATTTTGATTTGAAAATGATCATTTTAAAATCGTATTTGTTTTTTTTTTAAATTGAAATATAGATTTAAAAACAAATCAACTTTAAATTAGAGATATTATTTTTTATTTTAAATCGGTTAACATATAGAAATGTATTGCTGAGGTTTTTAATTTAAAAATTTAATTTTAATTGTGTTTTCCTTTCTTTTAAATTTAAAATGCAAATTAATGATATGAATACGTTGATCGCATATGAATCTCAATGGAGAAAATTTCAATTCAAATATGTTCAATACAATAAACCACGTTTTCACATGCGGTTTGAAAGAAGTAGAAAATTATGTATTTCCGCTCCTATTCAAGTCATCAAAAACCAAAGGAGTCATGCTATAAATAAAAAAAATAAAATATCTACCACAAAAAGTAGAAAATGAACTCCCCCCTCCATTTTGAACCCCAGGGTCATTATGTAAAATGTACACAACCCTTACAAAATGAGAACCTCCACAAGTTCTTTCTAGGCAGTTTTATTTCGTACTGATAAAAAGTTGGTCTACACTCTACTCATTAGGTTGAATTGCAACGACCAAACTGTAAAACTCACATCTTGTTTATACCTAAAGTATAACACAAGAACATATCGATTTAGCGAATTATATCACCGGTTTAAGAAGTTTGAAATTTGTGTAATGTTGTTTTGCACATTTTTGAGGAAACAGATGTTACTATCAATGTTGACAGATATTTTGAAAAAAATTTACCACCAAAACGAATTGTATATAATTTAAAAATTATAAGCTTTTGTTTGAATGCGATATAATTTGAAACTAAAACGTTTCTAATACATTTATTTTTTGATATAATAGATTCATATTTAAAAGGTTTCGTTTCATTTAAATAGAGGTGGTTTTAGTTATAAAATGTTTTGCCCGTTCTTACTGATGAAGCAGTGTTTTTGAATTAAAAATTTTATATTTAATTTTAAATTTCGTTTTTTCTCTGAGTGTATCTGAAACTTGCTTTACTGTGGCTGTATGTCTAATATGTTTCAAATAGCTTCAAATTAATTTTATAAAAGTTACCAATCTCTGAATGCCACAAAAACACTATATTCTGTATACGTTAAACCCCTCACATCTGTGTAAAAAAACAAACTTAATATGAAAAAATTTGATTTGGAAAAATCTAATTCAAACAAAAGTATTTGATCGATAAAAAAGCATCGGTCATAGTCTTAGAAGCTATGGTTTGTAAATTAGTTAGTTTCGCCAAAATATTATGGAGTTAACTACCGCCGAGCAGATGACCGAAGTTTCGCATGTAGCAGGTAGTAATTGATGCCTCTTAAATTCATTAAGTGGCCCTACGATATTATTGAAATAACCCAGTAGCTTTCAGAAGTTTATGTTCAAATTGACATCTCCGTGTACTTCAAAGCAAAAATAATACCTGGTTACTTAAAGAAATGTGAACTTTTTCATACGTAAAATTTAAACGAAAGAATTTTATAACATTCGCATATTTTCTCTATATTGGGGAAAGTCCCAAATCTTCCAATTTAATTTCAATTCCATTAACCGGGCTGTTTAATGATTTGAAATATATCAATTGACATTTAATTTGACATGACTTTATTAACCACAAGTTAGCTTGCTATACGTTTTCAATAATTAAAATAAGAAAAATTTCCTTTTTTAAATTTCTCAGCAAGTAGAAACGAGTTACCGATAGCGGCTCCGTATAAATATGTGGAGCTAAATACATTTCTATCTGTTCTTCTCTTTGGATACACAGTTGAATTAAAATAGCAGTTTAGTCTAAAAACACTTATTGCACCGGTTAGTAGCAACGAAATTTAATAATAGTAATAGTGAATACGATGTAGAGCACAGTGTCGCTTATAATCATGAGAAAGACAATAAAATTATTTCAGTCTACAGTTATTATTTTTATCTGTTTATCAACCCATTGAATCAACTACTCAGATAACCCAATAAATCGTTCGTAGAAATTTGTTAAGGATGATCATCAGTAGGATGTGCGATGTTTCTTGTAAATTCTATTGGGCTGCTAGAAAGCAAACCCAGTCTAAGTGGAGGCTTGATCTTCGAAAGGATTTTCTATGTTTCAGAGTGTTTCTTAACTTTTCAAGATAAGAACGTAAGAAACGCGTAGAATAATCAAATCAATATCAAAACAATAATTTTTTTTCATTGGTAAGTGGTAGTTAGACTAGAATTTTTGAAGGCTGCAGGCTGATTGCAGCGATCATGTCATAGAGTCGACTCTTAACAAAGAGCAGGTCGGTTTGGTTTAAATGGTATTACACATAGCGCTGTAAGTCAAGACAGCAGATTTACTTGTAATGCAGGTGGCCTCGAAAACGACCATAAAGGAAGTCTAATCCAAGTAAGTAATATTTAGGTGTTAGCTGGAAACAGAAATTATCTCAAATTATTTCTGGCCACCCTGAAAATTCACTGCTTCTCATATTTATATTACAGGACCAAGCAAGACTAAATTGAATTCATACATTTTTTATTACAATTACAGCAGAGTAGAAACAACTGCATCCGTTAAAAGCATTTCGGATATTCAGCTCAACTTTTATCCCTATCCGAATATCTATGGTTTAGTTCTTTCGAATTTGTTTTTTTTACTAAATAATTTGCCGTAGGAAGATAATGTTCCTTCGAACAATTTTTTATAAAACAGTTTACTGCAACAATAGTTTTAATGAATTTTGTTTGTACTCTACTAAGTGAAAATTATAGACTATAAATATAACATAAAATTATACAGACAGTAGAAAATTGTATTAAAATTTATAAAATAAAATTTTCAAATGGGTATATAAAAGTAATTTACAGAACTATAAACAGTTTTTTTTGTAATATAACAAAAAAGTTTTATCGAGCAAATTACTATTATCCCAGAGTTTTGATTTTTTTTATAAATATTTTATTTCAATTTTGTACAGCTGAATTAATTTAAATTGATTAGTTAAAATAATAATAGGTAGATTGTAGAGGATAACCTATTTTACAAAAGTTTTTTTTATCTCTATCCATGTATGTATGTATGTAAGTCTGTCTATCCACTGGCTACAAATCAAGTGCATAATTGATTTCGTAACAAATGCGGTTAAACAAAAACTCAACAATAGCAGGTTTTCACTATAGAGTTTATTGTAATTATACTGTATGTATTTGAAAATAACTGGTTTTGTATCGTTAAATATGCAGTAATAAACTGTTTCAATTATGCTAGTCGCCTCTCTAGGGAGAGTAATTTAACAATTCAGCCAGAATTTTATATAAACAGATGGTGTTAGCAACCTTTGGCTTGTGGTTTTATTAAGAATACATTGATAGAATTTACCCTAAAACCTGAACTGAATGAAACAAATTTGGAATCTACAGCTTGGGAAATGCCTTGTTTTTTTTGTTATTATAAAATTTTTGATGTGTAAACATCTTTACTCGCGCCTACCAAAAATTTTTGTATTAGAGTAAACTTGTAAATGAAACGAACGGATATGACGTACCTACTTCGTTTGAAAAAAATGCAATAAACTCAATAAAAACAATTTTGTACTATACATGGCATGCTTGTATGTATATGGATAATAGTAGGGAAAACAAAAAAACTAGTTTGAAAAATGAAATAGAAACCATCGACTCGACATTTCCATCGATCAGAAAAATCAAAAAAAAAATTACGATGCGAAATATGAATTACGATTATGAAATTTAAAAGCACAGTCAACAATTTGTGTATGTTGCTTTATCGCGAGTAACGTGTCTCTAGGAGCTGTTCATCACGTCGGCTATCAATGATCATGTCTTCTACTAAAAGTGGTTATAATGAAATCTGGTTTTTAACATTAAACTGCCAGAGTCTCAGGTCACAGTCACGCAGGGATGCTCAATTCATTTGCTTTCCGAAATCTGGCTGCGCAATGATGAGCGTGTTAATATTCATACGTTTGAATGCTGCGTTCAGTTCAAGAGAGATGGTCAGCGGGCTGCTGGAGTAGCAATTCCGTCAAAAGATCCATAAAATGAGCATAGTGGACACACATAATTTGCCGTACGAACTTCCACTTGTCATAGGTCGGTCATACTTTCTCAAACCCAATATTGACGTATATTGACAGACGGGACAACGAGAACGGTAAAAACATCAACAGTAAAAAATGTCAAACAACTCTGGATGGATTTTTGTACAAATCTACAAGTTGGAAAGAAAGTCATGCGGCTTAAAGCTGGATGGGCGCAGAAAACGAATACCGACCGATGTTTGGTGCCCATTTCTAGAAAAAGCTCAACTGTTAATCGAAACAACAATCGGACAATTAATGTTCAGCGTAATCATTTTCCAGTCGTGTCTGCACGTGCCATCACAATTCATGCATCACATGGTGGTATCTATAACGATATAATCAGTATATACTCTTACGATAAAAGACACAGCCAACAACTTGTGTATATTGCTTTATCACGAGTAACATGATCATGTCTTCTACCATGGACGTAAAATGGGACCTCAATGGGTCTTCTTCAAAATGAGCTATCGCGCCTCACTACAAATCCGCTAAGTATAGCTCAGGTTGTAAAGGCGAATTTTGTACGAGATAATAATGACGTCTGGTTTTTAACATTGAACTGCCAGAGTCTCAGGTCACATCACCTCGACCTAACTGATACCGTCACGCAGGGGTGCTCAATTTTGCTGCCAGAGTAGCAATAAATAAAAATACAAGAAGAACGTATAGTCACCTGGCATAAGGAAATCATCGTTGGTCAAACAACTGGTATGAGCGTAACAACCCAAACCGTTGATGATATATACACGGCTGAACTTCAGCTTCTCAATAGGAATAAGATGCTTTCTGTAGTTGTATTCACCTCGCCGAATAAATCTGTAAAAGACATAATGAAGTTCATACATTTCGTCCTTGCTTCATATTCTAAAAGAATATCAAGAATTCTCCAAAGAGGTTATCATCTTTTGCCGATGATTATGAGCGGGGATTTCAATATTAATTTTGCTGTTCCTCAAGCTGAACCACTTAAAAACTTCCTGCGAGACGAATTCGATTTGCACATGAACTCAGATCGAAATATATCTACTACGAGATATGGGACGACCGGTTTGCAGTTTTTCAATGAAAATTAGAAAAGTTAGAGTCGACAGTATATCTTATTTTAACTACCATAATCCAATTGCGTCGATTATACCGAAAGAGTAATAGACCACTTTAACGATAATAATCAAATGAAAAACTCTGGTTAGTAAAATTGCATTTCTTCTTTCTTCAAAGTAAACTGTGCACACGCACTATACATACGCCATGTTTACACATCTCCTTGAGAGTACTAATGGACTCACTCTTATTTTTTTTATTAGGTTATTATTTGAAGAAGTTACTCGAACTTAAACGTGCGAATAGTCCTGACTGGTGGTGTTAAGGTAATTAGTTGGGCCCTAATACTATTTGACTTTCATATTCGACGTTTAATTCTTTCGGGACTAGAAGGGGCATCCGTGCCACAATTCAAATAATTATACTTTTAAATTAAAAAACTGTCGTTCATTGTAGCGGGAAATATTTAGCTGTGGATTGGTGCTGAGGCTTGCGATTAACCAGCCTTTGCGATTAACAAAATCAAAATGTGTGCATGACACAATCCTCTTTTTGCCATCCAAAGAAATACATCCGTATTCGTGTGTCCATTGAAAATCATGATGCTTGATAGGAACTATGTCCAGTTAATAAAGTTGTTTATTTCATCCCACGTATAGGATTGCATTTATAAATACTAAACAAATCTGGGTGGCCTGTAAATTTGGCCGGACCATTTTCCTAATCCATTTGTTCGGTTTCGATTTTCGCACATATTGCGACAATGTATTAATGGAATAATTGCCGATATGTCAAGATACGATTTTAAACTTTTCCCTTACCATCGATATGAATAGAATTTATGATACTGATATTCTAAAAAAAATCGGATATTGCAAATCATCGCATGAACGAACAGTTTCGCTGCACTTTATCAATTGTTGGTACATTGGACTGTCTTGTTTTGTCTGCTCTAACTACAACATTGTAGACAGCTCTGTACAATTGAACTAATTCCATGAGTTGGTCGAATAAAGTTTGTAATGCAATCACAACTTTTCGTTGTGTCCTTATTAAATCATCGATAGTGACCGATTTACTCATTAGTATTTTCCATAAAATAAATTTCAAGAAATTTGTGATCCGCGTTCGGTAGTGCGGTAGAAGTGAGCGAGTCTGCACAGTGATAAATTTGCCCTTTCACTTTGAATGTTTTCATGCAACTCTCGCGCGCGATATTTATGGCACAGAACGATAATGGTTCGGATGGTAAATGCAATTTTGGCAATTTCACATTTCCACCCACTCAGCCTATTCCTGGTGTTTGATTTTTAAATTTGATCGTTTGTTGTATGAGCGAAAGGCATGCTTTTATCCAACCGGCAATTGGAATTTCACAATCAATACCAGATGTTATGTTACTCACCAAGTGAAATGTCGCTGTTTATATTTGATTCAATTCAATTCTGTGAAGCGTGCATACTCATAAAGCAAACAACACGCGGACTGCCGCTCAAATATACTAAATGGACTCATTTTAATTGCACTCGCATTTCAATGATTTTCGGATCAAATCGATCTCCCGGAAGTGGCTTTTTTGTTTTTTGTAAATATTTTGAAAAATATATCATTTACGAGATAAATGAGTTCCAACTAAAAGATTCTGAATTAAATTCGCAACAATACTTGTCCATTTCTGTTTTCTAAAATTTAAGTGGAAATGACATTTCTTGGCAAAAACTGTTTTTCAACGAAAAAACTAAAAGATTCTAAATTTAGTTTTTAACGATATCGGTTCTAAGACTAAATGTTGTTGGTTCCCTACAGCCCAGACGGGCATCGACTGATCAGGGTGAAATTAACGGTTTTTCCACAACTTGGGAGATCCCAGTGATTTTTGGGAAATCGGTCCACCGGTAGTGACAGCTCCCATAGAAGTTATTTCGTTTTGGAAATACATAAATATTTTGAAAAGTTATAGAAAAAACGATTAAAACAAAAATATATAGATTCAGTTTCAAACAATGACAATAAATAACGAGTTTTTACCGAAATGGAATCAAATTTCATTCTAAAGCATTTTCCATAAATTGAGAGATCCATGTGAAATGTGGTGAACACCCGAGAAAAGTACGTGGCAGTTTCCGTAGGAGCTTTTTCAAATTTTGCAGTGAAGAATAAATTTTCAACAAGGATTGACCTTGTTGGTTTTCTGAAATTTTTTCTGAAGTACAACCAACACAATTGTGTGTATAGATATAGTAGTTTTTGAACGAAAATAAGTTTGAAAGAAATGCACAAATCTGTAAGTTGGTTGAAAACACATACAAAAATAAACTTTTGGCATGGTACTTTTGCCGGACCCATACAATTGTGTTAGCGGGTAGCAAAAGGGATATATGTAAATAAATCGCGCATGTGTTATTTCAACATTAAGTAAAAGCATAACAACTCACCAAAGTTAGATCGTTATTGGATAAATAGTTTAGGAACGCATACGACCGACATAATTGTTTGGGAGATTGTGCGAGCCATTTGGAAGCTTTCATCCCATATAGAACTGATGTCCTAAATGTCACGGTTACTGAGATATGATATTTTTAAGTTCGGTTTTAAATTACCCAACATCTCGCCTTTAAATGGTCATAACTCCTTTGTTTGCAGTCATAAAGGCACGAAATAACTTTTATTGTGAAAAATTATTTTTAAAAAATCTATCAATGACTTAAAAGATATTTTCTTAGCAGTAACACAATTAAACCTGAGAAAATAGAATCTGTTATTTTAACCATAATATGCATGATTTCTATGACACGAAGTATATCATTCCAAAATAACCTTTAGTTTTCTTTTTAATGAATTTAGAAAGTGACGTTTTTCATATGTTTACACATTTTTTAGGATTTAAAAGTCATTTTTCTTAAACCAATTGTATTAAATAATGATTCATTTAGAATAAAACCAGATTTCAGATTACAATAAAAGTTATTTCGTGTCTTTACGTCTAAAAAACAATGACCATTTAAAGGTAATATTTTGGGTAATTTAAAAACAAACTTAAAAATATCATATCTCAGTAACCGTGGCACTTAAGACTAGTTCAAGACTAGAAGTTCTGTGGGATGAAAGCTTCCAAATGATCCTGCCCTCCAATCTATTAAAAAGTTTGTCGGTCCACGCACCAAACACCCGGTATATATAGATAGACCCAGTTGGAAGTTTGTCAACAACCATGTGAATTATTTTTCATGAAAACATAGATACGTTTCTATTTCTTACCCTTTTTTCTAAATTTGTGTGAAAAAAAAAAAACTTAGTTTATGTCAAGTACACAACTTCTTTCTTGACAATGTTTTAAGCGAAACATGTATGACGAGTCTTCGATGTTTCTCGTTCCATCGCCATTTTTTGAAAATGACGTAAACAATCAATAAAAATAAAATATTTTGCGTTTCATCTTCAGTCTGTCTTCTATGCAATAAATTTTCTCTTCATGTATAATTCTTTTAAAATATATGTAGTGTTGAAACATATTGGGTGTATAACTTAGTTTTTTGAATTTTCTAAGAGATGGCGTAACTTTAGTACTGAACATTCTTTTACAATGATACCTACGACGTTTTAAAATGTTGACATTCCACATTAAAATTTAGTTTGTCATTATTCGTGAAAGCGTAAACAACATATATTTTAATCCCGTTTAAACGTGTGAATTACGTACCAACAAAACAGCATTTGCGTGAAGCATTACTTTTTTGCTTTAGTCAAAAGAAAAAAAATGCTAAAAGTTTTCGTTTGCTTCAAGAAACTTATGGTGAACCTGGGCCAACTCAACAACCTTGCGAAAACTGGTTTAAACGATTCAAAAGTGGTGATTTCAGTCAGCGACAAAGAACGTTCTGGTCAACCAAAAAAATTCGAAGATGAAGAATTTAAAGAATTATTGAAGGAAAACTCAGCTGAAACAGAAAAGTAACTTGCAGAACAGTTAACTGCCACTCAAGCAGCCATAAGCAAACGTTTACATGCCATAAAAATGATTCAAAAAGGACGAAAATGGGTACCGTAAATCGTTTAATGGTTTGCAATTCTTTGCTTACAAGACACCGAAAATGGCATTATATGTCTCAACTTGTGACTTGCGATGAAAAGTGGATTTACTACCATAACCCTAAACGAAAAAAATCATCAGCATGCTTGCTCCAGCGACCGGAGGTCCCGGATTCGATTCGCGGTAGTGACAAAGGGGAAAAAATGTTTCACGGTTGGTTTTAGAATCAATAAATTAATCAGTCATTATCCGAAATCAAAATATGATTATGAAACGTCATTTGCAGCGCCCAAATCCCTTTATGGGATATAGTGCAAGAGAGAGAGAAAGGTTATGTTGTGCATTTGGTGGGACCAAAAAGGAGTGGTGTACTATGAGCTGCTAAAACCGAGCGAAACTATTACTGGTGAACGTTACCATCAACAATTGATAGGTTTGAACCATGCATTGAGAGAAAATCGTCCGATTCCAGCAAACAAACTTCGTAAAGTGATTTTAATGGACGTCAATGCCCAACCACATGTCACAAAACAAAAAATACGTTGGAAGTACTTAAGTGGGAGATTCTACCGCATGCTCCCTATTCACCAGATTGTGTAGCACTTCGGAACCCACAAAGAATTCAAAAAATGGCTGGACGAATGGATCGCATCAAAGGAGAAACATTTTTTTTTTCGATGAAAAAATTCGAATATTTTGATTAAAATAAAATTAACCATTTTTTTAGAAATAATGAGAATTCTGTCTCTCTCTCTCTATGACACTATACCCCATCAAAGGATTTGGCCGCCTCAGATGAGGTTTCATAATTATATTTTCAATTCGGATAATGATTGATTAATTCATTGATCCTAAACCAACCGTGAAATTTTTTTCACCACCGGGAATCGAACCCGGGACCTCCGGTCGCTGGAGCAAGCATGCATACCACTTTGCCACCGCGGCTTGACTGTCGCTGTCGATTAATGAATCGTCAACAACTTCCCTGCTGGGGATGTACTTAATAAAATTTTAAGTGCAGCTTTGCCAGAAATAAAACAATTGTTAATTTTTTTATATTATATTAAATATAATACCTATAAAGTATGTCCCTAATATTTAGTGTCCTATGTATTTTGCTTCTTTAAGTACGTTGATTTCTTATAATCCCTATGCAACGGTTGTATGTGTTATATGATATGCGAAGAATAAAATCTTGGTTAAACGAGTCGATTGAGCATATTTGCTCGTTCATGGAAACGTAAGTTTGGATTTAGTATGAACGCACATAAAATTCCTGAAGCAACATAACAATTTAAGGTAATCGTTGCTCACATCGATATCTGTTCTTATGTTTTTTTTCAAATTTAATGTAATTTGAAAGACTGAAACAATTGAATTTTAGACGCAACTGAGTATTGCAAGTATATGTTATAAAACTAACGAATGTTTCCCAATGAATTAAATGAACTTGGTAGCGGGAGACTTGTAAAGTCCAAGTTACCAAAGTACTAAAAGTGTGATGCGAAGTGTTGATACCATTAAAACTAGCCGAAAATATCCAGCCCATAAACGTCGATAATACAGAATAGACTGCAACAGCTGACTTTTGGTGAACGAAAAATTTCAATATTGCAAATTTAAAGTACCTAAAGATTTACACTGATCACGTTCGGTATCGCAAATGATATTCCTGAAGTAGCCATACCTTTTTTCGATTTAGAAGTTTTTCCGATTAAATTTTAAACCCATTACGGTGAATGCTCGAAATCGGTTATTGTTCCAATAAAATTTGGAAAAAACTCTTTTATTGCTCCAAAACCTGTGAAATGGAAGTCCTATATTCCGGAATTGTTTCATCCTTTACTCCAAGACTACTTTTAATATGGTATTAATGAAAAGTCATTAGAAATCCTAACAGCTTTACTCTCTCCCACGGGCTCGAGGGAGGTATTTGCGACCCTCATGTCATTTTAATCACCAGAGACCTAACAAATAAATGAAACTACCCCGGGAAGTGTGGGAAAGATCTGCAAACATTACGGTGACATCGGATACCTCTTTAACCGTGTAAACGAATTTAAAAAACGTTTACCGTGTAAACGAATTTAAAAAATAAAACTTTCGGACATTAACGATTTACCGACGACGACCCGTAATATTCACACGATATATTTTGGATGATTCATCCGTGATGATAATTCAAAGTGAATCATGTAAATGCTCCTTAAAAAGTAATGACAGCCGATAAATCTCGGTAAAAAAGATCCGCAGAAATAGTCTGCCAAAAATTATGAAGTTAAAAAGCAGTTTTTTCTAAAACTTTTAATTCATTGTTCTATTAACGAAAAATATTCAAAATGAAAATTTACCGGTATTAAGTATTTAACGTTAATAAAAAGTATAGCTACACTTTTTAACGAAAAGTGTAGACTCAAAATGTGTAGCTACACAAATTATTGAAAAGTGTAGCTAGAAAATAAAAAAATGTAAGAAACTCGAAACACGTGGTTTAATTAAAATTATTTATTAAAAATAAAAAATAAATATTGAGAATCACAGTAATACAAAAATAAGTGTATATTTTATAAAAAAAAATTGTTTAAATTATTTTAATTCAAAAAACCATCGCAACAATGATTGCCAAGTGTGGAATTTAGTGTTTTTAACTTGGGATGGTGTCTCGAATTTGTAAAAAAAAATTCAAGACAATTTGCATGTTGTGATTGGCGATATGGCCCTACACGTACACATGGAAGCATCTCTGCCAAATTCACTTAAATCTTAAAAAATTCAAAAAATAATCGCAACAATGGCAATCATTGGAATTTATTGTTTTTAAGTTTTCAAGTGTGGAATTTATTGTTTTTAACTTGGGATGGTGTCTCGAATTTGTAAAAAAAACATGCAAATTGTCTTGAATTTTTTTACAAATTCGAGATTTAAACAATTTTTTTTTTAAATATAAACTTATTTTTGCATTAGGTACTGTGATTTTCAATATTTATTTTTTATTTTTAATAAATATTTTTAATTAAACCACGTGTTTCCAGTTTCTTACTTTTTTTTTCTAGCTACACTTTCTAATAATTTGTGTAGCTACACATTTTGAGTCTACACTTTTCGTTAAAAAGTGTAGCTACACTTTTTATTAACGTTAAATACTTCACACCGGTTGAAAATTTTTAAGATGAAGCCATTAAAATTAAAGTACTAAACCATATATTTTGAAGTGTGTGAATATTTCCTGTGTATGCTTATCATACAGTATGTGGAATGCTTATATATGTAATGATGAGCATCTAAAGGTTCATGACTGGAAAATAGTTTAAATGGGGTGTAAAAATCCGTTAAAATAAGCCTTTAAGTTCAACCAGGTTCATCACTGTATAGGCGTCCCACGTTAAGTTTTCGAAAAAAAAACTGGTTTGGTATTTTCGTTTTAATGGTTTAAGTTGAAAACTTTTGATTATGAATATTTTTCGTAAACAAAATAAAAATTCAAAATATACAATATAAAAAAATTATTTTCTAAACATTTTTTACCTGCATTATCAGCATTTCCGGCTGCTTAATTTTGAATTGTCGAGAGATTTCGGCTAACTTTAATAGGGTAAAGTGTTGATGAAATGAAATCATGAAAATAATTGAATTCTATATTTTCATATTAAAATAAAATTTGTAGCAACAGTTTTATGATACCGAAATGGAGGATTAAACAACAAAAAAAATTTACATGCCAATTTACACCCTTTGTCTTTGAAATATTTTCAAGCTGTTAAAAAAATATTAGTGTTTATATTTAAATTTCTATTCGCCATATTTTGTTACATCATCATACAAGATACAACAGACACCTCTACCATAGTAACACTTTGTAAAACCTATTATTACCAAACAACTATAAGTTTTATTTGACAATTTTAATATTAAACAACGTCAACAATAAAAAAAGATTACGGAAATGCAATAAAATAATAGATACTAAAAATTAAAAGGACATATTAAAATAATCCTCAACAAAATCCAAATTTTTTTTTATTTATGATTATATATTATATTTTATAGCAATAATAAAAAACAAATTTAAACATAAAAAATTAAATCTCAAATACGAGAGTACCCAGTTTACTGATACAAAACGTTATTAATTTTTAATTCAATGAAATAAAAAAAATATTTTATTTTGATCGTATTAAATTTAATCTTTTGAAATTAAATAAATTTAATTTAGATTATTTCCTTGTTGTTTGTTATTTATTAAAAAAATATTTATGATTTTTTTATTTTACGATTTAAGAGATTTGGGTATAGCTAATCTTAATCCAAATTTTTAAAAAGCTCATCAATATCGCCCACTAAATATAAAAATGTAGGACAATCCATAAAAATGTATGACACCTTATTTGCAAAGCTTCGATATGTAATTATAGACATACAAAAATATATTCAATTTGGCTGCGACAGAAAACGGGAAACTTAAATCCAAATTTATAATCAACTTCCGTCGTGAGGTATAACGAAAAATCCGCCCAATTAATAAATCCAAACGAAATGAAGAAATGGAAATTGAGCGCACAAAAAATTCAAATCAATCAAATTTTTTGTATTGTTGGTCTTCACTTCAGGTCGGTCGCTTGATATTATATTTTCCCGTTGTGTTACAAACTTCAATTATCTTATATTTTCCATTTTCTTTCGATACCGAACGAAGGACTTGACTCTAGCATAGCAGAGCACAAAAAAACGAAAGAAATAAAAAATTAGCGAATTATCCTGGGAATTTATTTTATTTAATAGAAAATCCCTTTGAATTTTTTTTTTTGCTGAATTTTAATTGGATTTACATTTTTGTGTGCTTTGCTTTACTCCGGGTATAGTGTCAACCATTCTCTGGACATACATTTTTTCTGTTATAAAATCTGGATGGATAAATCCGATTTAGAAATTTTAAATGGAATAAAACATTTAAAGGTCTTCTTCCTAAAGCTAACGAGAATGAAACTTTAAACAAAAAAAAAATTCTTTTATTATTTTTATTAAAATTGTTAATGAATATAAATAAAAAAACGTAAAAATGTAAAAATTACTTTGCTATTAAATAGTAGAACATGAAAGGATTACATTAAGAAGATTTAACGGTTGACTAGGAATGTAAAACATAAAATGCTTGGTATTTGTGCGACATAACATTACAAACAAAAAAAATAAATCTGATTGTTTAATGACCAATAACATATCCTGTAATGCATACGAGTATAATACCAATAGATTGTTCAACTGTTTTTGCTTCATCAGAATACTCATGCATCACTGCATAATGGCAAAAAATTTGTGTTGTATTCAGATTATCGAAGATCGATTATCCATATCGATATAAATTAACTGTACTTTATGTTGTTTCATATTTATATGAGTGGTAAAAATACGTAGTTCTCCTAACCAACCAATCAAGACGGCCTCGGCGACCACCGAGAAATGGCAGGATAACGGAAAACCGAGAGCCTAGAAAAAATATTCTCTTCTCTGACCCATTTCTTTAATGCAACATCCAGTCCTCATGCTATTCCACTCAGCTTACTGGATTCTGGGGTAGGCTGCATAATTGCATAATTTTGGATCTTCATTGTTTACAAATCGCAAATATCTATTGTATAACGTTCAATAAAGGCAAGCTTGTAGTTGGGTTTAGCTGCACAGTGGTCCAGGTTCTTTACAGAGCTCATATTTCCCCCACAAGTAACTCTCAGATCTTTGATTATTTCAAATTGTGTTACCACTAATTTGATATACTTGTATAATGGGGTTCACTTAGAATAAGTTCTGTCAAACATTAAGATCTTAGAGTTATGTATAGAAATCCCATTTATGAATATAATAAAAATCCAAGGGTCACGTGAGAACCTTGAGGTGGTGTAAATTAGTTTTGAACTATTATTCCCAATTTCAATATACTGAACCCGCTTGCTCAAACAAGATTTTAACCAAACAACAAAAACAAAGGGAGAATCCAATTTTGGATAAACTTTTTAGTGTTTTACGATGGCTGATATAATTAAAGGTTTTATTAAAATCTTTGTACATTACGAGTACGTCAATCTGCTTATGAAGTTAAATCTATTTGATGGTTTTGCTGCAGTAAACGCAATAAGATTAGCTAAAATTTTAAAAGGGCAACAAATATCTTTGGTATCTCAAAGAAAAGTTATGTATCTGTTTTTAACGGAAATATGTTCTCTATGGCCTGCTTTGACGAGAGGTGTAATTCTAGATATTTCCCATGTTGTAAATATATCATGTAGAGTGGAAATACCAAGATTTTATCGCTTTTTAATAATGCAGTAGTACCGCTGCAACTGACGTAAATATTCTACTTGAATTCTAAATAAGTCTTAAAATTATGGTAAATCTCTATAAATTTATGTTTGCTGGTCTCAAAGTAAGCAGTTTTTTTTGTTTTTCCTTTCTTGTTCCTCAGATTTATTAGAGAGTAAACAAACCTCTGCGGGGTGCCAAATGGGCATTATCAGGACACCCAACATTTGGGAACATGTTGATTAAAGTCGAAGCCAACGTTACGAAAATGTTTAGCACTACGAGAATTCTAAATTTAATTGGCGATGATTTCATTAATCATTGTAGCGGACCTGAAAGCGTCCAATGTCTTGATTTAGTTGATTAATAGATGCAGAAGTAGCATAGCTGCAATTAAAACTAAATTCAGAAGCGGCATCAATAAATTGACTTTCAGATACATCCGATTATGACATTGCATCATTTTCTTCAAATTTGGCCACAGTCCATCGTATAAGTTGAAATTCTCCGTTACGAGAATAATGTAGGGAGAATTATCAGTTTTATAAATTAATAATGGACACGTAACAGTAGATCGAGGTCAACTATATGTTGAATTTTACACTAAATGCCCGATTGATCGCTGATTTATTAAAACTGTTTACTGCTTTTGTTTGCTTGTTAGAGATGACCGGTCGCTTCTATAACGTACGTATTGATTTGGAAAAAATTAAGGCCTCAGTACATCCTTACTTTACAATGACTCACAGATGAGGCGAACTGAAAACTGCTGCTTGCATACAAAATTACGAAATTGTAATGCTTTTGACGATATTTTATTAACCTTTTGAAAATATATTGTACATGTTTGCTTCTCATCAGAGCTTCTGAATGTTAAGTACAGAGTACAGTTCTTGCTAAAATCGGTATATCCAGTACTAATGAACTTTTAGTGCAATTCACTGATATCAGCTGGAAATTTATATGTTTTAGTTAGATGTTGTGTACTTGCAAATGTCAAAATAAAAAAAAACACATAACTCAATCAATCAATATAAGGTATTTGACTTTTAATATTTAAATTAAACATATGTTTATAGTTGTTTAACATAGCTACTGACACGAAAAATTCTCGGCAGGATGTACTGTCGTACTTTTTACCCCGCTCAAGAGGGTAGGACACAATGGCCCGATTAAATTTGCATATTACATTTGTGTATTACATTTTCCAAAATTCACAAGGGTTTAAGATCCAAGTCGTTTTCCGAAACGCCTTGGATTGAAATTATTTCTGGCTCCTTCGATTCCATTGCTAAAGAAAGAGAAGTTAACTCCATCGCAACCCAAAGATGATTTGAAACTAGTTTTTCAATATATTATATACTCTTATAGTGGATGTCATATAATGAGCTGGCGAAAAACGGTAAGCTATTTCAGCATTTGTCATAAAGCGATAAATGGTAATTTACAATACAAAATGTTCGAGAATTTCATGAAGGATAATATTTATTTGATTGAACTACAATGATTTGAAACGTCTTCTGAGTAACAAGTAATAAATGAAAAATGTTGTTGAGCAAGATATTCTTAATCCATCTGATGTGCTTAGTAGGACTTCTTTCGTATGAAGTTATTTTAGGGATTCTCTAGAATCATGAGACAACTTAGGTAATCGTAAGAAGATAGCTAGCTGCTTATGAGCAAGTAGTCTTTTATTTTCGTAACTTGCAGTACAACTACCAATACATGTTTTTAAATATGCGATTTTAATTGCATTTGGTTTATTGCTGTGAACGATTTGGCAATGCAGGTCTCGAAAATTTGACCATTTTGTATGATCGCCATAGAATTTTGGTAGCTATAATTTTGGTAGTCTCATGCCGAAATGCATCATTTGTTCTTGGTGAAATGATGAGTCGGTTTTGCTTTCACTTTTCATGGCTGTTAAAATTTCTTGCATTCTGTGTGTTACATCTTACGGTGAGCATGCTTTTTACAAAATAATCGGAGATAAAGTAAGATTACGTTATGCAATCGTCCCATTTTTAATAGATTTTACTCGAATCCCGCCATGAAGAATTGGGATTTTATCCATTAAGATAATTGTGTGGGGTTTCGGCATTTGTTGAATGTTCTTTTACCATTTCTTCAGCACTTGCGCTATTTTCTCACATTCTTTGAATTCTTCCTAGTTGCAGATCAATGATTTCATCTTCTTCAGGAACGTTGCTGCCTTATTGCGGCCCAGATGAGGATTGTTGAACAGTCATCTTCTGAAATAGTGTGAGTTGATTTTTTTGCTGTACGGATGGTTGTATTCTAATTTCGCTAGATCTTGTTTTAATTGGTCATCTGTCAATTTTCATACAGTTATTTTATTTATGATAGTTTTTTTTTCTAAATATGTTTTAGTTTTCTTATCTGAACTGTTTTTAATGCAATTTACCCAGAGTCTCACGATTTCATCTGCGATTACCGCCTGCTTTCGATGGAGGAATATTCTGATTTAGCTTGGGTTGACCATCTGCTTGAAATGAAGAGACAGTTCTACGTATTTTAACTTTAGTATTATTATTTAAAAATGTGTAGTTTATTATTTTCATTATTATTTATTATTATTTAAAAATGTGTAGTTATGCTAACCGAAATAGCAACATAAGTATGTGCTAGATAGACAACCACCGAAATTTCATCAAAGTTTCAAATTTTTCCAAAAAATAATTATAACCTATATAAGCACTTTTATAAGTCAATATTAGAATTATCAGTTACCAGCTGAATTGGTATCATTGCTTGTTGAAATCGAGCGAATCTGCGTTGGTAATCGTTGTAACCACCTTTGTTTCAATAAATCATATGTGACCTTATTTTCGCACAATGCTCGCATCTTGTTGAAAAGTAATGAATTTTTTATCACACTTGCGATAATATACTGTTATCAACAGCAGCTGTTATCAATGTTTCGAAAATGGAGGTAAATTTACGGATACTCTGTCAACAACTTTATTTTCTTCCGTCATGGTATTTGCAATTGACTCAAAATATACTGTTGCTTACAAAAATGTGTTCAACCAAAATTGAATTTCATTCGCCGGGAAAACTGTACTGTTCGGAACTACTGCACACTATTTGCTACACCATACCATAGAAAGATAAGCTTACATAGATTTCTCATTTTTATAAATGTAGAGATTAAAATAAGTATTGTAAAAACATCTGATAATTCCAATGTCATGATTGTATTTGCGACTTTACATTGTAAAGCAAGCAATGTAAAGTCACAAATACAATTATGACATTGGAATTATCAGATGTTTTTTACACAACTCAGTTTTATCTCGATTTATAAAAATGAGAAATCTATGTAAACTTTTTTTTCTATGACCTTGTAAGTTTGATGTATCGTAAATAATCTCTATAGTTGCTCCACGGTACTTAAACATAGGTCATGAAAGTATTCTAGATCTAAATGAATGCATTTTTCCATTATAGTCGATTAAAGTACTGATGGTAAGACCTGCGCGTATATTCTTGAAATCCACCGATATTTTTGCATGCCGATTATAACTTGTATTAACATTCTTTATATTTTTCGAATTTTTCGCCGGCTACTTTAATCGTTTTTTTTTTCAAATTTGCTTGTAAGTTTTCTATTGTTTATTTCAATACTAACAAAAAATCGGTGGACATTTTCGACAGGGTAAATCAATGCGAATTTATTCCCTAGTAGGGAAAATAAATAATAGAAAACTTACAAGCAAATTTGAAAAATCGATTAAAGTAGCCGGCGAAAAATTCGAAAAATTTTAGTACAAATTAAGGTATAATTATATGTATAAATGTATAAATTTTGTCTGACAGAGATAAATAATAATCGCTCTGATTGGTTGATTGTCGGCCATATTTTTTTATCGTACGACAAAAAATAAAAATTGAACATGCTCAATTTTGTATGATTTGACGGCAGTGAAAACAAAAAAATACATATTCTAAAATATAAAAAAAAAAATCAAAAAGAATTAAAATAAAAACACTTTTTAGGTTTCCTGCTTCAAAAAATGTCAAAAAATATCCATACGACAAAATTTTATACTGTATCGCTTAAATAGGAATTTCATTTTTATCGCATAAGACAACAAGATATTAACCGCCTTTACAATCCGCATTCGAAAATTTCGGTGGATTTCAAGAATATGCGCCCTGGGATGTTTGGGGATGTGTATCTTATCATTGTTGAATGTTTCAGGAAATTTCCGACAAGGTATCTTGTAAAATTGTTGGTACTATTTTGTTTAGTATTGATAGTCGAATTTTGTGTTCCCATTCCTACACGAATTGACTGATACAGTGGTCAACCATTATTTCTCCTAGAAATTTTTTCTCGCAAATAATATTTTCATGAAAAGCATTGCATTCCTGAGTTATTCCAATTAATTCATATTAGTTTACGAGAAGTTCTTTATATTCCGAATATACGTGGTTGTTCTCCCTGATGGTTGATCTAATTATGATATGGCTAAAATGATGATTTTTGGTATCGATACCCCATATAATATTGGGGAACCTTTTTCAAGTATTGTAGCCTTCGTATGGGTTTCGAATTAGTTCGTGTTAATCTTATCCTTAGCTATTTCTGCAGCTCTGATAATTTCTTTAATTTCTTCTTTGATAATTGTGAGGCGGTTTACTATATATAGTCTTTGTTGTACAATCTCAACTGTTATTACTATTTTTCGTTATTCTTCTCAATGATTTTTGATATCAGTCTGTAGCATCTAGTGATCTTGCTACCTATTTCCTTGCTCTCCCGATCCAGTCGATCAATTCATCTGGCTCGTGTTTCTAGACTTTCTAGTTCGGAAATTAATTAACTGGTTGGTTTAACCTGATGAATTAGTTAAGGTTTAATACTGCTTACCTGTTCTTTCATTGTTTTTGGGTGAAATTCTGTTAATTATGTCTTTGTAGCTGGTTAAGTTAATGTTGCCAACAATTTTGAAATTCCCGTTGATAATTCATCCCCGCCTGATTGTTACCAATAGTTATCGCTCAGCTAACTCAGTTACTTTACGATACATTACTCCTCTCATCCAGTATCGGATTGATGTGTTTTACTCCGTTGATCTTTTTAGTTCTGTGGGATTATGTGTTTTCCAATTATATGACAATTATGTGTTTCTATTTGTTTTCTTTCTTCATTTATTTATTGGTCATTTTTATGATGGAAAGTTCCAAAATAACGCGATCCGGGCGAATTAGTTTAATTTTTATGGTAAATTTTATTTTTTTAATTTAGTAAATTAATATACTATTTGTAAAATTTATGAAATTCAAAATAAATTTATTTATACAATTTTATATAAAATCAATTTATCGCAAGAATATATAAAACGAAAAATATAGTAGTATAAACGATGACAGCCCACTGCTCGAGAGCAAACCAAACGAAAGGAGAAAAGAAAATTGATTTTATATAAAATTGTATAAATAAATTTATTTTGAATTTCATAAATTTTACAAATAGTATATTAATTTACTAAATTAAAAAAATAAAATTACATAAACTATCTAAAAACTGACACTGTCTTGTAAACAATACAAAAATATGGCATTTACAATGGTTAATATAAACATAGAAAAATAAGTTTACCATAGATTTCTCATTTTTATAAATCGAGAGATAAAAATGAGTTGTGTAAAAAACTTCTGTATACGGATTTTGTCTCAAATGTGTGAAACGAAATTAGTGTAACCGGAAAGATATAGTAGTAGCATTTGTGTTTGTGTTAGTTTCATGCGTATCAGCCATGCTACACACAAGTTTGGTTTCTGGATTCAAACTACTGCGCAACAGATTTTAATTTTTAATTTAAACCCTTATTTTAAATTAAATCATTAATTTTTTTTGTTTTGTTTTATTCTGTTCGCTCAAAAATAAAATTTAAACAAAAATCTACATCTCAAAAATGTCCTTAAATTTTTTTATTTTCATTTCAATTTTTTTAATTTCGGATTCACGGACAAAAATTTTATGTCGCAGCTGCGACATAAAATTGTTGTCCGTGAATCCGAAATGAAAAAAATTGAAATGAAAATAAAAAAATTTAAGGACATTTTTGAGATGTAGATTTTTGTTTAAAGAGAACAAAATAAAACATTAATGATTTAATTTAAAATAAGGGTTTAAATTAAAAATTAAAACCAGTTGCGCAGTAGTTTGAATCCAGAAACCAAAATTGTGTGCATGGCTGTATGATTGTTTTACTGCATATGCAAACCACGTGTCATTCTTTTTTTCTTTATTCATATTAACCCTTTGAATGCCAACGTGATTTCGGCTAGTGTATTGAGGAGCATGATCGCGCTTTTTGCCACTCAAAGAGTTAACCATTGTAAACGCCATATTTTTGTGTTATGTATTTTCAATTTTTTTATAATTAACATTTTATTTTTATCTTTTCAACGTCTTTTGGCCCTTGCGGTGGAATATTGTTAACTATTGATCGTTCCTGGGCGTTTCCATCTTCTTTCGATTTTGATTGATAAATCAATTTGTGCATTAAGTGCTCCGGTTAATTTGACCAGCATCGACAAATTAACCGGAAGTCGATCGATCGTAGCCTTTGTGTGTTAGAATATTATTATTGTTTACTTGTTTCTATTATTATTCATGTTATTAAATATATATTTTGGTTTTATTTATTAACCTTTACCGTGTGTTTGTTGAGTTTCATTAATTAATGTTTATTCAACTTACATTAGGAAACGTACGCCATCGAAGATTTGTGGTTCATTCGAAATGTATTTTTAAAATTGCGGTTCTACGGATTTAAGTTCCCGGAGGTTTAAGTTTAATTGCACGTATAGTCATTTCTGTGTAATCTGGATGAAGCGTATGGTTCCTATTTAGCACTGAACGAATTTAGATTCGGAAGATTAACAAAATTAATTTATAAAATAAGGAAGGACGCTTATTCGGCAAAATAATATTATCTTGAAATGTTTAAAGAAGCGTCGTTCTAATTTAAATAATGGTACTACCATCGGTATACTTGTAAACAAAATTAGTGATATGTATTAGTAAGAAAATAGCTAAGGAAAACTATTGGGCTACAAAAAGATATTACCAGAAATCGTTTAATGGTATTCCTAATCTTAAAGTTTTTTGGAAAAATGTAAATTCGTTGTTGGGTAAAAGTAATACTATACTAATGACATACAAATCCGTGATGACGATGTTGTGATTTCTGATATTCATAATGTTGCGGCTAAATTTAAGGAATATTTTTCTGAGTGCGGTTTTTTATTGGCTAATTCGCTTAATAGTGATAAAAATTATAATAAATTTAATACAGTTCACAGTATATCTAGATTCATCTACTTTCAACCTTCAACTCTTGCTGAGATATTCAATCTATGGACCTGCTGAGATATTCAGGATCTGGACCAGATAAAATTCTTAGTTCTTAAGACAAATATTCATCAATTTAAGTATCTTCTCTCAGATCTATTCAATAAAGTTATATGCAGTGGCATTTATCCTGAATGCTTGAAAGTGGGTAAAGTAGTGCCCGTCTTTAGAAGTGGTGACAAGCTAGATATTCATAACTACCGTCCAATTTCAATATTGTCCGTTTTTGATAAATTACTGGAGAATGTTTTATAAACGTATAAACAATTTTTTGAAAAAACCTAATTTCTTTTATAGATATCAATATGAATTTCGTAGTGGTGTTGGTACTTAAATAGCGATGATCGAAACGGATGATATAAGCTATATCAATATGGATTTAGAGGAACTCCATTTAATTTATTGAAGAGTTTTCTGGTCAGTCGATTGCAATACGATACCATTAATTAATGTACATTCTAGTACTCTTCAACCGATCACTTCTGAAGTACCGCAAGGTAGTGTTCTGGGTCCAACACTGTTCCGAATTTTTATAAATGATATTTATAAATTGAAATGGTATGGTAAAATTCGATAAGTTGCTGATGATCACTTTTCTATAAAGTTAATAAATGTGAGGATATTCCCGCAATGAATACTTCAATTGCAATATACTATCCATAAATTTAACGAAGATAAAATTTATGTTATTTAAATCGGAACATATAGCTGTTAATATTACTTTTAATTTAAGTATATCCAACATAAATATTGAAACAGTTGAAAGTTACAAATATCTAAGTTTGAACTTTGGTTCAAAATTAAATTGGGAAAGCCATATTGATCACATTTGCTAGAAAATAGCACCTTTTTTTGGCAATATACGCAAACTTTCTTTTTTTATCCCTACATCAGCCGCGGTACTGGCTTAGTTATGGCATTGGTGCTTACGGGCTGTCGGCTAAGTCTAGGTTATGTAAGGTCCAATCTCAACAAAATAAATCTCTTGGAAATCACCTTGGAATTATATTCTAGCGTCGCTAAATGTGTTCTTCCGTTATTAGTGTTGAACAATTTATCCATTGTATCATATGTTCATGAGGTTATTAATAGTGACGGAAGTTTATATAACTTGAAATTATGTACGCCTGTCCATATGTATCAGAATTTAGACTCGATCCGCACATATTATTTTTTCGAACATTTTTATTTTTATAATGAATATGGTAGGATGATGTAAAATTGCATTAAATGTATACACGTTTCTACTTACTATTGTTTATCTTTTTAAATATATATATTTTTTTTTATTTTATATTATACATACTGTAAATTTCATGGTCTTAATTAAGTTCGGTAAACCCCTTCAAAGGACAATAAATCCACTGAGGCAACTGATGCTTTTATTAAATGTTTATAAGTTTAGTTTGTTACCATTAAATATTATATCTAAATATTGTAAACCATTGCATACTTACACTCCCCGTCAAAAGTTTTTGACCACCCAAAAAAAAGTTAGTTTAAGAGTTTCAAATATTATTGAATTTAAACATATTTTTTTTTCTTAAATTTATATCCAGTGGCTGGCGTTCGTTTAAGGCGGTGATACATGTACAAATTTTGCCTTTAAGGCAAAAAAAATTGTCTTATGCAAAATTGAGAAATGTTCAATTTAAAATTTTTGTCTATAAGGGGATTCAAGATGGCCGACTTTTAACCAATCAGCGCGCATAATTTTTATGCCTTAAAGGAAAATCTGTACATGTATCACCACCTTTATACGCATTGTATTATTTCTCTTTAAATTCAAATTTTTCCATTTCAACTCCAACTATGAATACTTGTGATACATACATTCAAATGTTGTAGTAGTGAGAGAAGTAACAGGATCAATTTTTGTTTATTTACGTCTATTGTTTTAGTTGGGAAGTATTGTTTTTAGTGAGAGTGTCGATTTTTGGTGTTGCATACATTTATACGCAGTTACAAAAAAAAAATATGTATAAATTCATTTATTTTGATAATATTAAATTTTTGCCATCTCTCCGTAAGTTTTTCAAATTATAACACAAATAAAATATAACATAAGACGCTTTTGCAGAGATAGGTAACGGAAAACGTTTGATTAATGAAGAAATAGCGCAAATTGAAATTTTGAAGAAATTAGGCTTCTCTAATCGTAATAGATAATGTTTATGCATGTGTAACAAAATGGGCAAAAAATCATTTTTGAAATCTCTTCGCATAGTAAAAATGGCCTTGAAATATTTTTTATTTCATTTATATTTGTGTAGTGTGGTTTCATCGAAAATTTGTTTAAGTCGCATTAAAAGTAAACCTGTAAACGGGGAAAGAAACGAAGAAAGAATCGGTTTCTGTGATACCTCGTGTGGAATGGAGCTATAATATAGAAAAAATACGGTATCCCGACACTTACTCGAAAAAAATATTCTATTCGAGATTTACTCGAAAATTATTTGCTCTAAAAACATTTACTCGAAGAAGATTTTCTCGCAAATGTATAAAACTACATTTGATCGAAAAGCATTTACTCCAAAAACATTTTCTCGTAAAACAACTTGACAAAAATTCATATTATTTTGAGAATAATTATAAGAAGATTATTTTGAGGATAATTATATCGGCAGATTTGATGTGCGGTCTAAAAATGAAACTGGTAGGCGCAATCCTAGGTATTGTATTGAATCGTGGAATGTTTATACTGCAACACTAGAAGATTCCGCTCGAACAAATAACTGCGTTGAAGGTTGGCATAATGGATTTTCCCGGTTAGTTGGTTGTGAACATCCATCTGTTGATTTTTTTTTGAAAAACTTCAACTAGAACAATCGAAAAATGAAATAGTTCTCGAGCAAATTCTTGCTGGAACTCCAATGCCTCCAAAACACAAAGAATATCGAGATTTAAATCAAAGAATCAAAAATGTTGCTGAAAAATATTCAATTATGGAAATCACCGATTATTTAACTGCAATTGCATACAATACTGTATTATAAGTAACCAAAAAAAATAAAACATTTAATAAAAAATCTAAAAAAAGTAAAAAAAAATAACATTTAAATAATATTCAAAAATAATTTTCTGGTAAAATTAAGAACCGAAAAATTCTTCAAAAAATCGCGCGATTTTTTAAAGAATTTTTCGGTTAATAATTTTACCAGAAAATGACGGTAGAGGAATTGTTGTTCGAGCAAATGTTTTTCGAGAAAATGTTTTTCGAGTTAATGTTTTCCGAGAAAATGTTTCTCGAGAAAATGTCATGGAATCAAAACATACATATATAAAATATATGACACGAACGATTTTTTTTGGTCACCCTGTGCGTTCTGGAGTGAGTCACATAGATGCTATAATATAGAAAAACAAATTTGGTCATCCTGTGCATTCTCGAGTGAGTCAGGCAGTGACATAGAAGTCTATATTATGACTTTCCAATTTTCCAGTTTTTCAATTTGCCAATTATCAAATTTTCCAATTTTCCAATTTACAAACTTTCCAAATTTCCTATTTTTATATTTTTTTATTTTCCAATTTTCCAATTTACCAGTTTTCCAATTTACCAATTTTCCAAATTTTCAATTTTCCAAATTTTCAATCTTCATATTTTCACATTTTCATATTTTTCTATTTTTCAATTTTCCATTTACCTATTTTCCAATTTTCTAATTTTTCAATTTTATAATTTTCCAATTTACCAACTCCAAATTTAATATTTTCATAATTTTTTATTTTCCTATTTTCCAATTTTTAAATTTTTCAATTTTCCAATTTACCAGTTTTCCAATTTACCAATTTTCCAAAATTCCAATTTTCATATTTTTCAATTTTCCATTTATCTATTTTCTAATTTTCCAATTTTATAATTCCAATTTTCCAATTTACAAATTTTCCAATTTCGCAAATTTCGAAATTTCCAATTTTTCCATTTTTCCATTTACCGATTTTCCAATTTTCTTATTTGACAATTTTTTTAACCAATTATTAAAATAAAATGGTATCAACTAATGTTCCACCTAGGGATTTATGAATTATCATGGCACATCCTGATACTAAAGGAAAATCATTTCGTTTTGTGTTTATTGTTTCGTTCGCCTCGTTCGATTACACTTTTCGTAACGCATTTGCCAGCTTAGTGCCTAAAGAAGTTTTACTTCAAAAAATAATTTAGACGAACCAGACTGCTACAGTTGTTATTGGCATGATCTACGCAGTCACACAGTCGTTCGGTCAAAGAGAAATTTTGGTGGTGGGACTGTTATGGTTTGGGGAGCGTTCACAGGAAATTTTAAGACACCCATTTGCTGGATAACTACCAGAATGAATTCAACAAAATATTGTGAGCTGCTGGAAGATGTTTTGATTCTATTTGTTGATGATCATATTGATAGTGAGTTCGTATTTCAACAGGATAATGCTGCAATCCACGTTGAGCAGGCATCTAAGGATTGGTTTGAGTGCAGAAATATTCCAATACTAGAGTAGCCAGCATGTAGCCCAGAATTGAGAATTGTAAAGCGTATCAAGGAATGAAATATTAATAGTTCGTTTCACCTCCCTTATTCTTAATAACTTCAAAAGTTCGTTTTGGCATTGACTGCCAACGATTTTGGAGCACATTAGGACTGATTTCATCCCAGCATTGCTTGATAGTATGCCCCAATACTGGCTGCAAAGGTGTATGCAAATAGACGTCAATTTTCGTCAGTAAATGATCTGAAGCAGTGTATCAAGCAATGCTGAGATGAAATCAATCCTAATGTGCTCCAAAATCTTTTGCAGTCAAAGCCAAAACGAATTTTTGAAGTTATTAAGAATAAGGGAGGTGGGACGAAGTATTAATACTTCATTCCTTGATACGCTTAACAATTTTTCGGTGAAAATATGCAAATGCGTATAAACGAATGCATCACATTTCTTTGCAATTTTGTAAAAAATTTGAATTTAATGAATAAAAATATAAGAAATCCACAACAAATCATTAATTTTTTTTTAAATTTTTCTAAATTAAATAAAAACAGTTTTTAGAAATAAATAAAATGTTAAATTTTGGTTTAATTTTTGGGATATATTGAAAAAATGTGATGCATGTAAATAAACGCCAACCACTGTATTGGCTTCATTGAAATGTCCTCCGCGCGCCTTTATAACCGCTGAATTCTATTCCATGCAATTACCAATTTATTCCAAAGGTCTTCATTTGAAGTAGGGCATGTTTTTCGTACTGCTCGATCCAATTCGTCCCACAAAAGCTCGATAGGGTTAAGGTCGGGACTTTGAGGTGGCCACACCATTATATTCAATTTTCAACTTTGGAATTCGTTATTCAAATGATCTGTGCATAACTTTGATTTGTGTTTAGGATCATTATCCTGTTGAAAAATGAATCCTTTTCTTATAATTCGAAGTCCAGAGGGGATAGCGTGCTCTCGTAATATGGATAGATAACCTTCCTTGTTTAAAATTCTGTTTATTCGATTAAGGTCTCTCACTTTGTTGTTACCAAAACAACCCCATATGATGACAGAACCTCCTCCATGTTTTATGGATGGGATTATACAGTCGTCTAGATAATTTTCGTTGGCGCGACGGCGAACAAAGATGTTACGTTTTGTGCCAAATATTTGGAATGATGATTCATCAGTCCATAGTAACTTTTTCCAATCTTTAAGTACCCAATCCTTATGCTGTTTTGCCCACTCAAGTCTCTTTTTCTTATTTTGCTTCCTTAACGGTTTTTGACAGCTTTTTTACCTTGCAGTCTAGCGTTGAGAAGACGACGTGTGACAGTCGATATAGAAACCGGCAAGTCTCGATTTTGATTTGTAATGGCTGCGGTTTCTGAAGCTGTTAATGTTCTATTCCGCTTTGATGCTATTACTATATCGGTATCTTCTCTGTTTGTTGTGCATTTACGGCGACCAGACCTTTCTTTATCCTTAATTTCTCCTGTGGTTTTAAATTTGGTGATGGTATATTGATCTGTAGAGTACCGAATCTTGAGTTTACTCGCAATCTGGGGTAAGAATTACCATCGTTGTATAATTAATTACAATTAATTGACGGTTCAAAACTGAATGATTTCGTTTTTTTGCCATTTTATTCTAATTTTAGTTAAAAGTAAAGTTATTTTATTAGTACTTACCTTTTGTAATAATACAATGTACTTCGAATATTTTATTCAATATTTAACAAAATAAATATTAGCAGATAGAATAGTGTAGAATAGTGTAGAAAGAATAGTTATGTATATTCTCTATTTGATCGTTCAATAAATAGAATAATATATTTTATCTATTCACTACTACAACAAATATTCGCTTTGTTATTCAAATAGAATACAAAAAAAATCATCACATCAATCCTTTAAGTTTTTTTGTTATTCTCTCACTATTCGTATTTTTGAGATTTCGTTTTACTATTCGTGAACGAAGAGAAATTAGCGTAAAATATAATTCATTTAAAAATGAACTGAAAATGAATAATAAGCTACTCTAGTAGTATAGAACGCTGAGAAACACCAATAACTCACTTGAACACATTAAATAAAAGTTTGTTATTTTTGTTTTACGTTCGGTGATTCCCCGAAGTATGGAAAGAAAACCCATAAAGAAAAGGTTGTGTTATTACATTAATAATTGCACTTAATGCAAATTCGCATAAAACAATGTTAATATTGATTTGTATATTAGGGAAATTGCAGATTTGAGTGGTGGTCAAAAACTTTTGACGGGGTGTGTATATGTTCTATTGAATGAAATAAAGGAGTTAAATAAAATGGTAATATGTAATTACATTACACTACAATACAACGTATACTTTAACTTTAAAGTTAGAATTTTCTGTTTTTATGCTAAAATTAATGTCACTCCACATATTTCCCCCTCCCCCTCCCAAAATTTTTTTAAAATTATGAATTTAGGTTTTCTAAATACGCCGGGAATTTGATTGGTATAGCATTTCTGGTATAAAACATGTTGCCACTTGGTTTTGAAATACATCCGGGAATTTGACTGATGCGGCATGTGTAATGTAATCTATGTTGCTTACTTACGTGCGTCCCTTTAACTTTAAATAACTACAGTACAATCCCGTAACATGTAGCTTAATAAAATGCACCCTCGCCACATAAAATTGTTGTGATAATTTAAAAACCTTAAACATTTTTGCTTTGGTAGTTTTATATTTCATTTTTTTTATTACAGTACAATAATTAGACATCTAGCTATAACACATACTATAAATAATTCAAACATTTTTCTTTTATCTAAAATAATAAAATATTGAAAGCTCTTTTTTATATTGTTCAAAGATTATGATGAAATTGGTAGTTTTTCCAAGTATTTCCTCCTCAATTATATACTCTTTGAGATTATCAAAAATGGACTATCAAAATTTAAAATATGTACGAGGGTCGATCAATAAGTACTCGTGTTTGAAAACAGGTGGCGTTGCTGAGCGTAGTTGACATTACCATCGTGTACTGACATCGGTCAAACGACATTATACTATCACAGGTTAGTTTTTTATTTGGCAACTCTTGTTTCTCAATAAAATGGAAAATAGCAATATCGATCCGTAGTTTCCTTTTTATTTTTGGATGGGAAACATGCGAAGGAACAAAAGCGAAGTTGGACGCTTTCTATGGGGACGCTTCACCATCTATGACAACCGTGATATATTGGTTCAACGAATTTAAACGTAGCCGTACATCAGTTTTTGATTATGAGGGGCAAGGCCGCCCGGAAGACGTTGTTACCGAGGAAATCGGTGAAAAGGGCCACGACATAATTAATATTTTAAATGATATGTGTCTAATTGCACTAAATTCAAACTGCTTGTGTCAAATTGCACTGAATGCGTTTCGAATTATTGCCGCACCCACCGTACTCGCTTTATTCTTAATACGGGTACTTATTGATCGTCCCTCGTACATGATATTGGATTTTAATTCTTAGCATTTAAGCATCACTATAATTTGAAAGATTGCCTGATTTGAATCACGAAATAGAATGTGTTTGTTGTGCAGCAAAAAATTTCTGGGAAAATGTATACCTGATAGAATAAAAAATCTTACATAATTCATCACACATGAAATAATTTTAACATAAAAATAAAAACAATTTATATATCCACCTGTCATGACTACATATATTTCTCACACAGAAACCTAACAAACCCCATTTCAACCGACTATTATTAAACACGCATAATGTAAAATACAACAGTAATCCGATTAAAATCTCATTACGAATTACAATAAATGTATCAATAACGTTACGAGTACTAAAGTCGTAAACTTTTATAAAAAAAATACGAATAATAATAAACCGACCTCTATTACAAGCGACACCAATTACACTATAAGTGTATAAGCAACGACCTACCATCAATTTTTAAGGGGGAGTCTTTATATTCTACCAAGTACAGGGCATGTTATTTTCTTATACGAGTATTTATAAGCATTTTGTTATTTCAATGTCATGTGAACGAAAGCCACAAGTCGCTTGGAGTAAACAGAGTCGCACGGGTATTATTCCATTTCCATGCTAATTTTATAGTGCATTTATCCTTTTTATGTATTCATATAATATTTTTTTGCATCCCCTCGTAAAAAAAATTCATTTTAATCCTTTTTCCAAAAAAATTTAAAATATTTACATATTTGAACGAAAAAAACACCACTGGAAGTAGTAGGTTGGGTGGAAAAACGTTACATATTTTAAAAGCTATAATTAACTGTGATTTTTTGTTTGACCACTTTATGGCGCAAAAGAATTTTCACAAAATAAAAAAATAATAGTAATGGATGTGTGTAATATGGAAATTTCTTTCGGTGCTATGATGCTATTGCGTTTCTGTTGTTATAATAAAAAAAATATGTATTATCGTATAATAAACATATTATTTATCACGCAAAGTAATGCCCGTTTTTCATAATTATTTTTTTATACGAGTCTGAACAGCAACAGCACATACATCGAATTCAAGCCAGTTTTATGGATGGTTGTATGGTTTTTTATGTTATTGGACACACGTGAATTTTTATTGTAATTTTCACTTGCCGATTTTATAAGGCGTTCAACAATTATATCGAAATGAAAATACCTCACAAAAATAAACTGGAAAATACATAAAAAAACTGCCACAAAATGAGGATAGCGATGCAAATATGACTGTGTGAAGTATGATAAATAAGGATGGCGATACTTATTGACAGCATTTCTCGCAGTACACCAGTTTCTGCTTACGTAGACTTACGAGTTTTAATTATATTTTAATTTTATTTTTTGGGTATTTGTATGTGGGAGTAATTGCTGAACGCTGTTTTTAAGCTCAAATATACTAATACACAAAATTATTATTTTACTAATATACAATTTTACATATGGTATAACCAAGTGTATTTGCTACACATATACGCCCTCATTCCTCACGACTAATGTTATGCTTAGCGAACGTTAAAAAAATTCAAACAAAATAATTTCGCATTGTGATAAGAAAATATTTTAATTAAATCGCGTTATGTTTAATTAGTGATACGTCGTCATTTCAAAAAGAACGATTGTATTGTATTTGATTAATTAGGTTTTAAGGAATACGTTTAAGTAAAGAATATAAATTGAATTCATGGAAACATAAATTATATATGTAATATATTTAATATACAACTATATATATACATGTATGATTTTAGTGAATCAAACAGTAACTCGTGTAGCAGTTAAATTTTAATTGTTATTGCATTTGATTGCTTTTTAGATTAAAATTATGTTTTAAGAATTTAGAAACATTCAAAGGCAAATCAGAATATTTTTTTAATAAAAGCAAATATGATGAAATAATAACTTAGAAATCAACTTCAGGGTATAATGCAGCTTAACTTTGAGGTAACATCGTAGCAGCATTTATTTATAGAAGGTTTTGCTAGCTTTCGTAAAATCCAATTACCTATTGATCAGAAAAATGTAGTAAAAATCTAGTAAAAAGCTACTACTATTTTTTTGAAAGTTGTTAGCGTCGTGAGCCCACATTCAATCCAATATTCAGGTTACAATTTACTTACACACCAAAAATGGGTATTCCTCGTGATGCGGTGTGCAACGTACAGTATTATTTCAGTAAAGTATGCATTATTTTTGAAAAATTTCCCTCTTGAATGCAAAATGTATTCATTCCTTCATGTCAAATACCAGGTTAATAACGTCAAGTTCAAATTTGTTTTAACGAAAACAATGGTTGAATCACTTTTTGTTGAAATTGTCACTAACCTTATTTTGACCACGACCCATCTTATATAACGTTTTGTCCTGAAATTTGTATCAAAGCTGTTGAGTTCCTAGTAAACTAACAAATTATATCGCCTGTTAAACCAACTACTTTTGTCGTTAAATTTAGCGTAATATGTTACAGTTGGTCTCCACTCCAAATTTTAATCAGATCTGAGGCATAATCATGTTATATCTCCGTTCGGTAAATAAAGGAATATCCCGAAGATCTACTCAGAAAATTCGACGCGAAACTAGCTGGCAAATTACGTAAAATTTTTCCTAACTTTACAATTTCCTTACATTATTAAATTGTACAATATATTTTACGGTATATTTTACAGTATAATTTACGATATATGCTGACGTGTCCATAACCCTTAAAATTTCCTTACACTATTAAAGTTTACAGTATATTTTATAGTATATATTACAGTATATTTTACAGAATATTTTATATATAAAGCAATATATTTTAAATTCAATTAAATATTGAATTTTATGGGTCCTGATTTAATCAAAATTAGTTTAGAAAGTCCCGTTTTTAAATTTTATTCGGCTCGCAAGATTTTTATAAAAATTCGATGAATTTGGTTTTTAATTGCCAGGAATAGATCGGTCCAGATCTCTGAAAAACTCATCCAGAAGGTCGTATGATGGGCCTGGAACACTATAATGCTAGGATTTGTCCGATGGAACCCGGGACCCGTTCCTTAACATTTTTTCGGCTAGCACGATTTGTATTCAAATTTCTTGTGGAGCGTTTTAGGGACGATCGGTAGCGGCCTAGTTCCATTAATTAATTTTCTTCAGCATACATGGACTTAATTAAAATTAATGAAGGGGAGATTTCAAGGAATCGATTACCATGGGTTCCAATTTTATGAAATTCAGTTTAGGGAAATCTCCGGTGGGGTCTGGGTTCCATTTTTTGAACAGGGATCAATTCCGATGGATTGTTCATGAGGGTTCAGGGTGGGACTTGAAACATTTTTACATTTCAATTAGAACTTACCAGGTGTACAAGTATGAAATGGGGATTTCAGACAACAGATGGTGCACCAATGTAGTTTGTGCTATACAAATTTGACACTGCGTCATTTTGTTGTGTGATAAACATGTGTCACACGCACACGAGTGATACATTGGAAAAATGTGTGCAGTGTTGTATTGTTGTGTTCACTAATACAACACTATGTACACATGGATGGACCCAGGCGCACCATCCACATCGACGGCTAGACCGAACCGCTCCGGCAGAAAGACTTTGGTCTGTGTTTGGTGGTAGCAGAGAGCGTGGTCAAAACCATGGTGAAACGGTTAACAAACGTTACCAACAACAATTGACCGATTTGAAACGTTCGCTGCTTCAAAAAAGGCCAGAATATCGAAAGAGACAAAAAAAGTCATTTTTCTTCATGACTGCTCCATCACATGCGGCATAACCGGTTCGTGACACGTTGGAATCTATCAACTGAGAAGTTCTACCCCGTGCGGCTTACTCACCAGACTTGGATATTTCCGATTACCCCTTGTTTGCATCGATGGGTGAGCAGCCTTTTGGTTGGAGGAAAATTTTTATTGGCGTAGTATTCACAAAGTGCCCGGTAATGTCATAAAATTTGGCAAGGGGTTTTCGATTACAAGATGTTCTGAATTTAGGAAAATTAATTTAGGAATCATACGGAGAGGTAATCATGTTGCACAACGTTGTTTCATGTTGCACGTAATTGCCAAATTTACACCATCTTGTACCATATTGCGTGAGGCTGCACCGTATTGCAGGATGTTGCACTATATTGTGTTATATTGCACCATGTTGTAGAGAGATGTTGCTATATGCTGCACCATGAAGTTGCATGATGTTGCACCATGTTGAATGGTGCTACATGGTGCTACATGTTGCGTGATATTGAACTCTGTCAACTGATTTTGCGCCACGTTGTTTCGTGTTGAGTCTTGCTTTTGCGTTAATTAGATAACTGGTATTCAATTCCATCACATTACTGGATGCTGCGCCATGTTACACCATGTTGTGTTGGTTGCGTTAAGCACGTCCTTCTGGAAATGTTCATTGTTTTTTACGCTATTTGCCGTAGGCATTTTATTAAACACTTGTTTTTTATTTCGCAAAATTATATTTTTGAATATTTTAATTAAAAAATTTGTTCAAAAAGTAGATAGTTATGATGATGACCTAACAAGTCGAAATCGATCGAGTGATTTTTTAAACTTTTTGAACAAATTTTTTAATTAAAATATTCAAAAATATAATTTTGCGAAATAAAAAACAAGTGTTTAATAAAATGTGTTTATTAAGTCATTTAATATCTAATTGGCGGGCGCGTAATAATAGAGTGGGAGATAATGTGACAATAACTGTTCGACAGTTTTGCTTGTTAATGTTAGGCAGTAGATTCAATGTAAGCTTAAAAGGTGCTTAAGCTCAATGAATAGCTCGAATTGTGTGCCTGATCGGTCGATAAGTTTGCCGATCTTCGAACCTCATAATATATTTTTCGGAACACAGTATGAGTTTGCTTGGGTGTTGTTGCAAGTGATTGTTCGCCATGTTGCTTGTTTGGTTGTGTAATTATCGGTTGTGGCAAGTTGTTAAGATACTGAATGTTATCCGCTACTTGCGACATCTAATCTCTCGGTATTTGTTGTGTAGCCAGTCACTGTGGAGGATGGTGGGTGTGCTAACTCATGAAAGTTCCATGGAAAGCAACAGTTGACATGGTTGCAGTGTTCACCATGAGCGCCACAAAATAATTGTTTTTCGCTAATTGTAATTCTTTTTTACATTTTTAATTTTTATTTTATGATATTTTAATTTTTATATAAATTATTCTAATAAAAACCGGGATCAAAATCACCAGTATAAAAGATTTATATTATATAATTTACAACTTTTGTTTAAAATGTTTAATTTAATTTATGAATTTTATATTTTCTTGTTATTATTCATTTAATAAATTAATTTATTTTAATTTAATTTTAATATTTATTTTCCGCCATATGTATTGGCGGGCGGTAAATAAATTTATTCGTTTTGTGTTGCTTGTATTCGTGGGGTCGCCATTTTGTTTTCGCTCTGTCAAGAATTATGTTAAACAACGTGGGTGGCGGTTTGAAAACGAGCCACGTTTTATGTTTTTACCAAAAACAACAGTTACACGTGATAAAACAACCAGGTGGCGATTTGGAGTTATGCTACTAATTTTTGTGCAGCCAAAAGTATGCATTTTTGATCGTCACACGTTTTTTAAAGAAATTTTGCAATTTGGCCAACTAGGACAAAACTGGGTTTTTTCTGAACTGAGCATAATGACGTTTTTATGCTGAATGAATATCGAAGTTCAAATACACCTTGATATAAGGCCAACTGGAAATCAACTAAGCCATTTCTTCACTGATTATGATGAAATTTGGTATCAGGAATAGAAATGGGATTCTAAAATATTTTTGAACGCAATACTCGAATATGGTTATCTGTGACGGAAAGGTTATTTCTGAACAGATTATGAAGAATTTTTTATGCTGGATAAAAATGGGATGCTAAAATAATTTTTTGAAGAATTTATTTTATTCTTTTCTTTACTTATCATGATGGAATTTAGAAAAAGTTCTGGAACATGGTCTACTGGGCGGAAAGGCTATTTTTGAACATATTATTGGATGGAAATTCGATTCGAAAATGATTTCTGGAATAGTAGAGGAGAGTATGGTAGATATAATTCTAAAATGTTTTTTCGAAAAAGTTCTGAAATATGGCCAACCAGGACGGAACTAGGATATATCTTAACATATTATGAAAAGAATTGGTGCAGTTAATGAAAATGTGATTGTTAATACAATGTTTTTAGAAGTTCTGCCATATAGTCATCTCGGACGGAACTCAGACTTTTCTTAACCGATTTTGATGAATTTTGGCGTGCTGGATAGAAATAAGTCTCTAAAACGGGGTTCACGGTTTTTGTCTGAATAGGCTTAAAAAGCTTTTGTGAACAGGTTTTGATGAAATATTTTAAGCTGAATGAAAATGGGATTCTAAAATAAGTTTTAGACAAAATCTGGAATATGGCCACTCGGTCGAAACTAAAACATAAATTACGTCAAGCACCGCGCTTTAGTTTTTGAAAAAATACGAGTATATGTAAACGGATTTGGGTTCACAAGTGATTATGTGCGATGATCCACTATTCTTTAATTAAATTTTTTAATCCTTTTATTAAAGCTTTATCCTTTAATTAAATTTTTTAAATTTAATCCAGCACATTTATAATGGAATACGCATAGAATGTGAAGACATTGAAAACGAAATGTTAGCTTTATAATTTCATATTTTATGAGTCTTCGAACTTCAATTTTCAATTTTTCAAAACTATAATTTGGCGCTTGAATCCTGAACCGACGATAAGCAAAATTACCTTTCTGGGAGGCCGCCTGTACTGCTGCATTAATTTTATAAACATATTTCCAAGAATTAACAGAAGGTAACTGATTTTCTGTTGCTATCCAACTGCGCCGAATACCTTTTCGATATAAATTCATCTTCATTTCATAATTTCCTTTATAACGTAGATAAACGAGAAACAAGACTCATATGTTTTTTGGTAACACCACTTTAAAACTGTTTAGCTTTGAAATATTTTTCGTTTTGATTATTTTCAACAAACAAAATTCTTGGCAGCTTGGATAAAATATCAAAAACATACACTTACTCATATATTTACGGTTTATTTTCTAGAACAAACAACTAACTTAACAGAGCAAAATATATATTAATATTTTAAAAAATTCGGCAGTACAGTAACAACAAAAATTGGTTTTATATTTACTTTTAAAATTATTGAATATTCAAAACATTATAACGGGTGATTTTTTAAGAGCTTGAGAACTTTTTTTTAAAAAAAAACGCATAAAATTTGCAAAATCTCATCGGTTCTTTATTTGAAACGTTAGATTGGTCCATGACATTTACTTTTTGAAGATAATTTCATTTAAATGTTGACCGCGGCTGCGTCTTAGGTGGTCCATTCGGAAAGTCCAATTTTGGGCAACTTTTTCGAGCATTTCGGCCGGAATAGCCCGAATTTCTTCGGAAATGTTGTCTTCCAAAACTGGAATAGTTGCTGGCTTATTTCTGTAGACTTTAGACTTGACGTAGCCCCACAAAAAATAGTCTAAAGGCGTCAAATCGCATGATCTTGGTGGCCAACTTACCGGGCCATTTCTTGAGATGAATTGTTCTCCGAAGTTTTCCCTCAAAATGGCCATAGAATCGCGAGCTGTGTGGCATGTAGCGCCATCTTGTTGAAACCACATGTCAACTAAGTTCAGTTCTTCCATTTTTGGCAACAAAAAGTTTGTTAGCATCGAACGATAGCGATCGCCATTCACCGTAACGTTGCGTCCAACAGCATCTTTGAAAAAATACGGTCCAATGATTCCACCAGCGTACAAACCACACCAAACAGTGCATTTTTCGGGATGCATGGGCAGTTCTTGAACGGCTTCTGGTTGCTCTTCACTCCAAATGCGGCAATTTTGCTTATTTACGTAGCCATTCAACCAGAAATGAGCCTCATCGCTGAACAAAATTTGTCGATAAAAAAGCGGATTTTCTGCCAACTTTTCTAGGGCCCATTCACTGAAAATTCGACGTTGTGGCAGAAATGTGACAGAAATGTCAAAGCATACTGAGCATCTTTCTCTTTGACGCCTTGTCTGAAATCCCGCGTGATCTGTCAAATACTAATGCATGAAAATCCTAACCACAAAAAAATCACCCGTATCACAAACAATAAATCACAAACAATAACATGTTTAATATGTATGAGCATTCGAACAGGAACATACAAATTTGAGTATATAGGGCGAATACATATTCTCAAAATAATACGTTTTCACTCGAGCCATGGTTGTACCAGATAGAAAGACGAGAATATTTCAAATATTTTATGTGTACCAAATTATGATTTTAATAATCCATGCCATTTTTTACTCCCTATCATCCATTGACATGGTGAGAATCAGTTTTCTAACACCCTTCGCTTTCTACCATACAACCGTATAATACGTATATAACAAAATTCAATTACGGTTACTGACTGCGATATACTAACAACAACAATAACAATAATAAATACACTTGGGTGCAAAAAAATCGCGCAAAAAAATATCAAAAAAATCCAATATTTGTTTAATTTTTGATTAATGCAGATTCAAAGTATATGTATATCAATACCTATCCAGTGAAACCTTTTTTGTATTTTTACGTGCCACCAAACTGTTTTTTGGCGGTAAACATCTGAGGACACGTTTTTGTGTATTTGTCAGCATGAAAATTAGGAATTAAAACATGGAAATAAACAAAAAAAAACAGTTTTATTAATACGAAGTATTCCCTCCCCTGGCCCGAATGACTGCTTCCATTCGATGCTGCATTGATTTCACAAATAGTTTCACAAAATCTTGTGGTATTGCCTCCCAATCCTCTGCGGTCGCCTGTTGCAGCCACACTGAAAAAAATAATAGGGTGAAGTCTACAAAAAATATAAGTAAATTTAACCTAAAATCGCTGTTGAAATTGAGCCTAAGTAGCGCAAAGTAAATTTCATAAATTTTGAAATGTGAAATTAACTTCATGCTATGTAAGAATATTTTATAATAAAATTATGTCGTTGCATGTAATATTTACTTCGCATTTTGTTGGTTCAACTTATTGGATGAAAGAAAACGAAAATATAGAATACGTAAAATGAAAATGTTGAATTAACTTTAATTTAAGTAAAATTTACATTTTGCTTAATAAAAAATAAACTCGTGATTTTTTTTGCATGATAACAAAATATTTGTTATCACATCGAGATGAGGTCTCACCTTTTCAAAACCAGTGAGATACAAATTTTGAATCTTTTAATTAAAAGATTCGATATCCTCATCATCAGATCAGATTATGTAGTTATCAAACTACGCACATAACGTTTCAAACTTCATGAATTTAAATGATGTTTACATCAACTGACCTAGCGAATTATATTAAAAATGCAATAATAATTGTTAAATATCGTCGATGTAAATTTAACACACCAGTTTGCAACCTTTACCTTGCAAATGTAAATGTTGGTTAAAAATGTATTTTACATTGTCTAAGTAAATTTTACTTGTTAACAATAAGTATAAGAATATAATGACGATTTTTTGATGTACATACATGATTTTTTACATATGATTAAGTTCTTTTAACTATTTAAAAGGTTTTGTTTCGTTTTATTTTGACAAATTGTTTTTACATTTCAAAAAATGTTATTTTGACCTAGGCTGGAGTAAAGAGAACTTAGAAAATTTGTACTGAGCATGGGTAAATAATCTAAAATATTATGTTAGTTTTACAATTTTAAATTTACTTAACAGGTTAAGTAAAAATCGCATCGATTATTTTTTTGAATGCAGCTCCTGTAGACTCGTTGGAGCAACATCTCTGGCTCGAACCTTTCTTTTCAAGTCGCCCCATAAATGTTCGATGGGATTAAGGTCCGGGTTTCGAGCTGACCACTCCATAACAGGCACATCCTTGTATGTGCTGGTATACTACACCAGCCGTCTGCGGTCTCGCATTATCCTGCATAAACAGAAAACTTTCACCATTAAACCCTGCAAAAGGTACAACGTATTCCTCGAGTACTTCCTCAATGTATCGTTGAGAATTTATTCCTCTTGATCGACAGCCAGTTGATTGGCTCGTGTGATGAACACAAGATCTGTGTTCGCCTTTAATGATATGCCTCCTCAGAACATGCACGATCAACCGCCATACGAGACACGTTCTTCAATGCAACATTGTGCATATCGCTCTCCTTGTCTTCTATATACTCTTCCGCGTCCGTCGGTACCATATAAATACATCCTGTACTCGTCAGAGAACAAGACTGTTCTCCATTCTTCTTTTGTCCAATTCAAATGCTCAATTTCGGTCGTTTGGTGGTCTGTGTGCAGTCAGATTAACTTCTCGAAGTTGTTTTCTAACTGTCCATTGACTGATTTCGACTTCACGAACTTCGTGGAGCCGCCGTCCCAGTTGAACCGCATTCATACGGCGATTTCGCAACGAAGTTGCTACAAGAAAGTGGTAATCATGCTGTGCTGTAGCACGAGGGCGGCCAGATCCTTGTCGCCGTCTGAAGCAACCAGTTTCCTGATATCTCTGCAACACTCGACGAACGGAGAAACGGCTCAAATTTAGTTGTAGAGATATTTCATGGCAAGCTATTGTATTGATCTTGTTGAATTATTTTTAGAATTTAATTCGAAAGCCTGCTATATGCAGTTGACAAAAAACCACGTTGTTGGTACAAGTACAGAAAAGGTGCCACTGGATAGGTTTTGAAATCGCATTAAAAAAACTAAACAAATAATGTTTTTTTTTTTTTGATATTTTTGAACTTTTGTGGCAAAATAAGCAATGTGCGATTTTTGCACCCAAGTGTATTTTTCAAGAAATAAAATGAAAAAATTCATCATTTTCATAAAATAAAACTTTCATTCATAAAGTAAAAGAATTTCCATTACAATGTTTAATTTATAAATGTACATAAAATAAATATGAAAAGTTATGCGCGGATTAGTGAAATAGTTTAGATTTGTTTGGGTATTTTCTCGTAATCAGTCATTTTAGTATCGCAAAAAAATTAATTAAGTCTACACAGGTAGAGAGTGGTCCCATGGAAACTACCCAAATATGTTTTATTATCTCGGGAAAATGGTTGGTTGTGGATTCAGCATTCAGCCAAATATTTAAAAAATAACGTTACCAGCACAATTATTGTCGTGAAACAAAAACTCTTCTTTGTTTCGTTTTTGGTGGACCACCCTGTATGGTATTAACATAATAAGTAAATTATTTTGTTTCGTCGAAATAAGATTTAACCACGCAAAGTATTTTTTTTTATAATTACATTTTTGCGTTCCATTTGGACAGTTTGCCTTACCTGAAATTTTTCGTTGTCATTGCCACATTTTTTTTTTAAATTAATTAATTTGAAAACGAAATATGTAATTGGTTTGTGTCGTAAACCGTGATTGATTCGGAATTTTCCTCCCACCAGTATACTATTTTGGTCTACATAATCAGATCTTTCTACGACATTTAAAACTGTTTTATGCAAAAATATTTATACATGGAAGAAAAAAAATGTATAGATATATGTATAATAATATAGAAGTTTCATCACACAACATTTGACCAAATTTTGACTAAAAAGATATTTTATAACTCTGCTGTAAATATTTTGAGAACATTGTAAGAAGCCTACACCGAAATGGATTATACATTAAAGTTCTAATGGGTTACACCTAATTTGTTTTAAATTAACGAAACGGGAAGTTTATGGAGTTTAGAACAGCGCAGTTAATTATTTACGACATTCTCTGCGGAACTTTTACAAATTCATACCAAAAAGTGTAAAATAATTATTCTCACTACAACACTTTTATTCACGTTTTAATTTAAAACTAATGATCCCGTGGTTACTTAAGAAATTATATAGGAAACTATATTTAGGTAAAAATAAACTTTATCTCATTTAAAATAAATTACAATGTAATAGAAAACTATTGATCGAAATCCCTAGCTAAGTGCTAGAATTTGAGTTTGCATTGTCGAAGGTGGGTAAATAGCCTAAAGTATAAAGTTCCTTGACAATTTTGAGATTCGTAAAAAAATGGTTGTGTAGACTGTGTTCAGTTTAGGGGTTTGGGCTCGTTGGATGGAACTCTTAATTGGATATTTGGTCACAGTCAAAATTTCTCGTAAATGGCATTTTATAGTTTCAAATCAAATTTAACTTACCAGAGATTTTGACTCAGAATGGGCTAGGGTTAAATAGCCTATTAAATTCTTAAACTGGCGAGCGCAACTAAGATTGCCTAATAGCGGTGGAAAATCAAGAATTTCTTTCTATAAATTTTAAATTTGCCTTGGAACTATAAATAACCATTAGCATTAGTTACTCAAAATGTTGAATCAGGTTCCGAAAGTGCGTCAAATATATTCTAATTAAAATCCTCACCCGATTAATTTCATTTTCGTGTGCGATCCTTTGATTGAATTGAAGACATTTCTCTTCCGGCCATTTATAGGACGTTTGGTTTTAGTATCTTTGATGCCTTTTGGATGCTAGGGTGTGACCAATTTGAATGACCGTAACTCCATCGTTTGGTTTCTATTTGACTATCAATTCACTTACGTGGGCAATATGTGCCTTGTATTGATACAACATGTAGGATATCTGGGCTGATGATAACGATGAATACTGTCTGCCTTGTCAATTTTTGCGTTGAAATCACACAAAACATTCTTTAAAGCGCTGTAGAATTTGGTTTAACCACTTTCGGGGTGGCCGTAGAAAATATCTTTAGCATGTTCTGATTACACCTTATTTTGAGTCCGAAGTCATTTTTGTAAATTCAAGTAATTAACTAGCAGTTTGGCAGGGCTTTTATTGCATTTTCGTAACAATTCCTTTTTTGGTTGGGTTGTTAGTCCAGTGCAAACCCCTTTCAAAAGGACCACAGCTCTCACACAATGACAAAATTAGCTTACCTCGGTTACACAGTAGTTATCGATAGCCACCACAAAAGGCGATATGAGCACCTGCTGAAGTCGCATACAGAGGCGACACAGAATGTAAGTCCTGCGGTAATCTGCACTCCAACCATACCATCAGGCACGCTACTCACCCCTACCATATTACGTACCTCTCGCCTGCATATTCTAACGATCATGCTGTTATTTACTGAAACAGCACCCACTATTACCACTGTGCATGTTGCGATCTCTCTCGTTGGCTAACGTTTCATCAACGATGGTCTTTTCATCACCGGATGACTCTCTCGAATTTCAGCGATATACAATCTAGCTTATTCCATTTAATCTTGCTTTCTTATTAGTCATTCTTCTCGTTGATCGCTCGGCACACGGCTAACTCTTGCCAGTGCTTTCCACCGATCGAGTCATACATATTATTTTTTTCCTAGATCATAAACGAAACCAACCATCTCCATAATTATTGTGAATGATGTTCTCTTTGCTGTTTGTTTCTGTAGATTGCCAATCGCTAATCGTCGCTTCCGATCACTCTTTCTGCCCTAAAATAATTTTTTGATGGACCACTGACAATCTCAACTTGCCATTTAACCATCGCATATCCATCAGATTTATCCCATTAATCTGTCCAACGACCCGTCGTTCTAGTTACCTCTCATTATTTTAATAAAACGTAGCTTCCACACTTCATCATTCGAGAGCCTCGTTTCATCTGCAATGAGCCATTTTTTCTTTAGGCCTTACCTACCGGCACCGTCTGAGTTTTTCTAATACATGCTTTGGCATTACAATTACTATTTCCTTTCGTCTCGGTTAAATAAACAATTTCGGCATCATAATCATCGAAGTTGTTTTTCTTAATTTAATTATAGTCATCCTCATTTACTTTGTACGCCGATTTGTCTGGTTCTTGCTGACAAATAAGAAACCCTCTATACGCCAACCATTCAGCATTCGGTTAAGCATTAAAAATCTCGAAAAGTTCGTTGAGTAGTTGAATTGTTCTTTACTATTAAACTGTCCCCTCACAATCACTCAATCCTACCAATGACACCCAGCCCGTATGATTATTTACCTCCTGCCATGACCGGCATCTGTTCTGCACCGGATGTTTGACATCCCGCTTGTCAAATACTCCAACTGTCGTTGGATATACTCGTTGCGATCCAACCCGCTGACTGCCAAAACTAGTTTGCAACAAACCTACGATGAATTACACCGCTTTATTTAAAGAGATATAATGCTACAACAACTACACACTCAAAGTCAAGCAAATACAAAGTCATCGCAAAATTGCAAAAGATATGGAATTTTTTCATTATTTATCTCCATGTTTAAAATGTTGTAACTTTTTATTCTCTTAACCGGTTTTAATGTTTTGCATGTCAAAGTGCAAGTTAAAATGTCAAACACACATAAGAATGTGTGCCCGATACGATCAAGCACTATTGACAAGGAAAAGTGCAGAAGTTACAACTTTGGTTACAACATACAACAATTGCACCTAGATCAACAGTCCCGTCCGTATCTAAACGCCGAAACGAACTATTCGTTGAGAACAAATTTCTCATGTGACAAGGGAGCATAGTATTATCTACAACATTACGCATAGCCGCACTACAACGGCTGCACTCCGGCCATTCGGGTATATTGTTGCAATGCAATGTTTCGTTATTATGTTTGGTTGCCAACACTTGATGCGGAAATCGAAGAATTCGTCAAACAATGTCAAAGTTGTCATTAAAATCGAAACCACTAACAAGTATCCAGGCCTAGCTGCGCTTTTAAAATCGGTAGAAGTGTACACGGCAACAAATATACCAGTTATTCTTGTACATTAAAGGGTGCCACAAGTAACCATTAGTGACAATGGGACTTCGTTCACATCGCCGACAAAGATCTTTGATAATAAGGGTGGGCCATTTAAAAGTTTATTTTTAAAAACGCTATAAAACGAGTATACATCTTTATTTTGTGGAAAACTTTTTTTATTGCGTACGTTGAAGTCTCCAGTTTAAGAATCAAAAACACTTTCGTTTATGTAGCTTCCTCTGCTGGCCTTACAGTGAGCCATCCTGTGAGGCCAATTTTTAAAAACTTTTTCGATGATTTCGGCGCCTATTTATCCTTAAAACCTTAACGAAACCCCATAGAAAAAATTCCAAGGGCATCAAATCGCAGCCCCGCGCAGGCCAATTAACATCTCCAGAACCTATTAATCACGTTGCCAAATTTGGAGCGCAAGAGATCGATTGTCAGTCGGTTTGTATGGCATGTGGTGCCATCTTGCTGAACCAAAGGTTGTTTAGATTCATAGCATTAATTTGACGTCATAAAATGTTGGTCAGCATGGCTCTGTAATGGTCGCCATTGACGGTACGACATTTCCAGCAGCGTTTTCGAAAAAATGGGACAACTATGCTGCTACGCCAAATTCACACCAAATAGTCACGGAAATGCGCTTCTTCTGAAAAGATGATTTGCCTATGGCCCACGTAGAGAACTGATATCGAAGAGAATGGCCATTAGCTTTCAACTTCTGAGTAATCAGAATCTTGTAGATGAATAATCCGCAGTCTTTGTGCAGTATTTCCTCAGACTGGTGCGACTAACAACTGGCCGTTAGTGAGAGCGATGGATTCTGTCCTACACTATGGCCCACAGCCACAATATTTTTGGAAGAAATGTCACACCGCTAACGAGACGATTTATTAATAAATACTTTATTCGAGCTAGCCAATACTAGGAAAAAAAAGGCTATCGACAATTTCAAATTTCGGGTAACAGTTGGCCGTATGTATTTAACTTTACCCTATCTACAAGTTTTGTAAATTTCGTGGATCAAATTATTTCCGTAAGTTCGGAAATCAAATTTTGGGATACTTAATCACGCCAAAAGCTTTTTACCAAACACTTAAATACTATATCATACTAAAATATTATAAATGATGTCATGATATACACTATACAGCCATTAGCCCACCAACAAAAAATTTATCTCCATCCAATTTAAAACATTCACACTCACTCAAAACAATAAAAATCTACTTCACATATAAATTTTCTAATTAATTGTTTATATTGTTCTAAAACTCACAAAAAAAATTTAAATTATAAAAATAAAAAACATTCAAAAACAACAATAATAATAGAGAAATTAAATTAAAATTTATTCTAATAAAAGCAGAAAATAATTAAATAAAAGTGAAAAACTGCTTCATCATTGTAAAAACCATATAAAACAATAAAATAAAAAACATTTTCTTCAGAATCATCTTCGCACCACACAACAGTTTTTGTGTGCTGTGTAAGTATTAAATCGTGACTCTTCAAAAATAATTATAAATTTTATGTTACCATATCCCTCCTCCTGTTTATAAATACTACATGCTTGTTTTATGAATATATACGAATTGTAAAATTTTTATGTTTTATATGCTGCCGCCATTAATAAATTTATATATTATCAAAATTTTCTTTATCCAAATCTCTTAAGAAAATCGTTTTCCGTCTCTCATTTTCTCTGCATATTTTGATTGACACATGCGGATGAAAAATGGTTATTTTTCCTTTTAGATTTGGTTGTTTTGTTTGCTAATCCTATTATTAAATATTTATCTTTGTTATATACGCGAGCATTACATGCAACAACAAATAAATGAAGATACAGTAATATTTGACTGTTTTAAGTACTTTTGGGGAAAAAGCTTAACAAAATTCTTAAAATTTCCTTCCGTTGCTTTAGAAATAAAAAATATTAATGGATACCAATTGTAAAGTACTTTTTTTATTTTTTTGGAAAATTTAAAACACCACATTACATAGAAAGTAAATATTTTTGGAAAACGATTTAACCTCTGTTGTTGCCTGTAATGGATTTTCGTCTAATTGTCAGAATATAAAATTATATAAACTTTTCATTTCTGAGTGATAATTTATTCGTCTTTCCGATTTCTCGCATAATTGTCGCGTGCTTTTATATTATAAAATACTCGTAATAGACAAATTCCAAAGAAAACATTAAATTTTATAAATTTCGTTGCTAAAATTCGTACTAAATCACTGTAACACGTGCATCCCCTTTTAACATCACCTAGTTTTTGTTCTGTTTCACTTTCCATTAAATTTTACGTTAAAAATCTCGTTTAAATAGAAGTGGCTATATGTAATTAGGAATAATGTTCCTAAGAATAACAAAAAATTTGCTTACTTGTTCGTAACTGCAAAAGCATAATATGATTGTATTGAACTTTAACTGTAAATTTTATTCCTTTTTATAAGTGAATACCATTTTCCTTATTAAAATGAAAACTAATAATTCCTTGACAATTTCTAATTTTCCTACATTAGTTCAACATACGGTACACTCTCAAAATAAAAAAGCCTCACATATGCCAATATAATACAGAGTGGCACAAAAAGACCGTTCTTATTAAGAAACGTAAGACCGTATTTGATTTCATTTTTGATGTGTAAACATCTTTACGCGCGCCTACCAAATTTTTTTGTATTAGAGTAAACTTGTAAATGAAACGAACGGAAATGACGTATACCTACTTCGTTTGAAAAAAAAGCAAGAAACTCAACAAAAACAATTTTTACTATACATGGCATGCTTTTATGTATATGTATAATAGTAGGGAAAATGAAAAAATTAATTTAATGAATGAAATAGAAACCATTGACATTTCCATCGCTCAGAAAAATCAAAAAAAAATTACGATACAAAATACGAATTACGAAACTGCATACTCATACGATTAAAACACAGTCAACAACTGCTGTATATTGCTTTATCACGAGTGACGAGTCTCTAGGCGCTGTTCATCACGTCGGCTATCAATGATCATGTCTTCTACTGAATGGGGTTATAATGACATCTCGTTTTTAACATTGAACTGCCAGAGTCTCAGGTCACAGTCACGCAGGTATGCTCAATTCATTTGGTTTTCGAGACCTGGCTGCGCAATGACGAACTTGTTAATATTCCTACGTTTGAATGCTGTTTTCAGTTCAATAGAGATGGTCAGTGGGCTGCCGGAGTACCAATTCCGTTAAAAGATCCATAAAATGAGCATAGTGGACACAAATAATTTGCCGTACTTTTTCAAAACCAGTATTGACGTAACAAATGGACTGGCGAATGGAACTATGGGCTGTCTAAAGTATATCGAATGCATAGGCATCCTAACCAGGACAACTAGAACGATGAAAACGTCGACAGTAAAAAATGTTAAACGACTCTGGATGGATTTCGGTTCAAATTCACAAGTTGGCAAGAAGATCAGGTGGCTTGAAGCTGGATGGGCGCAGAAAACAAACATCGACCGATGTTTGGTGCCCATTTCTAATGGCGAATTTTGTACGAGATAATAATAACGTCTGGTTTTTAACATTGAACTGTCAGAGCTTAGGTCATACACATCACCTCGACCTAACTGACACAGTCACGCAAGGATGCTCCATTTTCTTGCTTTTCCAGATCTGTGTTCAGTCCAAGAGAGACGGTGAGTGAGCTGCCGGAGTAACAATATATAAAAATTCAAATAGAATACTCATACCATACAGTCACCTCGCATAAAGAAATCATCGTTGGACAAACAATTGGTATGAGCCTAACAACACAACTCATTGATGATATATATACGGCTGAACTTCAGCTTCTCAATGGGAATAAGATGCTTTCTGTAGTTATATTAACCTCACCGAATTAATCTTTCGAAGACATAATGAAGTTCATACATTTCGTCCTTGCCCCATATCCTAAAGAATTTCAAAAATTCTCCAAGGAGACTATCATCTTTTGCCGGTGATTATGAGCGGGGATTTCAATATTAATGTTGCTGTTCCTCAAGCTGAACCACTTATAAACTTCCTGCGAGACGAATTCGATTTGCACATGAACTAAGATCGAAATATATTTACTACTAGATATGGGACGACCATATTGTGCAGTTTTTCAATGAAAATTTTTAAAGTTAGAGTCGACAGTATATAATATATCTTATTTTACCTACCAAAATCCAATTGCGTTGATTATACCGAAAGAGTAATAGACCAATTTAACGATAATAAACAAATGAAAAACTCTGGTTAGTAAAATTGTATTCCTTCTTCCTTCAAAGTAAACTGTACAGTGTACCCACGTACTATACACACGCCATGTTTACACATCTCCTTGAGAGTACTAATGGACTCACTCATTTTTTTTTAAATACAATTTATTTCATGAAAATTTGTTTTTGCTTAAACGTGAAAAATGGTATCTCGCAAGTGATAGCAATTTTCGGCTTCACACATTCCTGCTCTTTCTAAAACAGTTTTCATAACTTTTCTCAAAATTGCATGTGTTATGGAATTTAGTGAAACGATCATAAAACGTCACCAAATAAGAAAATGTGATTTTGTTAACGCTCCTAACACATCCCGCAAGAAATGGTGCACTTCAACTAGTAGTAGAGGCCTCAAATGTAACCATTGGAGCACGAAACACGAAGAGTAGAGCTGCTTAGTTTTTCTGAAAATGGTAGAGAATTGCAGGCTATTTATAGAACGGTTGTTCATTTCCGTCATATGCTGCAAGAACGACAGTTGCGGTGACAAACCGTTATAATTCTCACATCAAAAATAGAGTGGGAACTCACCACCTCTTCAAGTTCGATATATAGACAACATCAAAATTTTGTTTTGCTGGAAAACAGAATCACCGATTTGTGCCGAATCGATGCCGAAATTAAATATCTATTATCGATGGTACAGCAAAAAAATCCATCCACCTTATTTTATTTGCATCACAGTTCTCAGTTACACAATCCTGTTGTGATACATTGAATAATCGCATACGAACATTTTTTACTACCGCGCATAGACGTCAGATTATTGACAAATCCAGGTATTTGTAGAAACACAAAATTGGTTACTTTCGATTCGTGTGGCTAGCTATCAATCTACTGATCCTATGAATCTAAAAATTTTGTCTAGAGATGTAAATAATGTCAACGAAGAAAAATTCTCCGGCGCAATTAAACGCAAATTTCTTCAAGCGTCAGTCAACGATTATTCTCCGCCAGAGAATAATTGTTATTGTTTAACTGTATTAGATAGATTCAATCATTGGTTTACAACTATTCTATTTGTTGACATGACGGCCGAAACGATTGTGCCAATTTGGCATCAGGATAGACACAAAACTTCGGAATACCAAATTAAAAATTTCAAGCTTGAATACCAAATATTTACGGGTTTCAACCAAACATTAGAAATTTAACTTATAAAAATGACACCAATCCTCAGGCTAATGGAATAATAGAGAGATGACATAGAACGCTTAAAGCTGCAACAAAGTGTGAGAGCCAGTAGAGCAACGGTTGGTTAAATTTTTTTCCAACTTTTACTTTCTTTTACCTTGTAAAGTATAGTAAGCATGAAAAGCTATAACTTTTACCGTTTTAGTAAGCATGAAAAGCTATAACGAGATTTTTCCAGACTTCCCATTCGCTATATCGCCAAAGTAAAATAAAATTAAATAATTTAAAGTTTAGTTAGTTTTTAAATAATAGGTGTATGACTATATATGTGTGTGTATATGACGTCGTGCAGACTAAAGACGCGTTGACTGATCGGGTGAAACTTCATACTTGAGCTTTTTCCTTAATTTAAGAGATCCTAGTGATTTTTGGCCGAAACCGGTTCATCGGAAAATGCAGCTTTCTTAGGGGCTATTTCGTTTTTTGCAAGTATTTTGAAAAGTATATAGCATTTACGAAAAACCACTAAAACATAAAGATATAAATTACATTTCAAACCAAATTAGTTCAGATCATTTTAAAAATTTTACCGGAAATGACGAGTTTTGTTAAAAAAATGTATTTCACCAAAATTCTTCACCTTTACAGTGAAAGGAGGACTAACTATTCGGAATTGAAATTCATACTTAGCTTTTTCCATTAATTGGAAGTTTAGCATTTACGAAAATCGACCAAAATTTAAATAAATTTTCAACCAACAAAGGTTAAGCTTATTGGTTTTTTGAAATTTAAGCATTATCCGTTTTTTGATTATACAACACAGTTTTACCAAAAGTCCGGTATAGGTTTAATTTTTCCCTTTAGATATTAAGTGTGGTATGTATATGTGTACAATCGTGGTAGAAAGAAGTCGGGTGTTGGCCACCCCATATTGTTCTCTTCTTTTTTTTATTGGGATTAAGGTATAGTACAAAAAGCGATACAAAATGTGCATTGTGAAGCGACCGGATCACAGCAACCCGCCTGATATAACCCGGTCCTATACTCCCGCTCCAATCGACTTTTAAATTCCTATTTACTGAAATGTTTGTTTTAACTAAGGAGCCAAGCGACGAGAGCGCCAATAAACTGAATTTAAATTTCCCCTTCACCCACCTGATATAACTCGATCCTAACCCGCTCCTATCGATTTTTAAATTCCAATAAACTGAAATTAAATTTCCCCTTTTCCAGAATGTACATTGCGAAGCAGTTGTTGTCTTCCGTCAAAGCCAGCCCTAACGCAAATGATAAAACGGCAAAAAAAGAAGCAAATACTGGATAAGGAACCAACTTCACTTGATTTTGAAATTCCATTGAGGTACCAGCAAATTGACGCAACTAAATTCGTATTCGGAGATATAAATGAAGAAGAGGACCGAATAATAATTTTGATGACCAACCAAGATTTAACCATGCTCAGAGATCCTGAGTTTTGGATAATGGACGGTACTTTTAAAGTAGTTCCTACGCTGTTCTTCCAGCTTATACAATACTCGGCAGTATTGGACGCCAAAAAACTGTACACCCATTGATGTACGGACTAATCAGTGGCAAATCAACTGCTCAGTACGGGAAATTATTTTCTAATCTATATGATATCGCCTTGGAACATGGGATTAATTTGAACCCTAAATTGGTGATAACAGTTTTCGAAAATGCCGCTATCAACAGCTTCATTAAAGGGTGTCATTTTCATTGTATGCCAAATATTTATCAACATATCCAGAAGATTAGCTGGCAAATCCGATATGGGACTGACTAGAATTTGCGTTAAAAAGCAGGCAAATTGCTGCGTTAAGTTTCCTTGAGCCCGAAGAGATTCCTGACTGGTTCAAGGAAATAAGTGCTGAAGTGGGTGACGAATTCAATGACCTAAATGATTTGCTAGATTAATTTTATATTTCCGGAAAAAAACGACAGGGATGCATTGTTTCCGCCGAATCTCTGGAGTGTAACAAAACAAAGTAGAACTACCACGGACACAAAATTATGCAGAATCATTTCATCGATATATAAACACTGTAATTGGCTGACCGCATATCGGTGTGTTCAATTTATTAGATGAGTTACCAACGAACACAAAAAAATGCGGAAATAGAAAAATTAGAAAGAGGAAATCCACCATCTGCCAAAAAATTAAAATACATAAATAAAGCAAAAATATTAAATTAATTTTAAGTAAAAAAAAAGATATAGCAAATTTGGCTTTTTAAAAGCTTTTGCTGGGAATATTTCCTTTTAGTATTTTATAAAATTACAAAATTACAATATAACTATTATTTTGTAAAGTTTTTTTATTCTTAAATATTTTTTTGGTTTTTAGTTTAACGGTTTGTACTTCATCGCCTTCAGGACCCCTTGGTTAGTGCTCTCATCGTGTCCATGTTGTAATTTTCTGCTTTCACCAAGTTTATTTATTATGAGTGACAATTGTAGAGTTTGTATAGAATTCGTCGTTACGCGTTATATTCCAGCGTACGTTTGTCCCGTTTGCCCGCATAATGAAGTGACAGGCAGTCTTAATTCAATTCCAATTTCCATCGAAAATTTTGTGTGATATATGTACCGAGTCTACGATCCCTCTAATTTTCTGACGTATACTCGTATACTTTGGAAAACGCCCGATATATCAGTTCTTTTTTTCTGTTCGTATAGTCGTACTTTCTAACCTGTTTATCCGTGATTTGTAGTGTAGTGGATTTCCATCGAAAATCTGAAATTATTTTACACAATCGACACAATCAATTATTGAGAGAGAAATTTAATGACCGTGTAATCTCCAAAAATCCGATGTGGACCACCAAGATCATGCGATAAAACTATAACCATTGAACTTTTTTCTTTGAGACTATGTTAAATCACTGGTTTACCCCAATAAAAAACCAGAAACACTCAGTGACCTTAAAACCAACATTATTCGTGTTATAGGTGAAATAAGTGCAGATTTATGTAAAAAAAGTAGCCAAAAGCGCTTATTTAGATGAAATCGTTTTTAAATAAAAATGTTATGAGCCAATGTCTAAAATAAATAAAACATTTAATTGATTTCTTATACCGTTTTTGATCACCCTTAAAAGTGATCTTAAAAAATTGTTTCATTTTTATAGCCACAGTCAGCTATATTTGGCTCTAATCAACTTCTAGCACCGCTTACATTCATATGTGAAATGCCTAGCATCGAGCATTTATAATTTGGGTGCCTCAAACTGTAAAGAATTTCTCGACCTGCCTTTTGTACTTCCTCTATTATAAGGATATCTAAACCTATTTGAATAGTTAAATCATTGTCAGTTTCAAATATCCCTCATAATGTAATTATTTTATGTACTTACTTTTAATTAAATATACACAGAAAAATATTAAATAGAAGAATTATCTAATTTAAATTTAAGGATAATGAATTATATGATTACATTTAATATTTTATTTGTATTAACTAATCATTTAACAAAATACGACATGAAAATTCAATGATTTGGCTAAACAAAATTAGTTGAATTTTTACATTACAAATTATACACTTAATTAAATGAATTTATTATTTATGTATGTATAAGGGAAAATCAAATAATATTTTTCGATAAAATAATTGATTGAAGTTTATGTTACTGTAAATTTATTAAAACACCTAAACATTGTTTGTTTTTTACTAAAATCATTCACTAAAATTTGCTATTTTAGTTTACTAAACAAATTTATAAACCATCTTAATCAATAGCAGAATTATAGAATTACCTTTTTTTTTTATATAATTAAAATGAATGAATGCAGCTTTATTTTGAGAGATGTTTTGCAAAATTATAATAATTCGCTAAGTCATTGTGTTTTTATTTTATTTATACTGAAAAGAATTTACAATTTCTTTGTAGTTAAGTTTAGTCGAACTGCCTTCTGATGAGATGATCCAACATTTTAAATAAAGTATTCAAAAACATTATTAGTGCGAAACCAAAGTGCCAAAGCCAAACTTTTGGTATTTTTGACTGATTTAATAAAATCACACAATCACAAATGTACAATGATACTATTCCATGGAGAAAACATAAAAATGTTGCTGTACATCTGACAAAGACAAGAACTAAAATTTACATTAGAGCGACTGAAGCACAACCATTTTATTTTATGGTAGAAAAAATTGGAGAAATTTTGACATCAACAAAATGTAACCTATAAATTATTTAAGAAACATGAAAATTGTTTATTTTGAATATTTAACAAAGAATTTTATATCACAAAATTTACTAAAAAATATAATACATATTATTTTTGAGACGAACATATAAAAAAAAAATGCTCTACCATGTAAGGAGAAAATTTAGCATCAACAAAATTTTACCTATAAATTATTTAAAACAAATTAAAAATCTATATTTTTAATGTTTGTTTGACAATAAATAATTACCTCCAAATTACTTATAAATTAAATAATATTTTCGGGACAGGCAGAATCATGCTATTTCATTTGTGTATTCAATTCTCGAAAATAAATAAAAAGTGCATTGCTATAAAATACACAACGTACAAAATAACACGTGGAATCGCGCATTAAATTATTTTTAATAAAAAAAATTTCTTCTTATACACAAGAAATAAACAAATTTCTTTATCTAAAATAATTTTTTTGACTTAAATAATTTCTTACACGTATATACGAGAAGATAATTTACGTGGCGCAATGTTTTATCCATAAGAGTATTTTAGAAATAAAATTAAAAAATTATGGCAACACATCAACAATTTGCTCAGCAAACTTTAATCGAATGCGATTTTCTCTCAAATAGTCGATCTATATTTTTGTCTCGTTTTAGTTTTGCTGAGAGATTTGATTTACTGTCAGTTAATCGTGAACAATTTATCGTGAGAAATTTATCGTAAAACAATTTATCGTAGAACAATTTATCGTGGTAACAATTTATCGTGGAATCAATTTATCGTGGAACAATTTATCGTAGAACAGTTTATCGTGGGCAATTTATCGTATAACAGTTTATCGTGGACAATTTGTCGTGTAACAGTTTAGAACAGCTTTAGTAACGCAGTCAATTTTTTTGACAGTCTGAGCGACGGTAGCGTCACTTTGACCAAGAGCGGAATTGTGTATAACTAAAAATGTGCCTTTGCTTAGCATTTTGGATCTAGCGCAATCTATTGGAATAAAAACGAACTAAAATTTTAAAAAATACGTTAAGACGTGCTAAAAAAGTTTAATAAAAATAAATGAAATTTAATATTTTTTTATGAATATATTAAATTGAGAGTGGGAGATTTAGATTTTAATTTCGTGAGGCGTAGGCGCCGGGATCTTTAATCAGGTAAGAAACTACCGAGTTCCGTCCCATGGCCATATTCCAGAACTTCTTCCAAAAATCATTCAATAATCCCATTTCCATTCAACGTACCCAATCCCATCATAATCGGTTAAGAAACTACCGAGTTCCGTCCCACATGGCCATATTCCAGAACTTCTTCCAAATATCATTCAATAATCCCATTTCCATCTAACATACCCAATCCCATCATTATCGGTTAAGAAACTACCGAGTTCCGTCCCACATGGCCATATTCCAGAACTTCTTCAAAAAATCATCCAATAATCCCATTTCCATCCAACATATAATCGGTTAAGAAACTACCGAGTTCCGTTCCACATGGCCATATTCCAGAACTTCTTCCAAAAATCATTCAATAATCCCATTTCCATCCAACATACCCAATCCCATCATAATCGGTTAAGAAACTACCGAGCTCCGTCCCACATGGCAATATTCCAGAACTTCTTCCAAAAATCATTAAAGAATCCCACTAATTTTTTGGTACCACTCATAAAACCTTTCTACGATAAATTGTCCCACGATAAATTGTGTCCAAATTTATCGGTAGTTTCTTAACCGATAATGATGGGATTGGGTATGTTAGATGGAAATGGGATTATTGAACGATATTTGGAAAAAGTTCTGGAATATTGCCATGCGGGACGGAACTCGGTAGTTTCTTAACCGATTATGATGGGATTGGGTATGTTGGATGGAAATGGGATTAATGAATGATTTTTGGAAGAAGCTCTGGAATATGGCCATGTGGGACGGAACTCGGTAGTTTCTTAACTGATTAAAGATCCCGGCCCCTACGCCTCCCGAAATTAAAATCTAAATAGTCCCGCAGGGCTACGGGGAGGAGCGTAGGTGTCATTAATAGACTCAATATAATCCGCCCTACGTGCGGCACGCAGTGCGACATGTTTGAAGATCCCGGCTCCTACGCCCCCCGAAATTAAAATCTAAAGAGCCCCGCAGGGCTACGGGGAGGAGCGTAGGTGTCATTAATAGATTCTATATAATCCGCTCTTACGTGCGGCACGCAGTGCGACATGTTTGAAGATCCCGGCTAATACGCCCCCCGAAATTAAAATCTAAAGAGCCCCGCAGGGCTACGGAGAGGAGCGTAGGTGTCATTAATAGATTCTATATAATCTGCTCCTACGTGCGGCACGCAGTGCGACCCCCACTCTCAATTTAATATATTCATAAAAAAATATTAAATTTCATTTATTTTTAAATGAGATTCAATATTTTATTATTACATTTTTTTTGCACGTCTTAACGTATTTTTTAAATTTTTAGTTCGTTTTTATTCCAATAGATTGCGCTAGACCCAAAATGCTAAGCAAATGCACATTTTTAGTTATAAACAATTCCGCTCTTGGTCAAAGTGGCGCTACCGTCGCTCAGACTGTCAAAAAAATTGACTGCGTTACTAAAGCTGTCCCAAACTGTTATACGACAAATTGTCCACGATAAACTGTTATACGATAAATTGCCCACGATAAACTGTTCTACGATAAATTGTTCCACGATAAATTGATTCCACGATAAATTGTTTCCACGATAAATTGTTCTACGATAAATTGTTTTACGATAAATTGCTCACGATAAATTGTTCACGATAAACTGACAGTAAATCATATAACATAACTTTAATATTTAATTAAAACAACAATATTCTAAAAATTATTTTGTACGGTTGCTTTGGAAATTTATGAAAATCATTAAAAAATTTAAAAAAATCATAAAATAATTAATCATTAATGCTAATTATAAATAAATATTTTATCTAATAATTTGCTTTAATCATTAACTATTTGATAATATATATTATATGTTTTATTAAATGTTTTAGTTGAAACATTTATTTTAAGGTTTGGTTGAAATCATCTAATTAAAACTAAATAAATCAACCAATCACATTCAATGGCTAAAAACCAATCCCTAACTTTAAATGAAATTGATAAATCTTTCTATGAAAATAATAAAGTTTTCTTTCTGTGAATATTTATTCTTTTTTAATTAATTTAAAATTATGTATTAAAAACAAAATAAACTTTGTTGTTCGAATTGTCACAAATGCGCAAAACAACAATATAATGAGCATAGTTATTGGTCACATTATTTATTTTTTGTTTCTATGGCATATAGGCACGACCAAGATTATTTCTCAAAAGATGAGTATTTTCTAACTATGATAGAATTGAGCGGGGTTTAATTGAATACAATGATTTGATTAACTAACTAGTTGGATTAAAACACAATAGCCAGATAGAGAGATCGTAAAGTTGGATCATTTTTTACCAACTTCACTAATAAAATTAGCTCAATTAATTCATCTGCGTCATCTGTTTTGAATTTTGGGTGTTTTCTTTCAATTTCTGTTTGGTTTGCGGTTAGTTGGGGTTTTATTTTAATTAGTTCGAATTAGCTTGAGATTACTTATAATTATTTTCGGCTTTATAAATTATAAAAGAATTAGCCTAATCGTTGTGGCAAAACAAAGAACCGCCCAAAGAGGAATTCTAGCGGCTTAGAATTATATTGTAATATTTACACAAAATGTGTGTCTACCAACAAAATATACATGACATTTGAACAATTGTGTTATCTCATTCATTTTAGTTCAGTGTCATAATACTATAAAACACAACAAAAATGTATTTTAAAATATTTTAACTAAACTTGGATTAAATTGGGTGGCACTTAGTATATAAGACTGATTTGTTAAAAAGTTGGATTAAAAATAATCTCGCTTCGTGAAGGCACCCTAACATCTCATATGTTTATTTACATGTAGTCTACTTATAAAAACATACAATTTCTAGTGTGTTTTAAAACGAAACAGGTAAAAATAGACTAATTGGTACGTGGTTAGAGGTTACGCCCACCGAGTTATATAACATTGTCTTCTATCAAATAAAAACTTTTTTGTAAACTTTTTCTGTTTCTCAAAAATTTTTGTTGATGTTTAAATGACGCCAGCGGAAAAAAAATGTACTATAGAAGGTTGACCCACTATTAGAAAAATATGCGATACTAATGCAAATTTTAAAATGGTATCACACACCGGGCTATTCACAATAGAATGTGTTTTATCATTTTTTTTTCACAAAGTAAGTCGTGTTTATTAAAAAACGGACTTAATAAAATTTCGAGTTCGAAATTAGATGCTTTGTCAGAAATACAACAAAATGAATAAAATAATTTTTTTTATTAACTTTAAATATTATTATTCGGATTTCTCTCGAATTTACTGGATTTTCACCTGATTCTCCCGGATTTGGGTTTTCCCCGGATTTCTACTGGATTTCCACAGGGTTTCCCTTGGATTCCGGAAAATCCGAAAGAAAACCTGGAAATCCGCAAAAATCCAGAACAATTCCAGGGAAATCCTGGAAATCCGGAGGAAACTCGAAAAACCCGTGAGAAATCCTGAGAATTCGGAAAATTCGGAAAAAAATTAGGGAAATTCGTAAAAAATGCGTATAATAATATTTAAAATTAATTAACAAAAAATATTTTATTCGTTTTGTTTTATTTCTAACAAAGCACCTATTCTAAAACTCGAAATTTCGTTCAAACACGACTTACTTTAAGAAAACAAACACGACTAACTTTAGGAAAAAAATTGATAAAAAACATTCTATTGTGAATAACCCGATGTTTGATACCATTTTAAAATCTGCATTAGTATCGCATATTTTTCTGATAGTGGGAATACTTTCTGTAGTACAATCTTTTCCCGCTGGCGTCACTTAAATATCAACAAAAAAATTTGAGAAACACAAAAAGTTTACAAAACCAAAGTTTTTATTTGACAGAAGATAATGCAGCTTATAAAAACGATTTTATTGGAAAGGCACACTCTTCTAGATCGTATTGAAACAGAAAATTATACAAAAGAACTCTTGGTTTCTTCTAAATTAATTTTTTGGTGGGGTGCGCTTGCGATTTCACTAAAAACCACTAAACGTGGAATAACTTTTGCACCATCAACAATTAGAAAAAACTTTACTTGCGTGTTTTTGTTAGAAATGAGTTCCTCTATCGCCCTGCTTTGTTTGATCTGCGAAATTTGGGCACCCTGTATACACCTCTTACTCCAAAATCGTATTACCGAATGTAAAGTAAGAGCCGCACTGGAAATCGTTTCCTTTTTCCTAATAAACATAGCATAGGCAGAAAAATATCCAAAACTTTTAATTTTGTAAATCATAATTTAATAAATAAAACACTACTGCCTAATTTAAAAAAATATTTAAATAATTTTTTCGTATTTTTCCCTTGAAATATGAAGTACACATCTGTAATTAACAACTGTCAAAAGTCAAAAACAAATGGAATATTCGACATAAATCGTCGAAAATTCGACATAAATGTCATAAAATAAACAAAGTTGATTTTTTAAATCTCGCATTGCATCCATTTTATCAATTCTAGACAAGGAATATACATTTTTGCTTTCTCTATTGCACATTGAATTGGTACGATTTTTAGTTTTGTTTTTATACCATACAGTTTTTTTGTATGCCATATCCATGAGTTACGAGTATATAAATCAGTGGTTACACCGATTATGCAATTTTATAATTTTGCCGGTATTTTATAAATCAGCGATTATTATTCATTAATTGTAGATAAATATTTTACAAAATCATAAAATTTTTACCAATATATTTAATAATAGCTGATGACATGTTTTACTGAATCATGTTTTACTGAGTCGTCTTTCGACTCATTTTCTCAGTATCTATCTATGCTACCAGGTTGTCCATTTTACGACCTGAATTTTCCGTGATCTCTTGAGATTTTATTCCCTAGCGCTTTTGGATTGATATTCGTTTTTAATCATGCTTCTCTGGCTTCATTATTAATGATGGGTGCCGTGTTTATACTGTGGAGTAAAATGTGTTTAGAGTTGAAGTCATTCTCAGTACTTGAAAAGCATACCGTAACCAATTTCCTGGAGAGATAATAATATTTATTAAATTAACAAACTAATTTCATGTTTTTATTTATTTTCAGGTAAGTGCAGAAGAATATTTCACTATATACTACCAAATAATTGTAAGTAAATACATCATATGAAAGTTACGATACAAATACCTCCTTTAAAATAAATCGAGACTCATCAATACTAATTTATTCGTTACGTTACGAACACAGACTTCAAAATAATTAAATTTGTCTCACCGCATACACCCTAATTCGATATTAGACAAGTAAAATTTATTAAATTAGTGGAAAGATGAAAACAAAAATAAAATGTACGAGTACATTTTCATCCACTTTTCGTCTCTCTGATTAAGTCAATATGTACGTACATTGTGTATTAAAATTTGGTGTAGTCTATCTCTCGTTTTATAAACCCACTCGAATATTAAGTTCAAAATTATAAGGATTTTTTTTTTCTATATAGATTTAAATAATTTCGAAATCGATTATTTTTTGCTCGATAATCATCAAAAGTTAACTAACACAAAATAACAAACGAAAAAATTAATTTATCTACCAGTACAGTAGTTATGTATACGTATTCGTACACTTGTGTAGACATACCATAGGGTAAGATAGGAAATTCCCTCACTAATCGATAAAATATTTAAAATTTTCTGAATTCATTTATGTCAATTTAATTTTTAATTAAACTTATTTACGATAAAAACAAAAAATTCAGGATTTTAAAAAAAAATGTTAGTAAATTAAACTCCGAATTTTTTGCTGTTTTTTAATTTAATTTTATTTTTATACTCATTCATTCCATTTGCTACAAAAATAAAAAGAAATAATAAACATTAAAAAATTTCTATTTCGATAAAAATTGATTTTTTATATTATTCGCGTCTAACCAAATCTTCTTAAGAATTTTATTAAAATAAAAAGAAATTTAAGAAATTACGGGAAAATGAATGAAAATATTATTTTTGTTTTGTGTATTGTTTGTTTAAATTCATTTTGTGTCCCCGACGCGGTTTAGACTAGAAATAATAATTATATTTTTTGTGGAGATAGGAAAAGATGGTTATAGGGAAATACAATATTCAATTTAAGATTATTCGATCGGGCTTCCAAGATAAGTCCCACACAATTCCGGAAATTTTGAAACAATAAAATTCAATGGCTGTGTATTTATAAACGCACATCCGAGTTATTTTGTTTCATTTTAATGAACAGAGTTATGTTTAAAAAAAATTAGTTTGTTAAGAAATAGGGAGTTTCATTTCGGCTATAGGGCGCCTACTAGACACGAACAAATCTTGAATAGTTTGTCTTTACTTTACGGGTATGCGCATGATTTCTTAAAAAAATATTTACTGAAGGTACTACCACCAACAAAAGTGTGTCTCTTCTGAAAAACCAAATGAATACTATTAAAGTGATGGCCAAATTAACGAATTATATCATAATGATACCGTATATTCATTAAGTCTAGAAATTATAATGGTACGAGGGTTATCTGAAAAGTTTCCAACCTCCACATAAAGATCTCGTCAACAAAAATGAAGGAGTGTGTTTGCATATCCCTTGAAAAGTAACATCCGGAATGTAAGCCATTTTTGAGGCGCAGTTGTTGTTTAACAATCGTTTGAGTGAGTTGATGTGAGTGTTTTTGAGAAAATGGAAAAAATTGAGTATCGAGCTTTCATTAAATATTTATTTTTGAAAGGCAATACGCCTACTCAAATCAAAGACGAGTTGAACGTCCTGCAAGTACTGATGATAACATCGCTCAATTTCACCAAATGATGCTATAGAGAAGATGAAGATTAAGGCATGCGCGGACAGCTTGCTGGTTATGTGACTTGTTTGCTCACTCTTAACCAGAAACGTGTTTCTGAACATATCCAATGCTCTTTTAACGCCTTTTAGGCGCAATAAATTGAAGTTTTGGCGTCGGCCAATTACTCTTAATGAAACTTGGATACACCATTATACTCCAAAATCAAAAATACTGTCAAAAATGTGGACTGCCAAAGGGGGAATCCGCTCTAAAAAGGCAAAGGCTGTTCCTTCGTCTGAAGAAGTGATAGCGACCTTTTTCTGGGACAGTCATAGAGTTCATTACTTGACAAGCCGATGGCAAAAATTGCGTAAAAATGGCCAGCGGTTGAAATGGCAAAAATCCACGAAATACGGTTTAAACTGCTTCACCACCATTATTACTCATCAGATCGAGCCCCAAACGTATGAGGAGTTCATCACCTTCGTATACAACTGATTTGCAAAGGAAGACGCCGAGTACTATGTGAGTGAGGTGTATAGGAGACAAGAAAACATAAAGTATGTAGAGAAATAAAATTAAATTTGAAGGAAAAAGTCTTGTATCTTTATTAGGTCGGAAACTTGACAGACAACTCTCATATATTCTATTATTATAAATTCACAGGGGTGAGGATAGCAAGTTAGCATACTCACTATTTTACTATTACTACATTTTACTATTATTACATTTTAAATGTCAAGCTTACGTTCGAAACACCAAACATATTTCGAACTGGAATAACAACGGGTTTTTGGATTTAATCCATTTCAAAGCCCCCACTTTTATCGGAGCATCTATAAAAAAAACTGGATCAATGAAACCAAAATTTTACGTTTTATCGTTTGATAGCGGAGTATATTTTCTGTCTCAGTTTTGTTGTAGAGCGTTGATATTAAGAGAAAAAGGCAACGTAAAAATGATACCCGTGGTCCGTGTATAAATTATCTAAGAAAATCTCACTAAATATTGTGTTTCGTAGATGTTTATTATTAACAATCGTACGTGTAATAAAATATCAATCGCCTAAATTACCTATTTTGTACTACCACCAAACGGAAGTGAAGTTCTGGGATATGACCAACTAGGAATTCGGTCACTACTTCCCTAAAAATATTAACTGCAGAATATTTTTAAGTTAACACGTTAAGAATAGTAGGTATTCTCCTTCAAGTAGAAAATATGTTTCAGAATTTTAACCAATATTCATTTTAGTTTACGTGAAGGTAATCTCTTCCCGCGGAATTATACAGGGTGTTTTCACAAGTCAGTCACACAAATCGTGCGCTTGCGTACCGTGTATAGGAAAAATATCTAGAATGATTAGAATTTTATAATATTATATTCTTTTGATAGCTTGTAAATCGGCCTTCCGTCTTTGTCCATCAATAAAATAATTTAAAATAGTCAAATATACTATATTTAGTCAGAAATTTCAAATTTTTTCAACAAAAATTGGTCGTTCCGCAAACGTTTAGCGTTAAAATTTCACGATGGCTAGAGATTTTTCTATACTAAACTGAAGCCTGAGTGCTTTTAAAAAAATTAAAATTAAAATTTTCCTTCGGTTTATTCAAATTCGATGTTTACTAACACGAATAAGTTACTTATTCTTCTCATGGCCAAACTTTAAAGGTATATTTGAATGTAATATTATAAAACTCCAATCTCTAATTTAAGAAACCGGGAAATAATACCGGACAAGTGACGCAGAGGTTAAAGCTTCGGCACTTGGACCAGGAGGTACTGTGATGTTAATAAACCCAACTAAGGTTTATTCTTCACCCTCTGTTGGAGTGCATATTTTACCGCCCACCACCGTCCATGTCCAGTGTACAGGTTGACATGAAGCCTGCAATGTGCAAGTGGTATACTGTACATAATTGTGTGAGTAAGTGAATGGGTGGTGTGTGTGTGTGTGTGTGTGAATGAAAATGGGGGGATTAATTGATCTTCAAAGGACATTAAATCCACTGAAAATTTAATACTTTCTTTTTATTTAAAAAAAATAAAAGAGTTAATCCAGTTTCTTCAACCTAGGTCCTTTGTGGAAGACTTTTTGAAACGCTTATATCTTAATGGGGGACATGCACGTGAATAATACAAGGAAATTCACGTTTGCTCGAACAAATCTAACAAGACTAATTGTTTAAGTGGTTTGCGAGCATAACAAACTAGATTAATCAGAAGGCTTTGATCATCTCTGTGTTCATCTACGCAGACACGTCCGCGTCGCGATTGGAAGGTACTTCTGTTTATCTTGAAAAACCAAGAAACGAGAACAATAAATACGGTATAAGTGCCCAGGCGGGGGTATCCCCAAAATTCCGGCACACTCAGATTTGTGGAGACATCTCTAGAAGAATGTGTTAATGGCCATCGAACAACACCTAACGTGAACTTTCCACATTATTGTTTCCATTTCTCCTTCTTCTCTGGCGCTAACACCTCTGAATGCATTTCGCCGCCTCAGCAATGCTCTTTGAGATAAATCGATCGACAACAAGAGGTCGCCCGACACGATAAACAAGCGTTTGAAGGTCTTGTTCTAAATCGTCCACCCACTTAATAAAGGACCTCCCGCGAGGTCCTGCCTTCAATGGTGCTGACTACAGAGCCTGTTTGATTGTACGATTTTGGAAACATTGAACGTGTTCGAGCCATCTCAGCCTTGATAATTTAATTAATCCTGTACATTTATCTATCCTCACCCAGTATCATACGCAAGCATGATTTTAGTTGTTGTGTGTTGTTAGTGTTCAAGGCTCGCTACCAAAACTAACTGCTGAACTTGTCAGCGCTTTATAGATATTTAATTTGGTTTTGTGCGATAACCTTCTGCAATCTGTGATAGCGTGTCCTTGGAAACTGAGTTATTAGGTATTTAAACTCATTCATTATTTCATATTATGTGTCACCTGTCAAAAATTATCCATGTGATAGTTTTCTCGTTATAGCCATGTATTTCATTTTCGCTTTATTGATATGAAGGGCGATTTGTTTGGCTGTTTTTTCCAACGGCAGCAACTTCTTCAACATACCTAAACGATGTTACCACCCAAAATGCATAAGACGATGCGTAAGCTAATATTTTGTAATATTTTCCTTGATTTAGAATATAAAAAGCTGCGCTGCACTATGTTGAGCTGACAAATGACATATTCTATGAACATGATAATTAATTTCGAAGGAATGTGAGAAGATGCTCCATAATGTGTTTTTATGGATGCCTTCATACGCTTGTTGAAAATCTATAAATAGAAAATGCACAGGGATGTTCTTTTCATAGCACTTTTCTATCACAATCGTCAGAGAAAAAATTTGATCAGTTGTTAACCTGCCTGGGCGAAAACCTGATTAGTAGTCGCCCAAATTGCGCTTGCTATAAATGAATAACTTGTTGGCAACTTCGATGACCAAAACCTTGTAGCCGGTGTTAAGCATTGGTGGTCCGCGACAGTTGTTACAATTCAGCCTATCTCCCTTTTTATGTATTGGACAAATTAGAGCTATTTTCCACTCATCTGGGATTCTCTCTGCTAACCAAATCGATGACTCTAGCTCAAACATGCAGTAAACGCCACTGTTTCCAAGCGTTTCGACACTATAGGTATCGTATTACTTTTTATTTTAGATATGAATCTTCGCACTTCATTGTAAGATAGAGCGGGTGGAGGTGCCATTTGATATCAGTTTGATGAAATGATGTTGACTGTTCGTTGGAGGATAACGGATATGTATGTTTAAAGAGTGACGAGACGATGTCGCACTGTCAGGACAGTATTTGTGCCTATTTGTGCCCATAGCGATTTCTTCTATAAAACTGTATCGGTCTCTTAAGCTGACAGTTTCGATTTTATTCTTGTTGCTTGTGCCATTAATATTTCGCCCTTCTTCACAGTCAGTTTTGTGCGTTTTCTCGCGACCATGTAGTCGATGGATGAATGCCTTGTTGATTGATTCCTTGATATCCTTGATGCTAGCAAAATACCTTTTAGACACGAGGATGTGGTCGATTTTATTGACCGAAATTTCATCATTTGATTTCCACGTAGGTTTGTGGATTCGCTATCTTGGAAAGTATGTGTTGGTTGCAACCAGGTTATACATGAGAGCTAGATCGGTTGCACGCATCCCGTTATTGTTTGATTCAAGGTGTACGGATGAGTCTGGGCCGGTGATACTACGATGAATACTGTTTGCATTGGCGATTTAAGTGTTGAAGTTACCCAAAACTACCATTTCATCGTATTGAGGAATTTTTTTTATAAAATATTGTCGAGGTGGTCGTAGAGAGTGTCTTTATCATCTTCTGAGTTTTGTTGAGTTTATCATCTTCTGAGTTTGCAAATCCTTTTGTTTATGGATCTAAATCTGAAACGATTGCTGATCATAAACCCAACTCCGAACTCGTGCCTATCGAAATTGATGCTTTGACAGAGAGTAAATCCGTAACGACTGTTATCAATGATATTATTGCGGCGGATTAGCTTTCTTGTAGTGCAATTATATTGGGCTTCCAAATTTTTAATCCATATGTACTTATATTGAGTTCGAGGTTGTTGTTGTATAAATCGGAGTTAATAATTCGAGGATTTTGTTTAAGTTTCGAAACATTGGTTTTTCCATGTTGCGTTGTTACCTTAAATCAAACCCCATGTCGAAGAATCATAGCTGTCACACGCGTAGTGCACCACAGTCTAGTTACCGGTAGCTGCCGCAAGAAGGTAGTGTGAGCGCTTCTGTCTGCACCCGAATCTGGCCACCACCTGACTCCGAAGAACGAATCGATAAGAAACATACCACAAAAAAACGGAAATATTTCCGAAATTTACTTTTCTGATTTCATTTTTCATTTACATTCGATAAAAAAATCTACAAGGATTGTATCGAGGCCGCATATCACTAAAAATTCTCGAAAGTATCTGCGTATTTCGATTTGTGAAAACTTCTCTAGAATTATGTGGTTAAAAAAAGTTCTATTGGGAAAAATAAAGAAATTCAACAATTTCATTTTTTTGTGTAATGTTAAATTACTTGTTAATTTGTGTAGCTACCGATACGGTTTAAATAGGTGTTGGTAGCGCACGCAATCCTTTTCTCGAATACAAATACTCTGTATCTAACCAATAATTTTTAGTCCTCCGTGAAATTTGGCCAATTGTTGAATAGCTGGTTTTCTAGAATTCCGAATTTAATTGAGTCTGGTAACGTGGTTGTTAAAATCATCACCAACTCGGAAGCGATGGTTTTATGTTATTGGTAAACGAAAAGTGTATTTTGCAACTATGTAATGCTTGATCAAAGGACCTGATCAATTTGATTAGTGCTCCCGTCGTTTGATTTTCATGTACCTTTATGAATGCGTTTCCATGCGGACGAGAGTGCCGCGATGCATTTTGCTGACACTGCTAATTTCAACACTAAAGTCAGCCAAAATAATTCTGACATCATGCTAAGGTATTTTCCTCAGAATAATTTCAAGATGTAGCTCGTGAAACTTGAGTAAACAAATTCGATTATTGGCAGGTATGATATAAATCACAAACTTACGATATTCATTGTGTGTTAGAAAACCAACTCTAAATTCTAGATCTAGTGTTTGCTGGTATTGTTGCCTTGACAGCGCGTGTATGCAAATTATTATGCCTATAGTCGTGCCTGCGCCTTCGAAGAACTGAAGAACTCAGTGTAATCCATGTTCCGAGTTTAGGGCGTAGTCCTTAATTTATGTCTGAGGTTGTGTTCTTCACACATTGGGTTATTAGCCCAACGCAATCTCCTAAAGAAGGTCCTAAGACCTTATGATTTTTATTGTAGTGCGACATTAAATAGTTATTTGATGGTTTGTATTGTGTTCATCCCCGATTATATTGAATAATTGAATCGCTCTGACATCGAATCAATCAAAATTAAGCATTCCAAAAATCTTAGCATAATATTTTGTCAATCTAAACTAATTTATATATCACCTTTCCATTTATGTGCAAGCTACGTGCTATATGAAAGCGTAACAACAGAAATGCGAGGGAAAAATAAACAAAATTGTAATTGTTCCGCGTGCAAACAAAAATCCTCACCCCTTTTCATTTAAAGCGTATACAACCATTACCTAGAATGCAAAAGGATTTAATAGGGATTAAAAATTTGGAAAATTGGAATCTCGAAAAATAATTGGAAATACTGCGTATTTCTCGCAACCATTCCATTTACTGTTCTTTTCAAGCAGTTTACAGCATTTTCCTCGTTTTCGAAATTGCCTTAAATTGAATAAGCTTCCGATTCACACATATTTGTAAAGTAAATTAGAATACTATATTCTATTTTATACAGATTTTGCTGTCATTATCGTGAGACGGCTGACGTACGAAATCTTTAAGTTATTCAATATATTGAAAGGGTGAACTCGGAATCCACGCAGTACAGAAATAAAATATAAAACGATAAACATTTTCAAATTCTCATAATATTGTTGTTATTGTACTATGTACATGTACATCTATATATCTTTCAAATAAAATCTAACTTCAAAAGAAAACGTAAAGTAGAATATAATAAAAGTAAAATTAAGGGTTATAGTGTTTCATAATCAAAATGCTTTAGGTAATTTTTTTATTACCATGTGGAATTTTCTGTTTTTCTCGAGAAAAAAAATTTTTTTTTTGCTTTCTACTTTTTATCTAAATTTACATGTTATATCAGGTGATGAATTGCCGTTAACTATGTGATATTTAAATAATATACTGTTTATATTATGTGTGTATGTATCCGTACCGTACATAAACATGAGAGCTTATTTGAGGGAAACACAAGCGACATGTACGAAGAAAAGTTAGGTTTTCCTTATTTTATTTTCCATTTTTCGAGTGTTGTCATTGTTACCGAATTTTTTTTTTCATACATACGCCTAATATATACAATCGCATAGGATCAAACAAATCCGAAAACGGTAATCACACACCTGTATTACATAGAGAAATGTTTATATACAGATATACGACAAAACACAATGCATAATGAAAATATTAGGGTATGTAGATGGCAATTTTGTCAGAAGTGTCAGATATGTAAAATTATCATTCATGAGATACACGACGAGAGAGATTGAAAATTATGTTTGTATGCAACATAAAATTTTTGTTTGAAGTGGTTGTCGTAAACACCAACATTTTGTACTTACCTGGAAAAATTCTCTTCCTGAAACACATAGATCAACTGAAATACATTGCACAACCTAAAATAAACATCATTAATTAGTCATAACGTTACCTTTATTATTATATAAATTCGCCAAGTAGTACCTAAAATAAGTTTAAATATTATCAGTTCAAAATAATCCAAATCATATGTAAACAATATACTTAATATAATTTGTCCTTGAACTTGATCTTGAATTCGGTGATCAAAACAAATTATGTCAAGCATATTGGAAGGAACACAAATATTGTCTTATAATTTCACTTATATTTACTAACAAGTAATTACTTACCTATAAATCATATTGAGTATATTCAATTTACCTAAAATTATAATATTAAATTAATATAAATTCAATTTATCATGTAAATTATTTTCTTACCATTTAGTATTATTGTTTTGACGTTTGTTACTAATACAAATGTAATTGTAAAATTAATTTAAACTGTGCTACAGAGGTGCGTTTAATACCAAATATGTAATATAGTGCCATCTAGCGGCAATTAAATCTTAATTTGGACCCTCTGTGGTAAATAGATAAATTATGTAACTAAATTTTATAAAACAAAATAAAAATTCTTTATCGTCAACCACCAAAGGAACAAGTTGTCATCATTAAAAAAAATAAAATTAAAAATAAAAGTGAAAATTAAAACTGAGAATTTATTTTGAATTACTAATCACCAACCAACCACCTTCTATCTGCTGGATGTATATTTTTTGCTCGTGGTACCACATCCAGTCGATATCACTGGTCCTTCGAGCCGGATGTGCAAAAACATCCAACATAACCTCACAAACCAGCCGAACGCATTACCGCAAAATAAATCACCGAGGGATATTTGAATTCAATTGAGCGCATCGGGGCACCATAACCGCATGGAACACATAAAAACCGCAAGTATCAAATATTTAATTTACCAAATAAATACAAATAAAAATAAAAAATCAACTAATTTGATTGTGCGTACCGTAAATTATTTATCGGCGTTTGCGTATCCACCTAAACCATTACGATATTTATTAAAACAAAAGGGAAAATATCTTAGTTTTCCACCTGTTTCGTACGCCATTAATTTACCAATATACTTGCGTGCGTTCCGCTTTGCTGCGATTACAATAAAAATCGAGATTATTATAAACGGAAATTAGTGAATAATAAATCAAGTGTAGTGAAATTAAGATGGCTGACATTATATCGCTGAAAAAGAGACGTGCCTACATCAAAGGCAGTATGACGAAGATGCTCAATTTTATAAGTACAGTAGGCGTCGATTCGAGTTCCGAAGATATAAGGGTCAGGCTTGCTAACGTAGAACGTTATCGCATTCAATTTAATGATATAGAAGACAAAATAGTGGCATTAAATAATGAAGAGGAATTAGACTTAGAATTCGAGGACAATTATTATAAAATCGTATCCGGACTAAATCAAATATTGAGAGTAAAAACGGAACCTACCGCTTCCTTGAATGAAACAATGATTGATACCTCAACTGCGGGGATGCATCTAGATGTGAAGTTACCAAAATTACTCATCCCAACATTTGCAGGCGAGTACACCGAATGGCAATCGTTTCACGATTTATTCTGCTCAACCATACACGATAATAATAGACTCACACCGTCTCAAAAGCTTCAATACCTGAAGGGGACATTAAAGGGAGAAGCCGCTAGCCTACTTAAGCATTTTAGCATCACGGATGCAAATTATATTGAAGCACTACGAAAACTTCGGGAACGATATGATAGACGAAAGCACAGCATTTACGCGTTTATTAAAAATTTTATTTCACAACCTTCGTTCACAATAGCAAACAATATAAACGTACGACAGCTCCTCGACACTTCCGATGAGATCCTACGTGGGTTAAAGGCATTAGGTAAAGATGCCGAGCAAAGAGATCATTGGTTGATTTATATTTTAGTGAGTAAACTAGATTCAGAAACGAATAGTTTATGGGCGCAAGCTTCGTCAGAGTATGATGTACCAACCATAAAACAATTTTTCGACTTCCTACTTAGAAGAGTGGATGCATTAGATTCGCTGAAGTGTTCACACAAACGTTCACAAGTGCCACCCAATCCTTCTAAAGCTGCCGTTATTAAAGGTCACGTTGTATCGTCCACACCAAGTACTGTTGATATTCCTATCTGCTCGCTATGTCCCGAAGACCATCACAGATTATTCGAGTGTAAAAGGTTTAAAGATATGTCCACTAATGAAAGAATAAACTTAGTAAAGCAACAAAAACGATGTTTTAATTGTTTCAATGACAATCATAGTGTTTTCATGTGTAAATCAAAGTTTCGATGTCGCCAGTGTAATAGAAAACATCACACATTACTTCACGAAGATGTATCAATCGAGAATAAATCAACTGTTGCGATATCCAGCATCCAACAAAATGAAGAAAATCAATCCAAGTCCAATCAGCAAATCTGCACCACCACAACCAATCAATCGAGAAGTGCACTGTTACCTACGGCATTAGTGAAAGTGCTAGACGTAAACAACCAATACCAACTATGTCGAATTTTGTTGGATTCAGGATCACAAGGAACGTTCATTTCAGAGAAATGTGCTCAGAAACTGAAACTGAAGAGAAGCAGCGCTAAACTAGCCATATCAGGCATAGGAGCAACTACTAACGGTTATACAAAGGGTGCAGTATCATTAGTTATGATACCGTGGAACAAATCAAAACCGACGATCGAGATAGAAGCCTTTGTATTCCCTAAGCTGACCACCAAACAGCCATCAATAGCCGAACATATCAACGTAGACCAATTCAAACACTACGACCTAGCTGATCCGCACTTCTATAAGTCGCTCGAGATTGACATCATAGTTGGCGCCGACAGTTTCTTTGAGCTGCTATCCAACGGAAAGATCACAACACAAAGCGAACTAATTCTTCAAAACACCAAACTAGGTTGGGTAATCGCAGGACGGACAAGTGGCACGGCACCATCGCAATCCATATCAATTAAAGTGGATAACAACGAGTGCAATCTGGACAACCTATTACGAAGATTTTGGGAGATAGAAAACCTAGAAGTGGAAAAGATTAATCGAACACCCGAAGAAGAGTTATGTGTGAAATGCTTCAGTGACACAAAAACAATAGATAGCTCTGGCCGAATCAAGGTGGCTCTACCATTCAAAATATCACCGTCTGTATTGGGTGAATCTTATAAAACCGCCGTACAAAGAATGTATTCCATTGAACGAAGATTCGCTAGAGAACCAAGCTTCGCGGAATCATACAAAGCTTTCATGAGAGAATACTTAACCTTAGGACATATGCAAGAAGTCGAGACAAACCAAAGGGATAATCAACCTCAGTATTATTTACCACATCACGGTGTCATCAAACATACAAGTAGCACAACAAAGTTGAGGGTCGTATTCGATGGCTCCGCGAAAACCAGTAGCGGAAAATCCTTAAACGATTGTTTAGCGGTTGGGCCGACCGTTCAATCAAGCTTATACCAAATATTATCTCGATTTAGAAAATTCAAAGTAGCGGTCACGGCAGACATCGAAAAAATGTATCGCCAGGTTCGTGTAGCTGATAATGACACTAAATACCAGAGGATAGTATGGCGAGAGGATTCAACAAAGCCGTTTCGCACCTATGAATTATTAACCGTCACTTATGGGACAGCTAGTGCAAGCTACTTAGCTACACAGGCAATCATAGAGGCAGCAGATAAGTTTAAAGAAGAGTTTCCTCAAGCTGCAGACCGCATAAAAACCGACATGTATGTCGACGACCTGATGACCGGTGCCGATACCCTACACGAAGCCGAGCAGCTAAAAAACCAAATCACATACATCTTATCGAATTCTAAGTTTCACCTCCGGAAATGGCTATCTAATGAAAGAACACTAAGTGATAGCATTGAATCAATTCAGAGACCACGACTGTTAGAAGTAGATAATGCCGCGCCTAATCATACCAAAGTATTAGGACTTCATTGGGACCCAATCAGTGACTGTTTTCAATTTCGAGTCAATTTGAACAAACAACCAACTACAACCAAACGAGGGATTCTATCTGAAGCCAGCCGTTTGTTCGACCCCCTAGGATGGCTCGTTCCCATAACAATCTCGATAAAGATATTCATGCAATCGTTGTGGGCCGAAAATCTAAAATGGGATGACCAATTACCAACAAATCTGCTAGATGAATGGTTAAAATTGAGAGGCAACCTGAGCGAGATAGAAAATATTAGAATATCGAGATTTATCAATACCACACGCAACAGCAAAATTGTACTTCATGGGTTTTCCGACGCTTCTAAAGAAGCATATTCTGCGGTTGTATATGCAAAAATCATTAATCCAAATTGCGAACCCACAATTAAATTACTAGCAGGAAAAACGAAAGTGGCACCAATTAAGCAGCTGTCAATTCCACGACTGGAACTCTGTGGTGCGGTATTATTAAGCCAATTATTATTGAGTGTTAAACGGACATTTAAAAATCAGATCGTCGAGATGTTCGCATGGACCGACTCAACGATAGTATTGGATTGGCTAAATTCAAATCCAAGCAAATGGAATACCTTCATCGGTAATAGGACCGGTGAAATCCTTACTCACTTCAACCGATCACAATGGAGGCATGTAGAATCTCAAGATAATCCAGCCGACTGTGCCTCAAGGGGACTTTCACCTGAAAAATTACAACACTTCGATTTATGGTGGAACGGACCAAGTTGGTTAATAAATGTCGATACTTGGCCAAAAAACATAAATCGACCATCAAACACAGTAGAAGAGCTACGTAGTAAATCGCTGAATGTGCAAATCTCAACGTCAAACGCAATCGATAATTTAGCCAAAAACACATCCAGTTTCAACAAAGCAGTACGAATTTTGGCATATGTATATCGATATATAAACCTAAAACTTAATCGAACATCGAAGGACTCTATTTCACCATACCTCAGTGTAGCAGAAATACAAAAATCACAGAATATCATTCTCCGGCATGTACAATATAAACACTTCAAACCAGAAATTCAGCTAATTAAAACTAACAAAGAGTTACCTATATCAAGTCGAATCAAGTACTTCAAACCTTTTCTTGATGAAGCAGGACTACTACGGGTTGGTGGAAGAATTAAAAATGCATCCATAACATACGACGTAAAGCATCCAATAATTCTAACGGCTTATGATGAATTCACTGAGTTAATAGTACGAGAACACCACTTACGGCATCTACATGCTGGGCCAACTCTAATGATGGCTACGCTACGACAAAGATATTGGATACTGGGCGGAAGAAACCTCATTCGAAAGGTAGTACACGGTTGTGTCAAGTGCGTTAAAAGCTCAGGTAGAACTATGAGTCAAGTGATGGGTCATCTGCCTAATCCGAGGGTGGAACTAGTTAGACCGTTTTACAAGGTCGGTGTGGATTATGCCGGTCCATTCCAAACGTATCCGACGAGACGAAGAGGGCAAAAACCCGGCAAAAGTTATATTTGTCTATTTGTATGCCTTGCCACAAAGGCTATACATATTGAATTGGTTTCCGATTTAACATCAGATGCGTACTTAGCTGCATTGAGAAGATTCATTGCTCGTCGAGGCATTTGCAGAGAAATCCATAGCGATAATGGAACCAATTTCATTGGGGCACGAAATCATTTACATCAACTTTTCACATTCCTAAAAGAAAACCATAATAATATTTCAAATTTTTTATTGGCAGATCAAATAATATTCAAACCGATTCCACCTAGCGCGCCTCATTTTGGCGGACTGTGGGAGGCAGCCGTAAAAAGCATCAAGTATCACCTAAAAAGAGTAACTGAGGGTCAAATATTAACAATCGAAGAAATGTCAACACTTATCGTTGAAATTGAAGCCATGCTAAACTCGCGACCTCTTTGTATATTGGCAGAAGATGACATGGACTTCTTAACACCATCACATTTTTTAATTGGGCGACCATCAACACAGCTCCCTGATCACAATTTAACGGATGTCAAAATATCCAATTTGTCCAGATGGCAACTTATACGGCAGATGAATCAGCATATTTGGCGAAGATGGCAGCTGGAATACCTAACCAGTCTGCAACGAACAAATAAATGGCACAAAAAAGAAAGAAACATCAGTATCAACGACATAGTGCTCATAAAGGACGATAATTTGCCTCCATGCAAATGGTTGATGGGCAAAACAACGTATCTACATCCTGGTGCAGACGGCAATGTCAGAGTCGTCACGGTGAAGACGAAAAATGGATTATTAAAACGTCCTATCAGCAAGTTGTGTCTACTTCCAGTGAATTGAATCATCCGATTCAAGGCGGCCGGTATGTCGTAAACACCAACATTTTGTACTTACCTGGAAAAATTCTCTTCCTGAAACACATAGATCAACTGAAATACATTGCACAACCTAAAATAAACATCATTAATTAGTCATAACGTTACCTTTATTATTATATAAATTCGCCAAGTAGTACCTAAAATAAGTTTAAATATTATCAGTTCAAAATAATCCAAATCATATGTAAACAATATACTTAATATAATTTGTCCTTGAACTTGATCTTGAATTCGGTGATCAAAACAAATTATGTCAAGCATATTGGAAGGAACACAAATATTGTCTTATAATTTCACTTATATTTACTAACAAGTAATTACTTACCTATAAATCATATTGAGTATATTCAATTTACCTAAAATTATAATATTAAATTAATATAAATTCAATTTATCATGTAAATTATTTTCTTACCATTTAGTATTATTGTTTTGACGTTTGTTACTAATACAAATGTAATTGTAAAATTAATTTAAACTGTGCTACAGAGGTGCGTTTAATACCAAATATGTAATATAGTGCCATCTAGCGGCAATTAAATCTTAATTTGGACCCTCTGTGGTAAATAGATAAATTATGTAACTAAATTTTATAAAACAAAATAAAAATTCTTTATCGTCAACCACCAAAGGAACAAGTTGTCATCATTAAAAAAAATAAAATTAAAAATAAAAGTGAAAATTAAAACTGAGAATTTATTTTGAATTACTAATCACCAACCAACCACCTTCTATCTGCTGGATGTATATTTTTTGCTCGTGGTACCACATCCAGTCGATATCAGTGGTTGTTACCCCAAAAAATAGGTCAAACCATAAAAATTATTTTACGAATTTAACAGGCTCGCAATGAAGTGATTTACATTCATTGTGGTTTGAGTGCCGCTAACAAACAAATTGTATGGAAAATTTTATGAATCATCTTTAAGATGAGTATTGACAGGTGCGTTGCGTCTAGCCTGTCGCATTTGTTTATTTTACTTACTTATTTATTTACCAATATGACCAAATACTTATTGTCTATTATATATTTGAATTAAATTTCTCTTGAATGAATCTCTAGACAAATGAAAATCAAATTCGGTCGCTTACAGAATTAAATATACGCGATGTTCCCAAAATTTGTTCCGAAAAAACGTAGATTGTTGATGACCGGACCGGCCGATATATAGTAATCTGCCGCCGATGCCATAAGTCTACAATTGGCCTGGAATGAAGTGGAACCCCAAATTCCTCATATTCGCGATATGAATTGAGTGATCAATCTTGTCGGACGCCTCTCGCAAAATGTATATAACCAACGTCAATTTTTTGTTTCAGTTTTAAACTATCAATCTTCCCATAATGAAAACCGTGCTTGGCCGAAGATATTTAATTTGTTTAATGTGAAAACTTAATACTTTATGAACAATTAATTTAAAAATTTTAGCGAAACGAATTGAATTTGTGCGTCGGAAAGATTGGCTATTACCCGATAATTACTTACTGCATTCTTTCTTCGTGCTTTAAAAATTGGTTGAATACACGAACGTTTCCAGGGCTCCTAAATAAACCTATATGTAAACCTTCATTGAATATAAAGGTGAGCGGAATACATAAAATGTTTTCGAAATCATTAATAAGAATCGGAGGAAAACCGTAATGACGGGCACACTCATTACCATCAATTTGAAGCAATAAGTTATTTTTTCCTAGTAATCATGAAATTCTAGAAGCCTTTAGAACATGAGGTCAAATCGCGTTCTCGAACTCCTTACTATACAAAGTTTAACAAAGCTTTTTTTTAATCAACGTTGCGTGTCTTTCGATTGCATTTTTGAGTATGTTGTTAAGCATTAAAACTATACATATTTCATTTAAGTTTCAAAAAAAAAAGGAAACTGGGAGGAATGAAAGAAACTTTATATTTCTGAGAAACTCGTACAAAAATGCATAGTCAGAATTTCTGAAATAAAATTATGAATTCGAAATTGGCTTAGATTTACATGTTTAATGAAAAATATTTAACGCGATCGATGTATGATGAATTTTGGAGCAGCCGGTGAAATACACACATGACGAAACCTCGGTATACAAAACATCATTAGCAAAATCAGATACGGGAATTAAACTCGGCTGTTGTTAGTACGATTAAGTTGAGTTGTCGTTATGCTTGTGCAGTGATCTATAATTGATAATGCTCTTGCGCCTGTATCAAATGGTGTAAAGGCGCAGCTAAAACAGATTCATATACAGCGGCAACACCAAGTGATGAACTAGCCACATTAACAAGAACAGCAATGGCGTTTAGATAAAGTGTGGCAGGCTACCATTTCGTAAGGGAATAAATCAGTCGCGGCAATCAGTACCTCGCCGCCTCTACAGGGTGTGTCAACATTTTAGCTATCCGCCCTCTCTCATAGTTAGATGGAAAGTATTTTTATGACCAATTCGTCATACTCATCTAAATACTGAAATTTGTCCTCAATCTAAATTTTTTATATGTGCTATTTGATTCAGTAAACTTATACGAGTATTTTTATAAACGGACAAAACCTTTCATTTTTCCTGTTTTTTGAAACAAATAATTTTGGCGCCTATATAATACGTCAATTATATTAAAAGACCAAACTTCCGAGTGATATGTCAAATTTTAACAAAATTTGAAGAAAATCCTGAAGGAAAGTTATGTTATGATGAATAAAAATGAAAACCTTTAAAACCACCCCTCAAATAACATATAAGGTGCTTATGAAGGTGGGCCATTTAACGGTTTTTTTGTAAATTAAATAAACTAAAATCAATATTTTTCTAAAAGTTGCTGCCTTATTTGCAAGAGCAAACAGTCCTATATTGATGGAATACATAACTTTATTCAAATATTTGCCCGGGCATGCTTGATAATTGCCCATCCTATGAACACAATTTTTCAGTACAATATCGATGGTTTGGAGTTCTAATTCGCAAATAACTTCAGCAATGTTGTGGTTAAGGATCTGAATCGTTTGTAGATTTTTCGCATAACGTCGATGTTTCACGGTATCTATAATTGCGGTTCTATACGACGAACTAATTTAGTGTGCAAAAGGCCGACTGTTTTATGATTTATGTGGCATGTCGCGCCACCTTTTTGAAATCAAAGATTGTGCCATCCCATGCGTTCACTTTCTGGCTACAGAAAATCTGCGTGTTTATCTTCACTCTGTAGTGCTCTCTGTTAACTGTAACGGTGTAGCCAGCATCATTTTCGAATAAAAATGGGCCAATGATGCCACAATTCCACAAATCCCACCATAATGTTACCTGCTGAGGATGCATTGGCTTCTCGTCGATTAGATGAGGGTTTATGAACACCAAATTAGGCAGTTTGGTTTCTTTAAGGAAAAATGATTTTTCGAGTTAATTCGTCCAGAAAAAATATCGAAATGGCTGGAAGTTAGCCGTTAATTCCTGAGTTAATTGGACCTTGTAAGCGAACAATTCTCTTTAGGCTGGTACGGTTAAAGTTGAGTTCTTGCGATCTGTAGCGAGTCCAGGTTCCTGTATCAAGTCGGACGCTTTTGGCTATTCTAACAATTTTCTCTGTTGTACGCATATGGAAAACGCTTTTGTTGTCCATTAGCATGCCTGTCTTACGAACTCTCTTTACAAACTTGTGTTCCCCAATTTTTTTTTTTTCAAAATTCGCACTATTTCTGTAACACATCCCTCACTTTCGGAATAAGTTTCCAATACATATTTTTGAGTATTTGTATTGCATTGATCCTGTACGGGACTCCCAATTTTTTTGGGAAAATTATATAAGCCATGCTTCTAAATAGAGGATACATTAAAATGCTACTAGGTCATATCTAAATTTGGTTTGGTTTATTATTTTAAAATTTGGTGCTTACTGTGTTCAGGACCGTCGTGAAATGGTCATGCGGTATACGATAAATGGAGCTCAACAAGATGTTAAGTAACATGAACTAGGCCATATCTACTTTAAAATTACATTTATTTTGACAAAACTGTAAAGATTTAGGGGGATAGCCAAATTTTCACTAATGGGAGTACTACTCGTATCCTTTATTATTACGATGATTTGTTTATTCGACTTATAGTGCACCTCGATTTATAGTGCACCTGCCTCAGGTAAATTTTCCTGCCCGAAACATTTTAAACGCCAAATTCTGTCAACGTATTTTAATTAGAAAGAATATAGTAGATTCTCAAGGTTGTCTTCTAAGAATCTCCCGAAAAAAATTTGAAATTGACCCAGAAATTTGGTTAACTAGACATATCGACATAAAATATGAAAAATATATTGGTTATCTCACAGTCAGCTAAGGAAGTGTCTGACTGACCATATAAACCACATCAGCGGAAATTTATGTTTGTTTATACGCGTCTATAAACGCTTCAGGATTATCGCATGTATATGTTGGTAGTGTTGGTTCGATGGTACAAATCCTATGCTGGCTGGCCAATACTTTTTTTCAGTGCATCACTTAATTCGATTTTTTTAGTTCACTTATATCCACAAAAGACTTCTGATAAGATTTTGTTTACGTATAAGCAATGAAATATTTAATTTTAAATTAACGTTTCATTTTTAAGAATTGCGTGTTTATATTTTCATATATCAGTATCTAAAACATTTATGGTGTTTCGATTTGTGGTATGTAACTTGTTTTGTCTAGTGTGCTTTTTTGTCAAATTAACAAATTTTTGTATGTATGTGTTTTTGTTGGAAACTACTCATAGTGCGTGTTTCAATTGGTTTAAATGCCGCATAAAAAGTTTAAAAGTTAAAAATTGTGGTGAATAAAAATGTGAAACTTTTTATCTGCTTCAAGAGCTGGGGGTCAATTCGCGTTCCGTGAAATAATGAAAATGAAAAGTTTTTTTCATTTGCAATCTAGTAGTTTGAATTATTTGCACGTAATTTTAAATGTTACTGTGTGAAATCAAAAGTTCTTATGGGGAATGCAAACCTACTCGATTGGAAATGAAAAAAACTTTTCATTTTCATTATTTCACGAAACGCGAATTGACTCCCTGATAAAATTTTTATGTGGAAAACATTTGGCTGACAAAAATATTTGTTTGTAAACAGAAATTTGTCATGTACAAATTTTGAGAAAAATCGTAATGATTTAGATGTAAACTGGCCATAATTAACTAATATACTTTAAATAGTATTTATTTTACATATTTTCATATTTAAATTTGTTATATACGTTAATAATAACACATAAAATAAGCAACAATGTAAATGTCAAAATTTAAACTAATTGAAACAGATAAAAAGTTAAAAAAAATTTACCACGATTTTTTTTAACTTTTTAACTTTTTATGCGGCATTTAAACCAATTGAAACACGCACATATTCGTGAAATGATTTACTGGGAAATCATCAAGCTGGTGAGTTTTTATTTTTTAAATCATCAGCCAACTACGAAATCACATGCAAAATTGTATTCCCATGATCATTCGTCAACCACGACAAAACGACATATTTTTTCATAGAAAAAAGTTATTCTGTGTCACATTTTATGTGACTATTATATAGCTACATTCATATTGGCCATCTTCCAAACCAGCATTCGGAACTAAAAATAGTTTTTTTTTCATGTACAAACTGAATTTTTTCTTATTGAGCTGAGAAACGGTTTAATTTTACTCAATTCTGTCATTCTATAGAACCACACTTCAAACTACTATTAAAACGCCATTTTCGTTATAAAACGCAATTTGAGTTTCATCCCAATTGTCTTGGTCAATCTTCAATATTTATATTTATTAAAAGCCGTTACTATAATTAGTGCCTCTAAAACAGCCCTTCGAAATGATAATGCTTCCCGATTCTGCTCTACTCCTTGTTTTGATTTTAGAAAGGTGAAGAGTAGTTTTAGACTTTTGGCAGCCGATTAAATATATATAATCCGATAATCGGATAATTGATTTTAAACTTTAGCCTACTTTAATCGGTCCAATCAAATGTCGATTATAAAAATCCTTTTTGAACATTTCTAAAATATAAACCCACTGCTTGTTTTTTATTGATTTTTTACTAAAACTAACGAGTTTAGAATTTATTTTTTTGTGTTTCCAAATACAATTCGGATTTTAAATTATCACGTTCAACGTTCAATTTTTATGAATAAAATATACTACATATGCATGGAGATGCATATTTTATATCACACGAAAATGTTTTCATTTTAATTTTAATTTTTTTTTATTAATATTTTTATTTATCAATATTTACAATTTCATATAAACGAAATTTATGAATTTCAATTTCTATTTTATTCGCAATCCTTGGTGTCGAGTGTAAAGTGTTAAGTACCTACGTACCATGGAAAAATTGTATATGGTTCTGAATGTTATCGATTTAGGACAAAATTGTAAAATATTTTAATATATTTTGTGTGATGTGCATGAAAGCCCACAACAAGTTCATTTATTGGACTAGCTATATGCATTGCACACATCCATACAACGATTTTAAATATACCATTGCAAATCTATTTCATATTTTGTATATTAATATTGCTTTTCAATTTTAGTTTTTGTATACGAACAGCAAAAAATCGCTCAAAAAGTTTCAGCATAAAAGCACAATATTACAAAACTAAAAAATTAATTTAAAGTTGGGCTTTTCCAATTTATTTTAGCTTTTTCGAAAGCTTTTATAATCTCTGTCTACATATGCTCATTGAACTATAGAGTTTTGCATGTGAAAATCTATGTCAGTCGATATTTGGATATGGAAAATGGTAAATTTGGGAAAAAAACTCAAATAATTAATACAATGAACCGATGCTTTATGTAGAGCAATGTTTTATTATTTCTTTCTTGATCGTCCGCTCATAAATGCATATTGATTGACGTTTTCTTGCGTTAAACCTACAGAAAATTAAATCAATACAAAGTAACGTACGAAACCTCAACTCCAATCTAGTTCTTCCACAGCGCAACTACAGCTGGCCGAAATCATTTCAATCAGCTAAAACTTATTCGTGACATCTAAATGTAATCTCACCAACTTTGAAATGGTATAAATGTAGTACTTAGGTTCTTAGAAATAGTTGTTTATAATCTCACTACGGCGAAACCAAATACTGCTGTAAAGAGATCCAATTATGTTGTAAGTGGATTAAACAAAATTTTAGCACATGACTGAACAGATGGTTTGAATGTGTGGGTGAGCGAGATTAAGTTCAATATTTTATTTGCTAAAAATTTGCTCGAGTGATTTATCAAACTACTCGTCATCTTACTGAAAAAAGGAGAAAAACGGCAAATTGTTGCCAATATCATCGCACCGCACCGCATGCCAAAGTTGTGACAGAAATAGATGGCAGAGATTTTGAGACTCTTAAGTAAATTTTAACGAAATTTTCAAAATATTTTGAGCTTCGCGGATCTTATATTTGTCGTATTTTTTGTCGTAAATTCAAGACAGTCATGTTGAGTGTTGAGTAAATCAATCAAACTTAAGCAATATTGTGTAAGGAGTGAATGTAAGGAGTGAAAGGCCGACTTCTTCAGTATGCAGCATTCTTAGATAATGACATGGTCATGAGAGTAAGTGGTCGATTCAAGTGGTCGAATAACGTAGCATCATGTAACACGACACATCCAATCATAGCAACGTAAAAATGGGCAATAATTAAACGAATTTTTTACCAAATCGACAAAGATTATTGTAACCATGGGCCTTCATTGCTAATGGCCATGAGAAAAGTACTGTATCATCGAAGCACGAAATTTGATACTCATCACATTTCGACATTGTATTGGGTGATGTCATGTCGGCTCCGTCTACCTGCGTTGGAATAAATTGTTCAGGCTCAGACACGATCCGTTCATTTATAGTCGTGTTTTTTTATTAGCGCCCAAAAGATGTGTCCGGAGCACCCAATTTTAATTTATTTAACTAAAAATTAATATTTTTCTTTCAACTTTTTAGTTAAAAATCAACATAAAAATATTTCTGTACCTATTTATCGAGAGCCGTTGTCGAGAGCGCTATCCATTTCAACGGGAAATTTGAAAAGGCCTTTATTTTGTAAACCCTGTCATGCAAAAATAAATGTCAATTAGTATATTTCTGGTTGTTAAATGTTTGTGTTATGGATGCATTTATTTTTAATTTTTATAGTAGTGAATAATAGCTGCAGTTTCAGTCAAATAGCTGCAAGTGTAGCTGCAGTTTAAATTTCCCATTCGGCTCCGGATACTGCTCGAGTAATAAAACACGATTTATATGTCTGTAATTAAGCACCAAATACTTATTGGCAGCACTGAAACACTATGGTGTTCTTCATTATGGGAATCAGCTGTTCGGCTAGCCAAAAGTCATCTATCACGCACGTCACTCGCCGACATGTGTCAGCTTTGACTTATCGTTATCACCAACTACACGGTGAAAATTGCTTGATAAAGATGGAATTGTGCGTGTGATCAAGCTGAAAACGCCAAATATTACAACACTGGAACGTCCAATATCCGAGAAATGTAATTCTTCCGCAACGCAGTTAGATATTTGTACAGTTATATCTAGTTACGGATAATGTTAAGCTGGGGTTTTCACTTTTGTTGTTAATTTGCAAGAACAACAGTTATATCATTTTTTAATTTTATCAAATTCATTAAGTAGTACGGACGAACTTAATGAATTTGATAAAATAAAAAAAGAAATAACTGTTGTTCTTGCAGAAACAACAACAAAAGTGCAAACCGCATCATAATATTATATAAATAGATATAACTGTACAAATAAATTGTGCTCTGCAACACCACGCAGCACAAATACCACGTTCACGCCATTGCATATGGCGGATAAACATAGTAAATTAAACTAAAAATTAACTAAAATCAATTAATAAATATAATTAAATTTTCATGCCGATTTTAATCGGGAAAAAATTGTCAAAAAATTTAAATTTAATTGCTAAAATATAGTAGGTTGTTCAGTAAGTTTTGTCGTTCGATAAGAGATGGCGCTATTAGGTTGGTCGTTTCTAAACGTGTTTATAAAAAAGAAGTACCATTACTAAAAATGGTACTTCTTTTTTATAAACACGTGTGAAGTTTCACTGTTCTATTTGAAGGTGTCGCACGAAAATACTTACCTTGGCCAAAAGCATTAAGCACCCTATTAATTTTGGGCGTACACGATTAGTAAAACAGAAAACAACCCCTTTTGTTTGTTTATTATTTTTTCGAAATCTGAAAAGGACTAAAAATAGTGACTCACACCGCAGGTGTGGCAATAAACCATCTGCTGCAATAAAATTTGTTATTTTTCCATTTGGTATTTATTCGTCAGTTCACTAATTTCGCTCATTGTGTATACACATCCAGTGATCTAGTCCGCTATTGGTGTTTTGATTTGTTAAATTTTGTGATATTAATGCAATATGCCGCAACAAAAAGAGTTCAGTTTAGAACAACGTGTGCAGACACCTTCTGCATGAGCAAGGGAAATCACAAGTAGAGATTTCTAAAAATGTGAAATGTTCATGCCGATCTGTGCAGTATACTATTGAATTCACCGCTAGTGGATCACCGTTATACCATGCCGACCGAAAGTTAGTGAGAAAAGCTTTAAAAAATAGGAAAAAAAAAACTTCTTCAAACCTCGCTACTGGAGTTGTCAGTAGACATTAAGGAACCTAACTCTGCTCGCACCACTCGCAGAAGGCTTCAGCAAGCTGGTTTGAAAGGCTGTAAAGCCAGGAAGAAACCCTGGCTTTCCGAAAAAACAAGAAGCTCGGTATAAATGGGCCTTAAAATACCAAAGTTTTATCGAAAAAGATTGGCCAAATATCGTGTGGTCAGACGAATCAAACTTTGAAGTAAGTTGCCAATTATATGCCCTAATAATATTAAATAATATGATTTAAAATAAAATTCATCGATATAAATAGTTTAGTTTTCCGAAGTCTCTACGTTTTCTTTATTTCAGATTTTTGGTACACCTGGTGTGTCTTTTGCGCATCGTCAGGTAGGCGAAGGATTTAGGCCAGAGTGTGTGGTACTAACCGTAAAACACGGCGGGGCAGCATAATGGTCTGGAGCTGCATGACTAATTCTGGAGTTGGCGAAATGTTCGTGTGTGAGGGCCACATGCACTATTCAAAATACATAAACGTCCTAGAATCTGCGTTGCTGGCCTCATTTTTAAAACTTGTAACGAAAACTGGTCGCACTTAGAAAGACGGTGGGCTTAAAATAAAAAAAGCAAGAAAATATAACATCTTGACTTTAATGTTGACATCCCGTTTGTTCATAGAAATTGCTATTCCTTCAGGGATATTATCGCGTCCATATGTTTGCCTAGCTTCTACTTGTCGGTTTGGGTTGGGATTGGAAGAGGAATCTTGCTAAACCGCGTAATAAAATTTGGTAGGAAGAATTGAAATATAAGAAAGACTAATCTAACCATCCCGAAGCAAAATTGGCCTTGTCTTAATGTCCTAATACAACATGTTACTTAATTAGATAGCCATTATTTAAGACTGCATTTTTCTTAACTACAAACAAAACTAGAACTTAATTTAATTTAACAAGTTAATTGAATTGAATTTTAATTTAGTTTAATTTCCTTCTTTTTAATTTATTTTAATTTAAATTGAGTTTATTTCAATTACTTTACTTTACCTTAATTAAATTAAATTTTATTCACTTTAAGAGAGTTGATTTTAATTTTTAATTAGTGTAATTAAATTTTTCTAAATTAAGTTTGATATTTTAATTTGAATTTATAGTTTATTAGCGATAAACCATAAAAAGATTTAAAATTAAAAAAAAAACATGAAACGAAAACCTGTTGTTTTCGTTTCATGTTTTTTTTTGCGTATCTACTAACTGGTATGGTAATTACACGATGAAATATTTGCCTACCACTGCCAATCCATTGTTGGGTAGATAAATCATCAATATTAGGTATTACTCATTCGTTAAGAAGATTTTTTTTCCATTGATGTATTGGAGTAAGGTATTAGTGGAAGTTGTATCTCCAATTGTGTTTGATGTGACGTAAGAGAGTGGATTTATGTAAATTTTTCCGTATTCAGATTTTGAATGCAGTATAAATAGTGGAGTTATTAAACTGGGTCTCTGTTTTCTACGCATTTATATACACTCTAAAAAATTTTTGTTGAATTTTACTTCAATAATTGAGTGTAACTAATTACACTCAATTATTGTAGTAATTTTAAACTCGAAAGAAATATTCAGCTTCCGGCTTAAACGTCAACTTTTAAAGGAGAGAATTTAAACAAAAAAGTTATTAATAATATTTTGAATATTGTTGAATTATTAACCAAATGTGTTTACCATTAGTCAATATAAAATTATATTTAAACACTTTTTAAACATTTTTACAATTAAATTGAAACAAATTAAATTTGACTTTCAACAATAGTTGATGAAATTGACATGTAAAATTGTTGAATTTTTAGAAGATATATGCTGAATTTTTCATAAAATTTGTTTTATCTCAATCACTTGTTCTTCGAATTTAAACTCAAAATTGTTGATATTTTAGTCCAAATTTACTTTTATTTTTAAATTTATTATATTTAAATTATATGTTATATATATATAATATTTCATTCAAATAACAATTAAATGCTTAGATACATTTTCCAATTATACATAGTAAATTTCTAAAATGAGCTACCATAAAATTTCGTAAATTTTCATTTAATACAATAGTACTAGTATAGACATACTAAATTCAATTCAAAATGAAATTTTAAATAATTAAAGTGAAAAATTTAAATAAAAAAAAAATTAAATATTCTGGTAGATTAAATAAAACAAAATTATAACTTGAGTCTTTCTGGCATTGCATCCAGTTTCAGAACCAAATTACTTACATATTTTAAGCCACAGATACATGGACTTTTTAGGTCCGCGACGTTTTGCTGGAGCAGAAATCCAACCATAAAATCCAAAGATTGCGAAATATCCTTCGGATACTGTATATTAAAATTGTAATAGTAGCATATCGCTTCGATAATCAATCCACATAGTGATGTATTTGTTGTAGTGTTGCTGACCGATTTTTTTTCAATAAAAATGTACCCGATTTTTGTTCCCAAAGTTTCATCTAAGGAGTAAAAATATACGTGTTACATTTTACATCGAACTTGAAAAACATCACTTACCAATTATTGCGATCCGTGGACTATTCGTGGGAATGGTCTTGACGACGTCTTCCATTTTTGTACCCTCCTATAAATGATAAAATTTTAATAAAAAACACAATTGTTTTAAAACAATTTTTACCGTAACTTTATAGACGCTTGCTTTACGCAAACTATTCGAAACGAATGATCTGACACGTATTGGACACGACTTTATTATTACAGTATTTTGATAACATTTTATATCGTACTTACCTTTAAGAAAACATATCACACAAACTACTTAAATACTTTCTTGATTTTTAACTTTTAACGTTTGTTCTGCAGTCCAGTCGCTTCAGTTTTAATGCATTTATACAATATGGCATCTAACTCTAAATGAATTTTGTGTTATTTTGTTGAATATTCATCAATTTTATGATTAATATTTACCACAAAATGGTTTTATTCAACATTTCTACTGAAAATTTATCAATTGATTAAAGTTCAACAAACGTATTGTTTAGTTTCCATCAACAAGTAAATTTGCAACATATTTGTGATGAAATTTGAACAACTAATTGAAAAAAGTCAACATTTTATTGAATAAATAAAAAAAATTTTCATTACTACATTTATTGTATGGAAATTACAAAAATAATTTAAATAAAATTAATTGATCTTTAGTTTAGATTTGATCAAATTTTTTAGAGTGTATATAGCATAGAAACAAAAAGGCACACGGCCGAATGAAACAGGATCGTATGTAAATAGAATGAATGACTTACAGGTTTTTTTCAGCTAGCAGGTACACGTCTTTATCCGTTGGGAGCTATCATTTCACATAAAATTTCCCCCCGTCCAAAATTTTCAATATAGTATACGAACACGCCAATAGTCTATTTTGACCGAATCACTGCACTTATTAACACTTACTTTTAGTTTATTCTTTAAGTTTGTTTTCCGGTCGAATATTAGAAAATGGATAATTCGTTCCGAACTTTAACTTTTTGTGCTTTTATTTGTTTTTTTTTCGCTACTAAATTCGAAGCACTACTTTTACACATTCACTTACAATTTTTAACTGCACAGTTTGTTTATCTATACCGGTTACCGTTTAAGCACAAATGACCTCAAGACTCATTACTAGCGAAAACCACTTACAAAGAGAAAACTGACCACATGTTTTTTTTGTAAAAATAAAACTACTGCCACTACAATACATTTTCTTTAGTTCTAATTAAATGCCCCATTAAAAAAATTTTGGCCTCCATCCCTACTAAATAAAGCGTGGGTTCTGCTAGCTTTAGAAAAGTTAGCAGAACCCATATCAAAAATGATTTAAAAACAATTGGAAAAATAAAGGTTAATTTTAGGCTAACAAAATGCCCTATTTAAATTTTTTTATTCGGGTCGATCTAGAAAATGCAAAAGGCTTTATCATTTCAAAGCTAGCAGAACCCAATTCGAAAATCGGACCAAAACCGAAATTAGAACTCAAAACAAGATCTATTGACAATCGAATAATTTTAGGCTCGGTATGGGCTAATCAAATGATCCATTAAAAAATTGTCTGCTCCATCCATTTTTGACCTAACTTCAGGTAATTTAATCTAAAGCTAGCAGCACCCAAATCGACAATCGAACCAAAACGAAATTAGAACTCAAAGCAAGATCTATTGACAATCAAATAATTTTAGGCTCGGTATAGGCTAATCAAATGCTCCATTAAAAAATGTTGGGCTCCATCCGTTTTTGACCTAACTTCAGGTCATTTAATCTAAAGCTAGCAGAACCCAAATCGAAAATCGGACCAAAACCGAAATTACAACTCAAAACCAGATCTACTGACAATCGAATAAGTTTAGGCTCGGTATGGACTAATCAAATGCTCCAATAAAAAATTTTGGACTCCATCCGTTTTTGACCAAACTTCGGGTCATTTAATCTAAAGCTAGCAGAAACCAAATCGAAAATCGGACCAAAACCGAAATTAGAACTCAAAACAAGATCTATTGACAATCGAATAATTTTAGGCTCGGTATGGGCTAATCAAATGCTGCATTAAAAAGTTGTGGGCTCCATCCGTTTTTGACCTAACTTCGGGTCATTTAATCTAAAGCTAGCAGAAACCAAATCGAAAATCGGACCAAAACCGAAATTAGAACTCAAAACAAGATCTATTGACAATCGAATAATTTTAGGCTCGGTATGAGCTAATCAAATGCTCCATTAGAAAATTTTGGGCTCCATCCGTTTTTCACCAAACTTCAGGTCATTTAATCTAAAGCTAGCAGAACCCAAATCGAAAATCGGACCAAAACCGAAATTAGAACTCAAAACAAGATCTATTGACAATCGAATAAGTTTAGGCTCATTATATTGTAATCAAATGCTCCATTAAAATTTTTTGGGCTCCATCCGTTTTTGACCAAACTTCAGGTCATTTAATCTAAAGCTAGCAGAACCCAAATCGACAATCGAACCAAAACGAAATTACAACTCAAAGCAAGATCTATTGACAATCGAATAATTTTAGGTTCGGTATCGGCTAATCAAATGTTGCATTAGAAAATTTTGGGTTCCATCCGCTTTTGACCAAACTTCGGGTCTTTTAGTTCAAAAACGGAAATTAGATCAAAAACGGATGGAGCCCAAAATTTTCTAATGAAACAATTGATTAACCCATACCGAGCCTAAAATTATTCGATTGTCAATAGATCTTCTTTTGAGTTCTAATTTCGGTTTTGGTCCGATTTTCGATTTGGGTTCTGCTAGCTTTAGATTAAATGACCTGAAGTTTGGTGACAAACGGATGGAGCAAAAAATTTTCTAATGGAGCATTTGATTAGCTCATACCGAGCTTAAAATTATTCGATTGTCAATAGATCTTGTTTTCAGTTCTAATTTCGGTTTTGGTCCGATTTTCGATTTGGGTTCTGCTAGCTTTAGATTAAATGATCTGAAGTTAGGTCAAAAACGGATGGAGCCCACAACTTTTTAATGCAGCATTTGATTAGCCCATACCGAGCCTAAAATTATTTGATTGTCAATAGATCTTGTTTTGATTTCTAATTTCGGTTTTGGTCCGATTTTCGATTTGGGTTTTGCTATCTTTGAAATGATAAAGCCTTTTGCATTTTCTAGATCGACCCGAATAAAAAAATTTAAATAGGGCATTTAATTAGCCTAAAATTAACCTTTATTTTTCCAATTGTTTTTAAATCATTTTTTGATATAAGTTCTGCTAACTTTTTCTAAAGCTAGCAGAACCCACGCTTTAGTTGGTATGTTCTGCTGTATGGGTTCTGCTAGCTTAAAGGACGTCTATTTATACTAAATTGAAAGTGGGGAGAAATGCAAAAAAATCAGCTGACTATCAAAATAACCGAATATTCGATATCAAATAAATTCAACATGTTGGCGGTCAGGATGTTATATTTTTTTTTTATTCACCACCATCAGAATATTAACCACTCTAATTTGATGGAGCGACCAATGGTCGTAACACACTTTTTGGTGATAGAAACATGGATAGCGTTAGTTTTAGCACGAAATGAAATAAGTGAAGCGATGCACTTTGTAAAATAATAAAAATAATAATAATAAAAGACTTTAATTTAATTTTAAATATTAATAAAAAAAAGTTTTTATTTAAAAGAATAATTTTGCTGTTGGTGAGTTGGTGAGGTGCGGCTGCTCCGAGTTGCGGCTTCGATATCCCAAAACTGATTAAGGAATATCGTGTAATTTTGTATGAATTATATACAAAAATTTTAGGCTAGAAATCTGGTTTTATTATCATAATAAAATCCAGATTGATCTAGTTATGTAGCTACTGGTAAACAAGACAATAAAAGTCTGAATTGCATCCATTAAATCTGGTTTCAGCCGGTTACCAATTTGTTTAAATTATAGACGTACGCCTATGAACATCATTGCAACGATACAATTTATGTTTAGCAATCGCCACGCCATCGTGTTAATTATGTATTTAATACTGTGTCTTGGTTATCACAGTCTTTTATTGATGATGGGTAGCATCTATGATATGATAGCAAATTGCAATACTATTGGTTTCAATGATATGATTGAAACGATATTGAATGATGTGTATTATTGGTAACGATTAGAATCGGTAAACTTTGTTAATTTTGTTTTGTGTACAAAATTGTTTTTGTTGTGCAAAGCGATTCTATGTGAGACTGTGTTTTATATTCATTTCGAATATAATTATTTACACGGAGGATTGTCCGTTAATAAATAATTAAGTCTGCGGAGAAATGTCCGTTTGTAATTAATTATATGTGCGGTGTTTCTTGTAGTTGAAGAAACAAGCCGCTACACATTCACCCTATTCGCCATATTTAGCTCCTTCTGACTTCTGGCTGTTCTCAAATATAAAAAAATTATGCGTGGGAAACGATTTTCATCGAATAAAGAGGTAATAGCAGCCGTGGAAGCGTATTTCGAAGGGTTTGCGGATTCTCACTTCAGGGATGAAATCCATAAATTAGAAGATCACAGGAACAAGTGTATTGAAGTTCAGGGAGATTTTATTGAATAATAAATTGTATTTGAAACCATAAAATCGTGTTTTTCTTATCAACAAAACTTACTGAGCAACCTAGTATAGTTAAAATATTTTTAATTTCATTAGACAAAAATAAAAAAAATCATTCATTTAAAATCACATTATCTGCAAAGCGAGCAGGATATAGCTAGTTAATTTTAAAAATATTGATGATATAGAGGCCTGCATCAACCAGCCCGAACTTGAAGAACAGACATTTATATGGTATTACAATTACTCCATCTCATGGATTTATTCAGGGAGCACCGGAATAAGGTATAATTGCGTGTCACAACAGAAATCCCTTTTCGGAAATCGCACGGTTTTCTTATTTTGTCTGCCGGTAAAATTTGTGCATAATGTATTTTGGGAGATAATGTGGGATTGCTGACGTGATTATCACATCGGAAATCTTATATAGATCCGTTAACTCATTAAAGCATATGTTTTACTTCAGTCTAATTGTGTCAAACTGAGCATTCCAAAACAAATTTAGGAGGAGAACTCCAGAATTGGTCAGAGTTTTTTCTAAACCTGCCCATTTACATGCGTTAGGTACAAAATCTGTTGAAGTAGATCAACTATTTAGAAAATATCGTAGAATTCTAGTCATTTTGTTGAAACTAGATGAATATAACCAGATAAGACCAAGGTTCACTGGTGGGCGTACTCTATATCAGCCACATTTGGCAGTAGAAACCCCATACATCAATCCTGTATTTGCAAGTTAAATTTTTGAAATCATGAATGATTTCTGAAAATCCCACCTTTTATTAATGAAAATTACTTAAAATAACTGAAATGAAGATTCTTATCAAGTGTCATAATTGTGCGTACTCAGCCAGAATCGCCCATAGAAACCCCTTACTTGATAATTAGTAATAATTTCAACATATTGTTTTCGAAAGTGTTCTTTTGAAACTTTGGTTTAAATATGGGGGTTTCCTACGGGTGATTCTGCCTAATGGGGTACAATCATGGAACTTGGAAGGTACAATCATGGAACTTAGTCAGTGTGTTCTGTAGAAGCATTTTAAGTGATTTCAATAATAAAAGGCTGGATTTCCAGAAATCATTCATAAAATGTATTTCATAAATTTAACTTGTAAAAATAGGGTTGAATTAAGGGTTTCATATTGCCAAATCTGGCTAATATGGAGTAAGTCACCAATGTATCCATGTCTTTTTAGATTTTATAAATCTAGTTTAACCTTACTGTCGCCTTACGGGTCTATATGACTCGAACCGCATTTTAGTTATTTACAAAATGCATTTTTTGAATGGAGTACGATTAACTATTAGTGACTTTTCATCAAATACATTATTTTACATGTTGAATTAATGTGTTTGTTACAAATATGATCTTTCGGGTCTTAGTGTATAAACGATTTGACGAAAATACTAAGGTTAAACAAAGTGACTAAAAAATACGATATTTTTAAAAAAGGTTCATCTACTTCCAACAGATTTTGTACATAACGCATTTAAATAGGCAGACATAGCCGTTATAGGGAAAACCCTGACCAATTCTGGAAGAGAACTAATTTTTTTTTGAAATGTATAACTAAATTGAAATAAAACATATGGTTTAATGATTAAATTGATATTGTAAAAAATCAACCTGGGTGGGGTAAAAATTAACTGCAAAGCAGTCAATTACAGGAACTCGAAACACAACCCATAAGACAGAGTTAAGGGAACCATTAAAAGTTGTTTCTTTATAGTCTAGACTGTATAGAACATGTAAATCATTGCGATGAATGTTTTACTTTTTCTAATATAAATAAAATCTATAAAGAGAATTAGAGAAAGTTCAAGGCACTTTGTTCTGCGGTTTTATATACATCATTTGCATACAAAATTACGTATAAGACAAAATCATTAATTTTTGTTTTATAGAATATTACAATGTTATATGGCAAATTTAATGAAGTATATAAATTACAAATACCTAAAGCAAAGTCTACAAGTAAAATAACAAGCTAGAAAAAATGCAATGTTTAATGAGATAAGACGAATACTGTGGAATGAAAGAAAATAATTAATCCATTCATTGACCTATTAAAATGCATTAACTTTATGTGGTTGGGTTATAATAAAAGCTCAGCATGTTTTCCATGGCATAGGTATTATTTTAACTCTAGAGTCTAGCTAGGAGTAATGAAATTATTTTCTTGTGCTATTCTTCAACATTAGAAATAAATTAAAGAGCGCAAAACATCTCGGCACCATATAATTATTGTTTTATATAGAAAGTAGTATTTATTGTTGGTTTACAGTATATGTAGAATTGAATTACACAACAAAATCTATTGTCAGTCCCACGCAATTAATTTTCTTCTAGCTTTCGCGATTTACGTAATTATGGCTAAGCTTTATTGCTAAACACAGTTAAAACTAATTGAAAATGAATTTTATTAACATTATTTCGGTTACGGGGATGCAATGTAAATTTCTTGTATTCAATTGGAGTTATACAATAATATAAAATATAGTGCGATACCTTTTTCCAAATAATCGTTTATTAGTTTATGTTATTAAGACAAAACTCACATATGAACATAAAAATCAATAATATTTAAAATTTATGATTGGCTAAAACTATTTTATTGCATTTTGATGGAGTAATAAATTATGTATAGACACGATTTTTAATTAGTCGTAAAAACTATAAAACAAACTTTAACTATATATAACTATTAGCTCATAAACTATTCAAAGTTGTGTGTGAAATGTTTATTTCCTAAAGACACGATATCGAAAAATGTAGGATATGCTACTGTCTGTATACATGGTATCTGTGTAATGATTCTAAAATGTAGCTAACGATACAGTTTATTTAGTTATGTAAATAGTTTTGGCTTATTTTGGGATCCTTATAGGAATTTTACAATTATACAATTTTTTAAATAGAAATAACATAAAAAATCCACGTTTGGTTTTGTTCATACAACGCCTTTGTGCAATTTGATTTGATTTGATTGAGATGTACGGCCAAGTCATTTGACAAGTAATCCCAGATATGGCCGTGGCCCACCGTACACCTGTATTATACATAACAAAGTAGGAGGGATTGGAAAGGTTATGTTAGTAAGAATAGACTCGACCCGGTTACAGACACCTAAGTAGTCGATAGTTAGTAACACAATGGCACAATTCTAACTACGAAATAATTATTAATCATGTAGCTGAAAAACTTCCAGTCATCTGAAAATTAAAAATAGTTATTTAACTCTGCAAACTTATCTTCTTGAATTTTCGTTAATACCTTTTTTTAATAAAATCTAAAAGAAAGATCTAAAATAATAAAAAATTAAAATTAATAATTATTATTAAATACCACCCACTGTATGCAATACTAACAATTAAAAAATTCTTACTAAAACGCCTAACTAAAACAGGAGCCAAGCCACTGGAAAAACAGAGGTCTCCAAGCCAAGGCATTGGAAAATTATTTAAAATCGCATTTCTCACGATTAATATTGCTGTTTTTTGAACCGTGCAGATTCTTAACATCCAGAGCCTGGGCACATTCCATGTTCAATGAAAATCGCCATATTCGCGTCTGAAGAATATTCACACATACGATGGATTGGTTTGACATCCAAGCAGGCCACGATTTGTTGAAAATCCGGCAGCACTTCTGGCATACGGCCTACATTTTCATTGCAAATACTGAATAATAATTGGGCCAACAAATCGAGAATGTAAATCGATGGTATCGTATTGTAAACGACACAAATGATTTTGTAGTTTGGTAGGTTCTGGGAGATTTTTTAGATCCTTCTAACCGATTCGAACGTCTTGTACATTATAACGTACATCGACTTGGGACGCACAAAGCAGGCTTAATATATTTTTTTGCTTCAGAAATGTGTGTAAAATCAATTTTCTTTTTATACTCTCTATTGTTTTAGTATTCTTCAAGAATGATTCAAAATTAATCAAGTATTCCAAAAAAAACCAAAAATATTTGTTGCTATATTATTTTAAAATGACGTTCGAAAGGGCTAAGTGGTAAATACTTCGATGCCTCGTACATATTTATCTAGAACTGTTAATGTTGATGATAAAAGTTCATCTTGTAAATTAGTTTTCTGTACCAAATCCAACTGATACTGTAAAAATTGATCAACAAATTTCTCCACTACGTTCACAATAAGTTCATTATTATAAAGAAATTATACATCCTCATAATGTGCATCACTTCTCGCTAGATTTCGTACCGTTTAATTCAAAAGCGCCTTAAATATTTCACATATCAAATTCGGATATATCTGAACAGTGACTTTGTTGAGCTACGCCGAAAATGAAATAAGAATATTATTACAAATAGCAATAATATACATAATTAAAAGTTTTGGTCAAAATCATTTCACATTAACTTTTATGACACTCGATTGTCAAATTGATGAAATATTTTCCGTTTCGTTAGATACAAAATCGGCCAAAAATAATATCTCATCAAAAATGTTGTGCCGCCATTTTTCTAACGTCGTGCCAACAGTGTTGTGCGTCTACGCGTTGTTCGGAATTGGCACGCTGGTGTCGAAAATTCGTAAACTGTAGATTATTGCTTGTTTTTTATGTTCCCCATTATTTTTCAGTAAAATGCGGCCATCTCACAGTTTTCCATTTCAAATTGCAAATTACCAATCTTATGAAAGTTATAAATCAATTTTTTCAAACCAAATGTGAGTTTAGTATAAGTTTAAAATAATTCAAGATATTCTAATTCATTTTAAAAATTTGATTTCATTTTTATTTGCATTACCATAGAGAAATTTATTTTTTACCATTTTTCAGATGTGGCCATTTCTTTTCGAAAACTTAATAATTAAGAAAAACTATCGAACTAAACTAAACAATTAAAAAGTTTTTATTGAAATTGTCAAATACTGGCAGGCCAAAAACTACTATTCTATGTAAAAATAATAATTGTATTTCAAATCAAAATATTAATTTCAAACTTTTGCAGTAAAACTGAATAAACTGTTCGGCTGAGATCTGTCTAGAATTTTCGCCATTTTCTTATTTACCTAAACTTCCAATTGTTTTATGTCGTTATAATATGTGGCACCGCTTCCAACAGTCACTTGCTTCCGATATCGAACAAGCAATATTTTGTAAAATGTTCATAGAAAACTGTCTACTAAAATTTATTTCTTCTCAGAGAAAATGCACCTGCAAGAAGCTCTATCGAGTTATGTTAGTACCGGTGTAACGTTTCTGGACACTTTTAAATCATTTGACACTTTTTTTGATTCGAAACTAATTGACTAATCAAAATATAGATTTTACACCGATATTTAATCACATGAACATTTGTATTTGTTATTTTTTCAAAATAATTTTTGATAAATAATTTTAATTATCAGGAATATATGCAATTTTTGTATGAAAAGATGTCGTTGTAGCTTATGGCAAATTACACGAATCTCAGAGATTATTGGCTCACATAGTGGTTTTATATGTTTTACATACATTGTGGAATTAAAATCAACTTGGAATAAAATTCCACAATGCCCATTAAAACTTATATAACTATTATGGTAGCCAATCTCTGAGATTCGTGTAATTTTCCAAAGGCTACAACGACATCCTTCCAAATAAAATATTAAAAAAATTCATGTGAGTGCCCTCAATACGGCTTTTTTCGAAATGGCATTTAATGATTTTAATTCCACAGGGCTAGTATTCTGGCACAATTACGGGCAGTAACCGAATGGTTACTCCCATTTGAATTTACATAAATCATTATATTTCTCTGTCCTAATTAAATCCAACTGCCTAGTTCGAGAAGCTTTCTGCCTTTGAAGTCTGCTTACTGCATTGGTGGTGTCCAACAAACTTTGTATCTCTGCATTTTGGTGTCGAGATATCCGGTGAATGTGTTTCTTTGCATGATTTTTTATTTCTTCACTGACATATTCCATGTTTAAGCTCCTATGTTGGTTAGCCTTTCGTATAGAAATCACAGCTAGTGTAAGCTAGCCTTCGTCTCATCTCGAAATTGCGTTAGTTGATTTTAATTTCACAATGTATGCCCTTTCAAGCCGATATAATCACTATGAGAGCGTTTTTTGAATCCATACGCTGCATTAAAAAAAAAAAAAATTCAATTCTAGTCGGTAATCAAGTTGCAATTCAATAGTATTCATAACGCCGCACAAGGCTAAATTCGCGAATATATAATAAATTCTCTGTGCAATGGTGCTTATTATGCGAACCTTTGAAATACATACTATTTCCGATTTTCAAGCTTCATTAAATATTGGGGTATTTGAATGGTTTTACTGGAATAAAATTTGTACTGTTCGATAGCGGTTATAAATTCTCCCATTAATTTGATCCTAACATTTTATTCCATGGTGATGATTTTGTTCATTAAAGTACCGCGGCTCAAAGTAGATAGTTTTTTTGACAACTCCGTATTTGGTTTTAAAATTTGACTGTGTATAACGTTGGGTTAGATAGGTTTTCGAATATTTTTTATATTGTACTCCCACAGCTAAATTATATCTAAGAAATAACCATGGAATACGGAATGATAAGAAACATTCCGTATTCCAAATGCTCGGATTTCTGTTATCCGAGCAAAAATATTATATACATAGAAGTACGTCACTTCCATTTAAAAATTTGTGTTTGAATTTTTGTGTTTGAAATGTGAGCCACAAATGAAGCAAAATGGTTCATTAACAAATGATTCATAAAATTTTGTTGATTGCTAACTGAAACCATACAATCAAAAGAGATTTTTCATTTGAACTGAAAAATGAAAACACAATTTATTTCTGATAATTACAATGTCATCGTTGTATCTATGAATTTTCGTTAAAATGCGTATACGTATACTCAAAAAACAAAATGTTTTTGATTGTATGCGGCTATTTACAGAAAATGAATTCGCAGTTTTAATTTGTCCGTTTACATAAAATGAAATATCTCTTTTAGGCTGTCTCTGCTGAAACATTCATTTTCGACATTCTTTACATTTTCTAAACTGTCAACTTAATTTTTATAATACGATTTTGTAGTCATGTCACTTGAAAAATAACTTTTGCCACAGTTATTTACTAGAGTGGTGAAATCATTTCCGTTTGTCAAACCATTAGATGAATTATCATACTCAATTACCTCAGCAACCATCAATGATACTCCATACTGCGGAATACTCTCCAGTATGTTTAAATTTGGCGTGTATGTATTTTCGTCATTGTTGTTGTTCAATTCATCATCTTCATGTTCAGAATTTGCATCTCTATTATTTTCCATCGTTATGTTTTTGCCAGAAGAAACCTCCTCACTAACCATTACGCTTTTTCGTCCATTCAAAGTATCGTTATTTTTATTTCTATGTTGTCGATTTTTTGTTACATTTCATTGTCATTTTCAAACAAAACCTGTATAATGTCAGACCATCCAATACGAGTTTTTCTGATTTTTGTAAACATTCTCGGCCAATTATGCAATCGCACATACATTGTCTACACCTGTAGAGTATTATTTGTCTATGCATTGTAGACAATACAGCACAAACCCGCGTGTGAAGTAGTAACGTGTTTAAGACATATTATTTGAGTAATTTTCTTAATTGAAGTTCAAGTTATTTGGGTAAAATAGAAATGTTACCCGTTTATATAGTAGTATTATAGAAAATAAATTTACCATAGATTTCTCTAAGTTTACCATAGAGTTGGGTAAAAAAACTTCTGATAATTCCAATGTCATGATTGTATTTATGACTTTACATTGCGTGCAATGACAAAGACAATCATGACATTGGATTTATTAGAAGTATTTTACACAACTCATATTTATCTCTCGATTTATAAAAATAAGAAATCTATGATAGACTTATTTGTCTATGGCGTAGAATTTTGTTAATGATAAAAATCGATGACTTTGCGAAAAAACATGAAAATTATTTGGAATTTCTTTAACTATTTTAACAATACTAATCTACTACTGGCAATGTTAACTTTCAAAATTATGAAACATCCGATTTTGAAAAACTGAATTCTATAAGATAGCAACCAGCGGCCCTATTCTAAATTTCTCGAGGAATTAGGAATTTGGAAAAAATTTTCTGCAATTACAAATTTCAGTAGTTCCAAATTATTTATTTCCAGTTCCCAAAAGTGTTTCTGGTATCAGATAAAAGTTTTTAATCTTGATTTTTATAACCTTAACCACAGAGCTAAGGCGACATTATTAGAAGCTACTTTATTTTAAAATTAAAATGTAAAAGGCATGGCGATGTTTAAAAATTCAAAGTTATTTAAATACAATTCATGGGGAAAAAGTAAACTGTTAAAACTTATAGAAACTGTAATTAGTTTTTCGAACAAAAATAGTGGCTTAAAAATTCCGGCCTGGCAGAAAAACATTACAAATTCTCGATTCTCCGGAGAAGTTATTCTGGCCACTGGTACAAAAGAAACAATTAAACAAACACCAAAAAAGTAATAATTTACATTGTCTACATACTCTACTAATTACATGATTCATAATCGTGCTAGATGCCTGGAATCAAAGTTGAGGGAGCTCGCTAATTTACAGTGGTATATGCGAGCAATTATTTTTGGACCCACTACCCCGTGCGCGGTTTGTAACTATTGACAAATAATTCGTAAATATACCGACATCCACGATTCTCTCCAGCAATTAGATACCACTCGATGAGATTATTCGCATCAACGGCAATCATTTCAGTTTGGTACACGTGCACAATTAATGAGCAGAAACTAATTTTAACTTAACACTAGATATACCGTCAATTTGACCATACCTATTTCTACCTAGTCAAAATGACTGGTCATTCGGTCTTTATATAAAAATGATAAAATACTTCAATTAGGTTAATTGTTCTATATTATATTAATTATAACCCCATTCATTAGTTAATTAAAACATAATAATATAAAAAAAAATAGATGAAGTAGTAATATGAAAATAAAATTGTAAACCCAGTCATTTTAACTGGTGTGGTAAATCTAGTGTTAATGATGATCGATATCGAAAGTAAATGGTCGACGTCGCGCCGCACTATTATAACAAAAAAAACTGAAGGTTCAATAAGAAAATGTCGAAATTGTATCTAAATTGATAGGATAATTTATAAATTCGAATTGTTACATTCTCCTAAATTCAAAAGCTTTGACCTCAATTTCAGGTGGCAGTTTACAATGATAATTTCAAAAATATCTAACAATTTATTTTAGTTCGACAACTATTTCAAAATTATTTTATTTTCGAAAAGAAATAACCAATTAGTGATCTGAAACTTTACTCATCTGATGGCGTGAAACTGATCTGATGATGAAACCAACGAAAAAGCAACAATAAACATTAGCTATGTTTACGCAAAATTCAATTGTCTACGCTCTAGTTTCGACATCAAATGAGATAATTTAGAAATTAAAATTTAAAAATTGGGTATATAAACGGGTTTTCATCAAGATACTCCTCGGGATGAAATTAAAAGATCTCAGTGAAATGTTATGAACATTTTTGTACGAAGAAGCCGATACGAAGTATCAGCTCCTTTGAATTATTTGTTCGATTTTCTAAATATTTTGAAAATTATTATAAAATTTACAAAAAATAAAAATATTCGAACATAAATATTCTAACAGGGGCCGTATTCTTGAAATCGGTGGAAAATTATCCTATCGGAATACAATTTGCTTTGAAATTCCTAAAGGAATAATTTCAAATCAATTTACCTAGTCGGAAATGTTCCCTTAGTAGGTGAAACAAATAATGTTTCTTAATTTAAAAAAATAAAATAAATTTGATTAAAATAGCCGACGAAAAATTCAAATAATATAGAGAATTTCAAAGCAAATTATATTCCGATGGGGAAAATTTCCATCGGTTTCAAGAATACGGCCCCAGGATTCCCAGCGGAGTTTTCCATAAAGTCATTAATTTGTTCCGTTCCATAGGCATACTTTTCCCCGATAAAGGAGATACTACCGTGTAGTAACTACCTAGTATCAAATTATGGCGAAAGAGGTGCCCTTTGGAATTAAATTGGTCGCATCAAAAAACTACGAGAACTCGAAATTTTCGAGTCGAAATCGGCCTTCCTCTTAAAATTGTTGAAGCTGAGAAAAATTTTACAAATAAACCCAGGGCCCGCACCAAAGAACCTCTTACACGATTTTCCCCTAAATGAGCATCTATCGCAATCGATTTCTCTCCTTCCAGAAGTTTTCATTAAAATCGTTTGAGCTGAGCAAAACAATTAAAAATAATCTCAGGGCGCACCAGAAAACACCTTACACGAGTTTACACGATATGAGTAATCGATTCTTGATACCTCTTAAACCATCATTTGATACCAGTCACTACTCGGGAGTATCTTCGTAATCTGGCCAATAATGAACACACTGAAACCCGACAACCGCCAAAATATTCAATTTGATTTCATCACTGTGCCAATATTTAACTGAATCTTAAATATTGCATATAATTTATTGACATTATTGCATATCATTTATTGACACCAGATATTGAATAATATGCGGAGCACTTTGGAAATTGACATTATCAAATTCTTCTTCTTCCTTAGTACTTGTACATATCATTAATTGTATTTTTTAATTTGTTTCATTTTAATTTAAGTTTTGATAATAGATTTTAATTAAAGCAAATTCGTTGTTGTCAGGTATCGATTGTTAACATTGCTTTCACCGACTGATTCTTTTATTTAATTTAACAAATTTTATTTTTTGTTAATTTTGTTATTTTGTTAAAACTTCACATCCATTACGTATTAACCATTTTTGTGTAAAAAGGCCTTAAACCACTTTCAAAATAAACGGCTCAAGTATGAAGTTTCACCCTATCGGCTGTATAGATAATTAGCAACATTTAGACTACACGACCACACACAGATAGACAGACAAAACTTTCGAGGTTAAAGTTTTTCACAAATAGTATACTTTATTTTACTACATAAAAGAAAGTAATAACTTGAATACTTCATATGTTTGTTGAAGCCCCCATTAAAGGATTCAGCAGCCTCAATTATTTTGCTTAAATCGATTTGATTTTTAGATTTCCAGAAGTGGTCCTTCTATAATAGAAACTACAGATTAATTAAAATTAATTAAAAAATCTTAGGTCTGTTTCTAATTCTTACCACCTATATGAGGAAGTTCTACCATTATCAAAACAAACTCAAACATATTCTTGTCACTTGTATAGTCATTAAAAGCACAATAAAATAAAAACAAATTTTGGGGAAGGCGCAATAACAATTTTTACTAATAAATCAGCTTGATACCATACACAATATATGTACATGTTACCATTGTGGTAACATGGGTTTTACATTTACGAATTAACCTCAATTAAAAACATAAAAAGGCTGCTAGATATGAGCTTTTTTTGTGAGTATTAAATTAATGATAAATTTTCCGCTTATGATATTTATATTTTAATTTAATAGTGAAAATTAAACCAAAAATACGGTTGTAACATGATAATTAATTATTATGTGTGTGTGTGTAATGAGATAAACATACATAATGACATTGTTTTGTATATAAAAATATTTTCACAGTAAAAATATTTACGAAATCTAAGAATATTAATCTTTATATAGAACAATTAAATACAATATCTGCAGAGGGTTGTATGTAATCAGAAAACTGGTGTCAAATATGTTGATATATGGGTTGTACGCTGTCATTTCATTAATTAATCTCGTCCCTTATAACGATTAAAGTTCTGTTAAGGCAATTTTAAGAAACAAAAATTTTATCCATTTTTGATTCGACTGAGAAAACGTTGATTTTAAAATAATCGCAGCACATGGACATTTACATATACATAAACACACCGTATAAACACCACCATGAACATTTTCATTTAAATATGCATTAACATTTTCAAATTTGACGGTATGTAAATTTTTATTGCATTAAATATTAATATTTTGTTGTGTTGGTGTTCAGCTCTAGCTGTTTTATATTCGATGTAATCTTTTAAAATAAAAAGGAAAAACGAAATTTCTATGAAATTTTATTTCCAGCAAAGACGTTAAGATAAAAGGGAAACAAAAATTTTACTGTGTACATATTTAATTTTCAAAGTCATGCAAAGTGATAATAAATATATTGTTATTACCCTGTGCTATACTGTATACATAAGAGTGAAGTAAGTATTTTAGTAAATTGTTATTTTCTTGTTAAAAGTTTTTTTTTTTTTTATAACTTAATAAAAATAAAATAAAATAAAGCTGTATTATAAAATTACTTTGAATTGTTCTGTCTTTGATCAAAATGGTATGCAAGCGATGGAATTTTTTCGTTTGTACGAGTATTTTAAAATTTTGTTCATTATGTTGGTGACATGCACATTGATTTTTATGTGAAATTATAAAGTGAATTTTTAAGATTATCAGAAGACTTTGGCTGCTAAACCACAATTAATAAAATTACTTTGATATATCAGATTGTATCATGCAGATGTCATCATGCAGACTTGTAAATTGTGCTTAATTAACATAATTTATAACTTCGTCCGTTTTCCAGTATTTTATAGTGAATAAACTGTACTAAATTGGTGACTGATAATATCAAAAATTCAGGTTGACGCTACGTTTAATATGCAATAGAATTTACATTCATATAATTTACCAAATTAAATTATACAGGGTGGCGCACGAATCGTGCTACAAAAACGAAACGTAATAACTTTTTTTCTGTGTGACTAATCGGCTTTATTTTTTTTTATTGTATAGATAATTCAATTTTATTTTTATTTAACTAATTAGTTTTGAAAATGATAGACCGTAAATGACCTCCATGCTCATTCACGCATGTGCGACACCTGATCAGAAAATTATTCATTGCGCACTGAAGGGAATTATTCATTGAATTATTCATTGCGCACTGAGTATTTCTGGATTAGTTTCACTCCATATACGGCAATTTTGCTTGTTTACATTGCCGTTTAGATCAAAATGGGCCTCATCAGACATAAACAAGCAATTTATGAAGTTGTTGTCTTCTTCGGCCATTTCAATAATTATCCGGCAAAATTCCAGGCGAATAGGCCAATCCAGAGGTTTTAATTTGCTTGTAATTTGGATTTTGTACGGAAACAAGTTTAAGTCATCATGAATTATCCGTTGTAATGACCGTCTGCTAACTCCAATTTGCGCCGATAACTCTCGAGTCGAAACACTTGGATTTGCCTGAATTGATGATGCTACAGCTGCGATTGTGGCTTCGACCCGAACATAGGGATCTCGATTGTACGGTCTACGTGCGATGCTTCCAGATTCAGCAAACATGCGTACCAACCTCATAATGGTCCATCTACTCGGGGGAGTGCTGCCAAACTGCCGCCTAAATTCCCTCTGGACGGAAATGATGGACTGCAAAGCATGGTAGCGCTGCACTATCCAAATCCTCGTTTCGGTATTCCAAGCATCCATTTTAGTAAATTTAAATAATAATCTGCAAAATAAAAAAAATAAAAAACAGATTAGTCACACAGAAAAATAGTTATTACGTTTTGTTTTTGTAGCACGATTCGTGCGCCACCCTGTAGAATCGCTATTACCAATTTTTGTGTAGATTGTGAAATTCTCTGAAATCTATTTGGTGTATGGAGCATGTTGTAAAACTGGGGATGCAGTTGCCTCTACATTCGGTTTCGGAGAATACATTTTTTATTTCTGCGATCCTACAACTCCAACATCCCTGACACCCCTTGGACAGTTTTCCTCAATTCGGTTGTTGTGACACTTCTGGTACTTAACTTTGATGGTGTTTTTAGCTCCACATCCAAAACAAAATTTACTTGTAATTGGTAAACTATATACAGTCCATAAAGTGGGCAGCTTTTCCACAATTCCAACAAACTATCTTATTCGGATAATGTTTTGCGGTATTTGATGTTGATTGGCCTAATTTGCACAGCATACAATGAATTTGTAGTATTTGTAAATTCGAATTTGTCGCCTACTTGGCAAAGACATCTCGGGTACCCAACCTACTCGGGTTCAAGTATCTTGTACAGCTATGGCTCAATTGACTAGAGCCGAAATATCTAGAAAAAGATGTCCCGCAAATCTTGACTGTAAGCATGTATGTTTCGTATGAGTAAACTAATTGTCTCGCTTTCTGACAACGGTATCTGCAATGGAAGTGCTAAAGACAAGAATGTCTCTTTGAGTTTTAACTTCTTTCATTCCAAGACTTGCTTGATAACTGCGTTCGTACGCCAATCTTGGAACCTATGTATTACTGTTGCCCGAGGAATGCAATACTGTTCCAGGGCTTTGCTTTTTAAAAGTACATGCAAACTACTGATGAGAATTGAAACATTAATATTGTTGGATTCAGCTAAACGCTCCACGCCGTAACTAAAACGCTCAACAGCGATTCCAAGCGATTTCTCTTAATCGGATTATTATCACAATTCAATGGGATATGTATTTTTGGTGCGTTCTGTTTTACGTTGCACCATAATAATTTGGCGGACACATTTTCCGGTTCGCGGTATGCCTGGTTTTGTTCTTGCTCTTATCGCCTTCTTGCATTAATTTCTTCGCTTGATCCTAGATGTTTCGTAACTTCTTCGATTAGTTTTGCAATTCACGCTTCGGATACATTGCTGCAATATAATTTAGTGTGGTTGACTCATTGCACTTCTGGGTGGCTTTGCGAAATCGACAATTGTTGCTCTGTTTTTAGTGGAGTTAAATTTCACGAAGATGTTCATTGCTGTACATTGACGTTTTGACAGCACTCTATTTTGTTTCAAAAATTAAATGTGCAGAAAGTTCTTCTTTTTAGCACGGACCCATGATGTTTCGTTTTTTTTCGAAATTGTACTAAAACAACCGCAGTATACAAGGTGTGGGTAACATGCAGCAGGGAAATTTTTGAATTTCTAAATGAAACTTTGCATACCGATTAAGACCCAATTTGTGCTAATTAGTGTTCACGGGAAAAAATTAATGCTAGTCCAGGAGTCGAAAAAACTGGGAAAGAAAATTTAAAATTTCGCCTGAAAGACGAAACGAATAAAACCCAATTTCTAGAAAAAAAAAACAGAAATAATTTAAGCCTAATTTTTAAACTTTCCAAACGCAGCTACTCTGACGAAATTTATCAATCATATGATATGATATAAATAGAATTTTCATAAATTTTCATTCTTAACTTGAGAAAAAATAAGCTAGCCCCTATAAGATACTATATTAAACAAACTAAATACAGAGGTATACACCGTCCAATAATATTCTTGTTGAACAACAAATTTAAAAATAGAAATAAAATATTATAAAATCCAAGAATAAGCAATTCACATATCATGTTCCTGGCAGGCATGTTCATTGCCATCCAAAAAATATCGTGGCTGAATTTGTGCTAGTCCTGAATTGTCCCAATTCCGTTGAAAACAAAGCCCGTTGAATGAACGGTTTTCTGATATAAAGTGTTTTAGAAACCAATGAAGTTGGCACTTCTGATTCCATATTCCTATCAGGTTTATTTATTGCCATCCAAAAAATATAGTGGCTGAATTTGTGCTAATCCAGAATTGGCCCAATTCCATTGAAGAACAACCACCGTCGAATGAACGATTTTCTGATATAAAGTTTTCTAAAAACCAATGAAGTTGGCACTTCTGATTGAATATTCCTATCAGGTTTATTCATTGTCATCTAAAAAATATAGTGGCTGAATTTGTGCTAATTCAGAATTAGTCCAATTGCGTTGAACAACGAAGACCATTGAATTGACGATTTTTTGACATAACATGTTCTAGAAACCAATAAGACTTGCCAACTTCATTGGTTTCTAGAAATTTTTATATAAGAAACCCGTTCATTCAATGGTCTTTGTTGTTCAATACAATTGGGCCAATTCTGGATTAGCACAAATTCTGCCACTATATTTTTTGGATGTCAATGAACAAACCTGATAGGGATATATAATCAGAAGTGCCAACTTCATTGGCTTCTTTCACTTTATATCAGAAAACCGTTCATTCAACGGTTTTTATTGTTCAACGGGATTGGTCCAATTCTGTATTAACACACATTTCACCACTATATTTTTCGGGTGGCAATGAACATCCCACAGGAATATGCTATTTAAATCGCTTATTCTTTGATTTTAGAACATTTTACTTCTTTTGTTTAATTTGTTGTTCAACACAATTGTTATTGAACGGTAAACCTCTGTATTTTGTTTATCTAATATAGGCTGTGAGCCAATTCTCAGGTTAATCAATTAGTAGAGTAAATTGAAATTTTAGTACAAATTACTTTTCAAACCGTACCAATTCTCTAGTAAATAAAATTAGGTAAATGCGGCTTAAAGGGAAACATGGTTTCTAGGAATATACAAAAATTGGTATGTAGGTACACGAACTAATGTCATAAATTTTATTGTCGTTGTTCCAATTATTCGTATTGTTTATACGAATAAATTTAAATTTTATATTTTCTCAAATTTGTTGCGTAATACATATACACAATAAACTATTTGAAAAAATAAAGAAAAATTTTATCATATAAAACTGTGTTCATAAATATCGAAGCGCATTTTTATTTCGTGGGAAATGCTAGTGAATGTAAAAAAATATGTCTAGAAACATGGCCGACATATTTTCTTGATTTGTTTAGCAAAAACAAAAACCACTACTATTTACCTTTTGTGTCTTCGCTTTACCCTATTTTTAGTACGGTATTTCAATTCACCGCATACATTGTTAAAAACGGCTTTTACCCTAGTTTTACCTTAGAATTGGCCCGCAGCCATAGTATCTTTTAGGAGCAAGTTTGTTTTGCTTTTCTTAATTTTCCATGAAAATTATATTTCTATGATAAGCACAAATTTTGTCAGATTTGCTGCCTCTGGGAAGTGTTAAAATTAAGCTTAAACTATTTCTGGTTTTTTCTAAAACCAGGTTTTATTTGTTTCGTCTTTCAGGCGAAATTTGAAATTTTCCCGTTTTTTCGGCTCCTGGACTAGTATTAATTTTTTCCCGTGAGCTCTAATTAGCACAACATGGGCATAGTCGGTATGCAAAATTTCATTTTGTAATTCGAAAGTTTCGCTGCTGCAGTTACCCGCAATAAATAGCCATTTTTAAAAATTATTCTGTTTTGTGGTGAGCGCAATAACATGAAACTTAAGGATAATATTTTTCAAATCTAGGTTCAGGCCGAAGTTTTCCAGGAATGATTAACTTAACAAGAAATTATGAAAATTGGCTCATTGCAAATATAAACAATAATTTTCGACATTGTCTACATTCTCCACAATATCGACACAATATTTTTTGTTGTTTTAATACATTTAATACATTTAATACATTTAATTGTTTACATACATTTTTTACACATGTAGAATACTAATTAACTACGTAGACAGTACGGCACGATTGCGATAATCACGCGATAATTTGTGAAGAAATCCAGGAAATAAGAGCACCTTGGAAAATATTTTTTGTAACCAGCGCTGCTCTGTAGAAATGAATACTATTAATCCGGGCCAAATGGAGTGATATTCAATGAAACCAAATAAAATGTCGGCACATATATTGCTCTTTTATATGGGCTTCACGAATATCTGATTCTGACCACTTTCGTCACGTGCATCTTGTATGATTATTAAATGTATCTGATTTTTTTTTTTGTTTCAGCGGTTTATTGCGTGGTACTGGTGATGATGCTGGTCATTGCAGTACATTGACATTTTTATAACTCTGTTTTTAATTTAAAAAGATAAGTGCGTAAAGTTCTAATTTTTAAACAGATGTGTTTCGGTTTTCGAGTTTTTTCGATATTTTATTAATACGCCGCTAAAGCATACAAGAAATATCCATATTTTGGATCATAACGCTTATTTTAATCCTATATGTACGTCTGGATATGTACGTCTGGACTAAAATTTTTCGAATAGGTAAGAATTTTGAAACGGTTCGATTATTAAAAAAAATAGATAATTTGTTTTTTAAACATACTCATACATTGTCTACACATGTAGAACATTAATTAACTAAACGGGGTTATATTTGACGGGGTATTTATTGTCTTAATTGCTAATTAAATTTAGAATCTATTAGTTCACCTTTTCTATTAGTTCTGTCATTCATCAGTAGGACCTCAAAAATACGAAGAAAGCTTTATTCGGAAGTTTTACCTCGATAAGTCACTCCGTTTCAGTTTTAGAGAGGACACAACCTGCACACACAGACATTGCTGTTATAAAATATGCTGATGAAATCTGTTTATAGTTAAGGCTGTCCAAAGATCACTGATTGCCTCGAACAACGTTTCATAGACAAGTAAAACAATCAATTCCAAAAATACGATTAAAACCGGCCTCAAAAAATTCAATTTATTATTTCGATTGAGTTTCGTGTAGTTGATGTAGTCATATTTTCAATTTATTTAAAACGAATTGAAATTCTAACTCTAACAAAAAAAGTCGAATTTTTTATTCAATTTCATTCTAAAACACTTTCTCTCATAAAATTCGATGGCATGTAAACATAAATTTTACTAATTAATCCTTTAATAAACATTATTTAATTTTAAATATTTTTTGTAGCTTTTAAGGATAAAAATGCAAATCACTAAACTCTTTGACGTACATATACGGATATAGAGCACATACGAGTAGCTATAAATTCGTTAATCCATTTCCCATTTGAATGATCCTCTCTCTCTGCCGTTTCATCCATATTTATATTTGTGTGTGTGTGTGGTACCATATTTAGTCTTAGTCCATATTTTATGTAAACAAAAATATGCAAAAATATGCTAAATGTACGCGGAAAAACAAAACAAAAGCCAAATAAAACTGAAAAATGGCAAACGTGACAAAATAACGTTACTCGTATACCATAGGAAAAACAATTTTCTGTCGAAAATAATTTAAATATTTATTTTTTGTTTTTCTGTCTGTTGAATTTCCATTTATTTATTTTATTTTTTTAACGTTATTAATTTGAGTTCAACAACGGTGTGTTTACATTTCATGTGCACATATGTGTACATATGCATATAGTCATACGTATAGTGAAGATTGATGGATGGATTAAATTTCATTTCGAGTATCTGCCAAAGTATTTATAGTGTACACGAATATTATGACGTAAACTGTATGAGATTTGAGATACTTCCGAAAATTAATAAAATTTTCTGACCCAGATAAAACATACAGTAATTAAAATATTACATCGCACATTCGCTGCAACAATGACACAACTCAAAATTCACTCATTTCTAAGATATTCGAATCAAACGATTCCCAATAACTCATATTTTTATTATTTTGATACAAAACATACACTCTTATGTAGTTATTTCTAGCAAATTAGGTAAAATTCCATACCAAAAATCACTCAATTCGCGAAAGAAATTGACATTTTAAGATATTGGAAACTACCTATCCTAAGAAAATTTACAAAATTTTAAAAAATTATAAAAATTAAGATCTGATTGAGGATGTAAGAATAAAAAAAATATTTTGCTAATCAGAATGTATTTTTATTAACTTTTAAAAAACGCCGTTTTTATACAAACAATTTTGAGTGATATTTTGAAATCGCTCTACTGAAAAATTAAAAATTATGAATTATGTCACTCTAGCAGCGAATGGGCGATATGTCTATACTCCATTTACAGCAGTCTTCAATCACATTTTTGAACCAACTCAAAATCGTAAATGCGTCATTTGCGCCCTGAATGAAATTTTTGGTATAAGTAAACGATACGTATAGACACTTGTCGGAAAACCACCCTAGTAACAGAGCATTGATGAATTCATCGCTTAACTCATTAAGAAATTGTTGCTTACTTATTCAATGAACGATATATGGGCTTGTGATGTAAATTCACTTTTTCTATAACCGTCCAATAATATTATTTCGTTAGTTTGGGCTTGTACCAAGGACCTTTGAGATGGTAGCAGCTATAAGTTAATATACCTAAAGCACTCGACCTCGTTTAATCTGTCTGTCCTGGACAGACACATTCCATACCATATCGCGTCAGCCTATCGTCCTGTACTAAAAGTTCACCATGTTTTCCTTTATTCGATTCACATTGTCGCTAATCCACTTTACAATTTTGAAAGGATCCTCCCAATCTCGTTGTGTATCTTGAGATTTGCCTTCCGCTTCCTGAAATTGTGCAGCCACACTAAACCACCTCATCGAAAGTTGTTATATTTCTCACGCTTTTCTCGTCGTGTTTCTAATTTATTTGTGGAGCTCGTAATCTTGCTTTCTTCCACGGCTTGATTTTTGTACAATCACCATTGCAGGTTGGCTAGACTTTAGTTACGGCCACGTATTATTTGACTATTATAGTTTTTACTTGTCTTTCTGGACGCTCTCCACTATATATACTCATTCTGTTCCTGATCCTTTCTCTCTCGTCACATTCCAATAGTTCTCCATCACAACTTCTCCGCACGTTTCTCCGCCGCAGCCTTCTGGGTCGCTTTCTCTTTAGCGATCGACCCTATTGCCCGACTCAACCTAATCAAACATACTGGAATCTTGGGCTAGGCCTCCCCAAGGCTCTTTACTCTACCGGCAAGCCAATTCGTTCTTCGAGTGCTCTTGCCGAACATTATCTTCTCGCATTATCTGGTTAGTTGATCTTGTACTGAGCATTTACCTCTGGTCTTAGTTGTTTCTTGACTCTGTAGCTTTCAGTATTCCTTTCAATATACACTTGATAGTTGTAATTTTCTGCGAATCCAATAGCTTTCTGTTAGTTGCCACAACTCCGACTTTATTATTTCCTTTATTATTTCCATTTTACGTCTAGTATTGTTTCTCAAATAAAATTTCTATTGGTTGACAGCAACGATTAATATTGTACTTATTTGTAGGTGCATTGTCGTAGGCTTGACGCTCCAATTTTTCTAGCTTTTCTATGTCTTGCGGGCTCTCCTCACGTAGGTCCGCTTGCTTATGGAGTTGTATCTTGCATAGTTATCTGGCGTGAAACTATCCATATCTTAGCAACCTTGAGGCCTGACTAATGCCCTAACCAATAGTATAACCGAAGATAACTTTATTTGGAGAACCACATACAATGTTGGATCATTACTCGGAGTTCTTTTCCCTATCAATTTTAGTGCGCGAAGTATTTCCAACTTACCCGCCAAGGAACCGACGGGGGTTCGGCAATTCCGATGGGAGATCAAGTAACTCGTCACGGGTTTCTGTGATTTTGTGTGTGAGTACATTTTTAGAGAAGAGGGAAACTTTAATTGAGCTCATCACATGTCAACCACTACAAAACACGTAATAGTGTCTTACCCACCAAAACGAACCATCAGTACACATACCATTTGGATCTGTGGAAATACAATTAGATATTACTTCACGAAGCAGGCTCAACCTAGGCAGTCTCCTTATTTGGCTAGGACTTTCTTATTGCTTCATTTCTGGTTCCTTCTGCTTCATTTAGGAGCACACCCATAATACGTGATAGAAGCTTGTTATATTTTTCCCCTATGTATAGCCAGAAGCGTAGGTAGTTTAAAGATACAACCAAATTTGGCTACGTTGAATGCATTCTTTAACCAATGACGACGGTACTCCCGATGGTAGGTTCATTAAAAGCCTTTGCATTTTTACGGGTGGTATTAATGGACACTGGAAATACGTTCATACATTCATTTTGACCTTATGTATGATACATTATTATGATCAAAAACGGTTTTACACTCCTTAGTTAATGAACAGGTATGCCAAACTGTACATTTAACTAAGGCAACATTTTTACCAATTTCCTACACGGCTGCCTACCAAAAACCGATTTCTTTAATGGCCCAGTTCTCTTTTTAAATTCCTGTATTGTTCACATATGTTAACAACGTCTGCTTCAATTCCCTGTGTTGACTACTGCACCAGATCCTGGCAATTTCATCGGTTTCTCGTATGCTAAGCATTTAAAATTACCGTTACGTGTTTGCTGCTGCCTATCACCCATTCTACATAGAGCATACATTTTGAAACTTTCTGGCATGTCTTAGCAAAGTGTCTTTCTTCTAATGACCTAGATATCGCTCATTTGCTGCAACAGTGACACAATCGGATCTTAATTTTTATAATTCTTTAATATTTTGTAAATTTTCTTATAATAGTTTCCAATATCTTAAAATGTTCATTCCATTCGCAAACTGAGTGATTTTTTGTATGGAATTTTACCTACTAGAAAGAGATACATAAGAGAGTATGTTATGAGACAAAATAATAAAAATATGAACTCGGAATCGTTTGATCCGAATATCTTAGAAATGAGTGAATCTAGGGTTGTGTCACTATTACAGCATATGAGCGATGTATTTCTGCAATCTAGTAACAAGAATAACATTATAACATTAGGCGATATTAATATCAATTTATAAACTTTACGGAAAGTTACGCATATCAAACAACACTATCGGTTCACAATTTCCTTGATTAATAAATACGCAAACTAGAGTTCAATTATGTCTGAAGTTGATCACTTACCTTTTGGTATTACCGATCACAACTTAATTCAACTTAAAATATCAAGCTATACTTGTCGCAAGATTACGTTAGGCAATAATGCAGGTTAACCTTATTATGATATCCTTAAAAATTCTTTGCAATTCGAAACTTGGGATTCAGTTTAATTCGAAGCTGACTGCTAGCCTTCGAAAAATTGCTTAACATTCTTAAATCGCATATCGCTTGTTAACGTTATACAGTAGCTGTTGATAAAGTGTAATCCATTCAATGGTAAACTACAAAAGTTCATTAAAAAACTGTCAAATAATGTTAAGAGTTATGTTAAGTTAGATAATAACTCTACGAACTTGGAAACTAATTGATGGTTCTATGAAAAAATGTAGGTCAAAGTCCAATAACCAGCATTAAAAAATTAAACACAGATTTGGTTATGTCTGGTTCGTTACCCATTTCCAATGAATTTAATAGCGTTTTTATAAATGTTACATCCGGCACATTCTCAGTTTAACATTACCATATTATCCACCCGATCTCCATGAATTCTCCATGAATAAAACGGGTTCTTCTAATGGCTATATGTCATCTTGCGTTTTTGAACTGTATTGGTTCTATATCGGTTGAACTTATATTCGAAATTAAAAAATTGAAAAACAAACCAACCAAAAGTTTTGCTGAGATTGGCAAATTTTAGTGAAAAAATGTTCTTGGTATTTGTTAGATATTGTGAACTATCTGTTTAATTTGAGCCTGGATAGAGGAATCTTTCCAGATGTATTTAAACAAGCTCTTGGAGCTTAATAATTATAGGCCCATAGTTCGTTTATGTACTTTTTCTAAACTATTTCAGAAAATGGTAAAGCGCAGACTGCTCAATTATTTCAGTAAGATTAAATTTCTAAACGAGAAACAATTCAGTTTCACAGCGGGGAAATCTACTGAAGAAGCATTGTTACACTTTCTAAGTAATATATATTTGGCCATAAACAAGTCTCAAAAGCCTACTGCTTTATTTCTAGATATATCCAAAGCATTGCATAGTGTTGATCATGACATTCTGCTTACGAAATTGAGGTTCATAGGGGTGAGAGGCGTCTAGTGGTTAAAGTAGGAAGCTTTATCAGTGGCCCAGGGAACTTGAGTTGTGGTGTTCCCCAGGGCTCTGTGCTGGGATGGTTACCATTTCTTATTTACTTTAATTCCATTTTTGAAACCAATATCTTGGGGCAGACCACAGCGTTCGCCGACGAGTTATCCATTTGATTGTAATTCATCAGAATCTCAACTTACATTGTAAAGTGATTTATCAATGCTTGGCAAATGGTTCTATTACTGTTATGAATTTTACACGTCTTAACATAGGAATTGTCCCAATTACATTGTCGTTTCATAGCTACTTAAGCAACAGAAATCCGTGCTCTCCGAAGAGCTTTCAGCTTCTAGGTGTGAATGAGTTTAAATACTTGCCTTGACTTGCAGTTAAATTGGGTTTCTCACCTTTACAAAGTCAGGAAAAGCGTTATCGCTGTTGTTTATAAATTTTATAATTTGAATACGTTCTGCTCTCAAGCCACATTAAGAAAACTCTATCATGCCCTGGTGCTATCGATAATTATGAATGGCACATATTGAAGATCTATACCGGGTGAGTTTTTTAATCTGAAACTTTCAAATATCTCAGAAAATAAGCCCTCTACGATAAAAATGACCATTATCAAAATTAAATCATTCTGGAGGGGAAATACATTAGTGCTAACATTAGGACCCTCGCCCCTGTTTGTAAGGTGGATGGGATGCAACTTGGAAACTAAGATAGGAACCCCTATTTTTTATTGCAAGTTCGGATTCTACGGCTAAAAGTACGTAGGATTTCCTTGAAACATTTTTTTCGATTCATGATAGATGGCGCTGTAATAGGCGACATTAATTTTTTTCGATTTCTCCTACTGAGAACATTATGCATACGATTCTGCAGTATGTTTGCATTAAAATTAACACGTTTTCAATGTAAATACTTGAAATTAGTTTTAAACAAATTGTATTTCTTAAATTTAAAAAGAAAACTACTTTCAGCGTAACACAGGAACAACGACGGCGATGATTTTGCATTGAAACATGCGACTAAATTTGTTTTCAATTAAATGATATTTTTTGTTTTAAAAATATCGATTCAGTTCAAAGATTATTTCGAAAACAATAAGACCTGTTTGCGTAAGGCTATTAAATTCAAAATGGAGTATTTAACTGTACAAGAAAAAATTGAAATGGTCCTTGTTTATGGAGAAGCTGGCCGTAGTCTTGATAATGCGGGCAATCTCTACGCTTCGCGTTTTGCAGATAGGATTCGGTCATGGGCTTCATTTTACCGGACTATTAAACAATTCACTGCTGATGGAAGTGTTTGACCGAAGAAAAGGATCCGTCGAGCAACAGTCACTGAGGAAAATAACGAAATTCCTGTATTGGCTGCAGGAGATTATAATCCTCATATATAAGTATCTTATAAGTACAGGAGAAATAGCTAGCGAATTCGGATTATCCCAGACCAGTGTTTGCAAAATTTTGAAACGACATAATTATCATCCGTTTGATATGAGTTTACACCAAGATCTTCATGGCGTTGATTTTGAAAATCGGGTAACATCTTGTCAGTGGGAAGTAGAACAAATACAGCAAAATCCCAATTTTTTCGCTATGTATTGTTCTCCGATGAGTCGTCTTTTACAAACCATGGAACGGTTAATCGACACAACATGTATTACTGGAATGTTGAAAATCCACATTGGCTTCGCCAAGTTGAACATCAGCGCCCTTGGACTGTCAACGTGTGGTGTGGAATAATTGGCAAAAAACTCATCGGCCCCCATAATATTGAAGGCAACTTGAATGGTCAAATGTAGCGAGATATTTTGGAAAATAAACTGCCAACATTATTTGAAAACTTGAGCATAGAATTGCGACAGAACATGTGGTTTCAACCGGATCCGCTCGAAACGCAATATTTCAAAATGCGATATTTCAAAACGAGATATGACAAAACGAGATATGGTACAAAACGAAATATTTCAAAATGCGATATTTCAAAACGCGATATGGTACAAAACGCGATATGGTACAAATTGCGATATTTAGAAACGCGATATTTCAAAACGCGATATGGCAAAAAGGCGATTTGGTACAAAACGTGATATTTCAAAACGCGATATTTAAAAACACGATATGGTACAGAATATGCGTTGCGAAGCGACGAGAGCGCAGCGACCCACCTGGTATCGATCATATGTACTATCGTTCCTATCGACTTTTAAATTCCTACAAACTGAAATTAAATTTCCCCTTCACCCGCCTGATATAACCTGATCCTAAACTCCCGTTTTGTACCATATCGCGTTTTGTACTATATCGCGTTTTGAAATATCGCATTTTGGAATATTTCGTTTTGTACCATATCGCATTTTGTACTGTATCGCGTTTCGAAATATCGCATTTTGAAATATCGCGTTTTGTACCATATCGCGTTTTGTACCGTATCGCGTTTTGAAATATCGCGTTTTGAAATATCGCGTTTTTATAATTCGCGTTTTAAAATTTCGCGTTTCAAATGGGACCCGGTTTCAACATGATGGATGTCCAGCACACTATTCGTTGGTAGTACGTGTAGTACTTGATCGTGATTTCAATGGTCGCTGGATTGGTAAATTTGGTCCAGTAAATTGGCCTGCCAGATCACCAGATCTCACTTCGCCAGATTTCCTTTTGTGGGGCTATCTCAAAGACAAAGTATACCAACAAGTACCAACAACACGTGAGAATATGATTGAGCGAAGAAGAAATGCTTGTGCCGAAATTGCAGCACACACGCTTCTAAGTTGTGTACATTCATTTGAAATGCGGATTAATAAGTGCATTGAAGTCGAAGGCCATCATTTTGAGCACTTATTTTAATTAAAAGATGATGTCCACGTCGTTGTTCCTGTGTTACGCTAAAAGTAGTTTTTTTTTTAATTTAAGAAATACAATTTGTTTAAAACTAATTTCAAGTATTTACATTGAAAACGTGTTAATTTTAATACAAACATACTGCAGAATCGTATGCATAATGTTCTCAGTAGGAGAAATCGAAAAAAATTTAATATCGCCTATTACAGCGCCATCTATCATGAATCGAAAAAAATGTTTCAAGGAAATCCTACGTACTTTTCTAACCGTAGAATCCAAATCTGCAATAAAAAATAGGGGTTCCTCTCTAAGCTTCCAAGTTGCCCCAATCCCCTTACAAACAGGTGCGGGGGTCTTAATTTTGGCACAAATGTATTTCCCCTCCAGAATGATTTAATTTTGGTGATGGTCATTTTTATCGTAGAGGGCTTATTTTCCGAGATATTTGAAAGTTTCAGCTTAAAAAACTCACCCGATATATTGCACAGAAATGGATTATTAAATTAATATACAACCGTTATGTAAGGATAGCTCCACTTTTCCGCGAGCTCATACTTCTACCATTAAGTAATATAAAGTTTTTTAAGGTGTGGAAAATGTTTTTTTTCGTAGTCATAGTTTTCACGACCGGTTTGGATTTCTCATGTTATTAACATGTATTAGACATACATGTTAATAACATGAGAAATCCAAACATATTTGCTTCTGTTCGATGCAATAATGAAAACTATAGGCGATTTGACCTCTTTATGGCACCTTACTGGTTTCGTATATTACCAAAGCATTTAAAACTTCTCACAATAGAGCGCAAATATCAATTTGCGCGATATTGAGCACTATTTTTAACTATAGTTCGACTTTTTCTTTTTTTTTTAATATTATTTAATCTTGTAAGTTAATATTATTTTTTTAAACATATAATAATAAACCTTAAGTTTGTAGTGTTAATGTTTGGATAATTGTCAATAATTCTTTTTCTGTTGTTTAGCAATAGATATTAGAGGATAAGAATTTATTTGTAATACTTAATTCAATTTAACTGTGCTCCGACACAGGTATTTCCTTAAGAAATGAAATAAAGGCAGCTTAGGAAATACCTGTGCTCCGACACAGGTATTTCCATAGCTGCCTTTATTTTATTTCTATTTATCTATTTTGTAATCTTACATGTATGATTCTGATTGAAATAAAGATAAACTAAAGAAATTTAAAAAAATGATTAAAGTAACCAGCGAAAAATTCGAACAATATAGAAAATTTCAATGTAAAGTGTATTCCGATTAGCGAAATTTCCACCGATTTCAAGAATACGGCTTCTGGTCTGTTCAATATTCCATATTGTGATGGTAAAGTTAATTTGATGACATGGTACGCATATTTGAAAAAATAATGCAAATGCAATGGTGTGACGGTGTGGCGACCACCATTACCATTTGACTCCGAACTAGTGTATCGTTCTGCAGTTTAATACCATAATAAGCTTTATAATAAATATATTACCCAAATAAAAAAAAATGTAATATACCTAGAGAAAACCGAATGCGATTCAAATAAATCATTGAATTGACAAAAGACTCAAATTTAAAGGAATTTAGACATCAACAACAAATAAATACAAGCCAACATTTTAACAAGATATTGTACAGGATCACAGAACGAGAATAGCAGACAGGTTTTGGAGAGGTATAAATTGAAGAACCTCAATATGTATTTTTAGCCGTATTAAATTAAATTAACGATTGGGAATATAATTAGGAACCTCTAGTGGCCACTACAGATAAACATCGGACTCAAGTTTATGCCAAAATAACAAAATATGCACTGTGTGCTATAAGTGCTTAGAATAGAAAAACACTCAAAAATTGAACTTTCATATAATAATATTTAAAAAAATTAAAAAACACGAATATTATATTTTTGCACTACAAGTAGAAAACATTTCGCTCATTTGCTGCAATAGAAACACAACTCAAAATACATTCATTTCTAAGATATTCGAATCAAACGATTCCCAATAATTCATATTTTATTATTTTATATCAAAACATACAACATACATCTTTTATGGTTTTAAAAATCACTCAAATCGCGAAATAAATTAATTTTTTTAGATAGTGAAAACTATCCTAAGAAAATTTCCAAAATATTAAAGAATTATAAAATTTAAGATCCGATTGAGAATGTAGGAATATAAGAACAACTATTTTACTATTCAGAATGTTTTATTAAGCTATATGCTCTTATTAAGCTACATGCTCGAAAATCTCTGAGATTTTTATTATTCGAGAGAGAATATCATTGAGTGTAATACAAAATTCTTAAATATATGAAATTATTTAACTCGGTTCACAATCACAATGATCAGTTGTTGTATTACACTCAGCAACGTTCTCTCCCGAATAACAAAAATCTCAGAGATTTCCGGGCATCTGGATAAATAAAATTTGGTACTTCAAATACTAATTCGGAACCACTTCGATTGCTTCTGTGCGATCCGTAGGGTCGGCCCCTTTAAATAATTTTAAATATTTAAGATTTTCCGTATTACTTTCATGATTTTCTTTCTCAAATGACAAAATTTTCAGAGATTTCCGAGCATGTAGATTAACAAGTTTTGTTTCTTACATCAAATATAAGTTCAGAACTACTTCGATTGCTTCTGTGCGATAGTAATGTCGCGTACATGACATCGGAAATAAATATTTCCTTCCATACTCGCTAACGAATTCAAAACCAATAAAATTATTTGCAATGCTTTATCACCACGCCTACTAGGTCCGAACTCGAGTTGAAATTGTTTTATCTTTGTTGTTTTAATACATTTTGGGTGTTATCATAGTATTTTTGATGTGTAAACATCTTTACGCGCGCCTACCAAATTTTTTTGTATTAGAGTAAACTTGTAAATGAAACGAACGGAAATGACGTATACCTACTTCGTTTGAAAAAAAAGGAAGAAACTCAACAAAAACAATTTTTACTATACATGGCATGCTTTTATGTATATGTATAATAGTAGGGAAAATTAAAAAATTAATTTAATGAATGAAATAGAAACCATTGACATTTCCATCGATCAGAAAAATCAAAAAAAAAATTACGATACGAAATACGAATTACAATTACGAAATTGCATAGTCATACGATTAAAAACACAGTCAACAACTGCTGTATATTGCTTTATCACGAGTGACGAGTCTCTAGGCGCTGTTCATCACGTCGGCTATCAATGATCATGTCTTCTACTGAATGGGGTTATAATGACATCTCGTTTTTAACATTGAACTGCCAGAGTCTTAGGTCACAGTCACGCAGGTATGCTCAATTCATTTGGTTTTCGAGACCTGGCTGCGCAATGACGAACTTGTTAATATTCCTACGTTTGAATGCTGTTTTCAGTTCAATAGAGATGGTCAGTGGGCTGCCGGAGTAGCAATTCCGTCAAAAGATCCATAAAATGAGCATAGTGGACACAAATAATTTGCCGTACTTTTTCAAAACCAATATTGACGTAACAAATGGACTGGCGAATGGAACTATGGGCTGTCTAAAGTATATCGAATGCATAGGCATCCTAACCAGGACAACGAGAACGATGAAAACGTCGACAGTAAAAAATGTCAAACGACTCTGGATGGATTTCGGTTCAAATTCACAAGTTGGCAAGAAGGTCAGGTGGCTTGAAGCTGGATGGGCGCAGAAAACGAATATCGACCGATGTTTGGTGCCCATTTCTAGAAAAAACTCAACTATTAATCGAAACAACAATTAATGTTAAGCATAAACAACAATTAATGTAAAGCGTCGTACCTTCATGTGCCACCACAATTCATGCATCACACGGTGGTACCTACAACGAGATAGTCAGTATATACTCTTACGATAAAAGACACAGTTAACAAATTGTGTATATTGCTTTAGCACGAGTAACGAGTCTCGAAGAACTGTTCATCATGTAGGCTATCGATGATCATGTCGTCTACCATGGACGTAAAAATGGGACCTCAATGGGTCTTCTTCAAAATTAGCTATCGCGCCTCACCACAAATTCGCTTTATCCGTTGTAATGGCGAATTTTGAACGAGATAATAATGACGTCTGGTTTTTAACATTGAACTGTCAGAGTCTTAGGTCATACACATCACCTCGACCTAACTGACACAGTCACGCAAGGATGCTCAATTTTCTTGCTTTTCCAGATCTGCGTTCAGTTCAAGAGAGACGGTGAGTGAGTTGCCAGAGTAACAATATATAAAAATTCAAATAGAATACTCATACCATACAGTCACCTCGCATAAAGAAATCATCGTTGGACAAACAACTGGTATGAGCGTAACCACACAACTCATTGATGATATATATTCGGCTGAACTTCAGCTTCTCAATGGTAATAAGATGCTTTCTGTAGTTGTATTAACCTCGCCGAATAAATCTTTCGAAGACATAATGAAGCTCATACATTTCGTCCTTGCCCCATATCGGTGATTGTGAGCGGGGATTTCAATATTAATGTTGCTGTTCCTCAAGCTGAACCACTTATAAACTTCCTGCGAGACGAATTCGATTTGCACATGAACTCAGATCGAAATATATTTACTACTAGATATGGGACGACCATATTGTGCAGTTTTTCAATGAACATTTTTAAAGTTAGAGTCGACAGTATATAATATATCTTATTTTAGCTACCAAAATCCAATTGCGTCGATTATACCGAAAGAGTAATAGACCAATTTAACGATAATAAACAAATGAAAAACTCTGGTTAGTAAAATTGCATTCCTTCTTCCTTCAAAGTAAACTGTACCCACGTACTATACACACGCCATGTTTACACATCTCCTTGAGAGTACTAATGGACTCACTCATTTTTTTCCGAACTAACTCACTATGTCATGAACGCACTATAAGGGCCTAGTTAAATAATTTCAAATATTTAAGAATTTTCGTACTACTCTCAATGGTGTTCTCTCTTAATTAACAAAAACCTGACAAATACTAGTTCTCAACCACTTCGATCTCCTCTGTGGGCCTGCGGATCGCCGAGTTAAAAAATTTTAAATGTTTAAGAATTTCCGTATATTACACTCATAATTTTGAATGACAAAAATCTCGAAGATTTCCGAGCATGTGGATAAATAAGATTTGTTTCTTACATCAGAACTACTTCGATTGCTTCTGTGCGATCCGTAAGGGTAAAGTTAAACAATTTCAAATCTTTAAGAATTTTCGTATTACGTATTAGTGTATAACGTATAAGTATTATGACGTTCTTTGTTAAATAACAAAAAACTCAGAGATTCCCGGGCAAGTGGTGAGGTAAGATTGTTTTCCTCCCATAAATACTAATGCAGAACCACTTCGGTCACCTCTGTGCCATTCGGAGTGTGTCTTGTTTTAAAAATTTCATTTTATAAAATTCACTCAAAACTATTCACAAAAATTAAATGTTGTCTGCTCATAGTGTAGAGATATAATAGTCTTGTTTATTAAATTTTTCCAATATTGTTATGAAAGTTTTTGAGTGGCTTTTCAAGTCTAAGCACTTTTAGGTCACAGGATATATTTTGTTATTTTAGCATAAACTTCACTCCGATCCGATAAACGAGCTTCGATCTGTTATATGAAAATTTTGTTTAAGATTACCCCCTTACGAAAATAACTTAACATGCGTAGACTTTCGCCCATGACTTCAATCACTCATTTTCATTTTATTTTATAATACTGTTATAACGCCTAAATCACAATAAAATATATCCCTTTTGGATTTTTAGTGGAATTAAAATTCCAAAAAAAAACTTGTGCAATGAAAATTTAGAGCGCATCGAAACAATCACGATACAGATCTCAATTGATTCGATTCCTCGCATGATGAAAAATCACGAAAAAAAAATCAAATAAAAAATATTTTATCAATTTTTATTTATCTCTTAAAATTTCAATAACAACAATGACTGAACAACAAAAAAAAATTTAAATGCGGAAAATCCTTCAATCCTTTAAATGTTATTAAAATAAAAAAAATTGGTATATTGTCTCTCTATATACCATGCATTTATATGTAAAAGACTATAATTTAGATAATAATCCAACTGATGGTCCATATGTCGCTAGAAACGTGATAGAATATCCTAATTTTTACTTATAGCGTTTTTATAAACATTTTATCGTATATGGTACTGTAAGCACCATACCAGGATTCTCTCCATACATATTTTAATTTTTTCATGCTTTGTTTTCCTCAATTTTCCAAACATTTTACCAGCAAACGTTGCTTTATATACATAAAAAACCATAAATACATATATACGAGTACACAGTTCAAACTTGTAAAAAAACAAACCTGATCCCCAATATTACGTGATCAAAATAATAAAATTTATAGATGAACAACGTTGTAAAATGCTAACGTTACGCTGCGAGGTCTATCGGCCCTAAATGTTATATGGTAAAGCGTGAAAAATGTTTTTTTTTTGTTTTGTTTCTTGTTTTAAATATTTTCTTATATTATGCTCTAACCTATCTCTTTATTTAATTAATACTTAAGACTAAACTATACTATATTGTTAAACGAGTATGCGGTGTCTGTTTATTATATGGTGGAAGACGTCTTCCTTTTCGTGTTGTTATTATTCAATTGGCCAACATTCCATTAAGTGTGGTCTTTCTCCACTGATTTTCACCTTATTTTCGTCTATATAGAATATGTACACTGGAAAACGAAATAAATATCGATTTAATGTTTAAGGTGTATACAAGGAAGAACTTTTTTTGTGTTCGTTCGGTTTTGTACTCCCACTATTTGGTTTTCACATCATTCCTTACTTGTTTAGAAAATGGTTTTTTAATGATTGGGTCCCATTTTAGGTTTAGGTGGTTTTATTTATAATGTAATTAATAATACAAAATTAGAATTATGGTGGAAAGACCAATGGTTTGTGAACTTGGCTATTTTCGGGTATTGATAAAATAAATATTTTGGAAATTAATTAATTTTATTTCGGAATTTCAGTTTCGTGTGCATTAAATGCTTAACACAATTCACGAAATCGTAAAACTGATTTAAATAAAATATGATAAGTTAATAAATATTATAGTTTTTTGAAAACTCTTCTGGCGAAAACACTACGCATTACATATATTTGGATAATGGTTTTAGACCGCTTTATCTGTCTCCAGAAAATTTAAACTCGTTTTGCCACCAGTATCTTGCGTCTAAACGCCATAGATTTCCCTTTAAGGCTTTATTCAAAAACCGAAGTAAAAATGCTAAACTGTAACACGCGGCTGCACTGAAAAATGGCAAACTGCCAGTTATTCCTGCGCTAACCTTTTGCATGAAACTTTGTTGCGCAGACAGAAAAATCGCAGTGCAACCTTAATCAAATTAGTTGTTTTCCCAAAATATTCAAATACTTAAACAAAATTTTCAAAATCAATTATCAAAGTATTTGAGATTTTAGTAATTGAGAAACTAATTTTTATACAAAATGTTTAACTGACTAAATACTACACTCTATGAAACGAACAGTGTAAGCAGCTTTTTGGTAACTGGATTGATTATTTACGTATCACGTGATTAAAACGAACCAATCCAGTACGAAAAGATTAATTTAATAAAATCCCGCAGGTCCACACCACTAAATCAGGAGTGGCAAATGTAGTACCTGCATTAAAACCTACTAACAAAGATCCCGAAAGAATTACGAGTCTGTTTGGTGAATGCTTATTGCGAACGCTTTAAGCACTTTATATTGACACAATTTTAAAAGATTATAGCCGTTTTTCAGAAATAATAAAGTGTATTTTTCAAAATACACGCAAAAAACGAAAAGCTCCTATTGAAGCTGCCATTTCCGGTGGAGAAACTAAAATGCTCGTATGGAAGCTGTCAAATCCGGTAAACCGTCTTCAGCCAAAATTGTGAAAAAAAACTTAATTATAAAGTATCATCCAAATCAATCAATCCGTTTGGGCAGTGTAGGGCCGAACGTAATTTGATCAATTGGGCCTAGTTAAGCTTAGGCTGTAACAATTTGAACAGGTTCCAGAAGCTCGTAGTAAATAACCCCTTTCCAATCCCACTAGACAAACGTGTTACTATTTCTTGGCCTGAATAATAATTTTTTCAACTGATGTTGATGGCTGACCTGGATCAATTCAGGGTTTTCGGCGTTTAGGATTATCGTACAAAATCCACTTTTATCACCCGTAATGATTTTATGCAAAGAAGTCTTTGTTTTTTACTATTGATATCAACTCTTCGGTTTTTGTTTTCTTCAGTCAGTTTATGAGGAGCCGATCTCCATACTTCTGTATTTTTCCAATTGGATGCAATCGAAGTGACTTCTAACTGTAGAAGCTCTTTTTTAATTTGACACAAATTTTCTTCCAGTAAAACTTTAAGTACTTCGTCTTCAAATTGTTTTACTGCAGCTGGACGTGGATCGTCTTCAAGACTAAAATTTCCATCACGAAATCTTGCAAACTACTTTTTTAATGTTGAATGACTCACAGAATGGTTCTCAAAGTCGAATTAATTGCAGATTTCAATTCTGACAGGCCCATCTAGTGTACGTTTTTTATCCTGACAGCTAAATTCAGATAATTTTTTGTTAACTGACAGTTGAAAAGAATAAACCATTACACTTCAAGTGAAAGACTTCAAAGCTGCTATTTGTAGAAATAGACCCTACCCCAACCGTTGGCAGAAAAAATTTAAAGCTAGAAATGTAGCTGCCATAAAACGGAGTAACTGGCGGCCGTTCTAGTTTCAGTGGTATTGTGGCCCTGTTATTCAGGGAAGATTGGTAAACCATTAATATCACCATATCGCACTCATCAGTAAGAAGTCGCTCGTTTAAAAACTGTTGCTGATTTTAGTCTAGTGTTATTTCGCCCAAATTATTTATGTAAAGAAGGCTTTTTCCATCATGCTCTGAAATATTCTAAGATTGATTACTGTTTCCAAGAAGTAGGTACATGTTAATGGAGCACTTAGTCTTGTCCGTATTTGTCTTGAAATTTGTGTCAATCACCATTGAATGCGACCCTAGATTTTGATTGATAATAGAAGTAAATTATTAATATTTCGGGGAGTAGACTGTACGTGATGAGTTTCCTATAATTCGATTTTTTTCGACTGGCTGATATCTGTAGCCTAGAGGGTCGGTTGCTCATATTTGGCATCGACAATGTACCATCTAGGTTAGTGTTGTCAGTCATGCCATTGTTATCGCAGGTAATCAGTTGCAGGGGAAGTCTAACAAGCCGTTAGGGACTTACCAATGGGTTACTTAAAGATATAGAGTAAATTTAACTCCAAGAAATTAAAAAAAAAAATTGAATAAAAATGAAACAAATTGGGAGTGCCTTCGTTATGATTTAATTTACGATCCAGGATTTATGTTGGAAGAAATAATTACCGAAAAATTATTCACGCTCAAAAATCGGAACAAGGTTAGTTAGTAGTTAGTAAATTGTTAGTTGAAATGTAATATAAAACGGTTAGCACAAGACAACACAATTATTTTTGATTTTTTTGGATATAAATATTCAGCAATGAGCATCCTAATAAAAAAATTTAATTAATTAAGTTAAGTAAATTTTCTAAAAAAAAAACTAAACTAACCGTTTGGATGACCTAGAAAGCAAACAAATATTTTTATAGAATAGGCGATGGGTGCATATTTTGACTCAATAATCTTTTTCTTGGTGCAAAATGAGTCAAATTTGAAAGGTTATCTTTACTGAAATAATCTCCGAACTATTAGTTTCAAATGATGAATCTAACGGTTTTAATTTACAGGCTTACCCAGATTTATGTACCTGCCGTTTGTGATATTTATTATAAGATATTTTAATCAAATCACTCAGCTAATTTGAGCCAACAATTTATGTCGACAACATTATTTTTTAGTTCGAGCGCTACGTTGCAGTTACCATCGTTAAACCTTTGCAATGCTTTATATTGTTTAACAAATCTCATTTTGGATTAAACCAAAACTACGTGTAAGTAAATATTTTATCCGAATTGCAACAACTAGTATTAAATTCATTTCAGCTAAAAAATAATTTAAATAATTAATATAAAATTTTCATGTTCCAGCATTCGCAACAATCACCATCATATTTTACACAATTTTTTATTTTTCTACCTCTAGTAATTTGTTTAAAATATTAACTGTGCTACAAAAATTTAATCTGGTTTAAATTATGTGTTTTTCATCTACATATGTATGAATGTACGTATTTTTATGTTACAAACGAAACATAGAAATAAAAAAGTTTAAAACATATAACAACACATACTGAAACATGTATCCATGATTTATATGATGTGTATCATATAGATTAGAACATGAACTAGTATAGTCTCCATGTATCATATGTGTAGGTACGTTATAAATATGAAATATTGAGACAGTAAAATAATAAAAATAAAATAAAAATCCATAAATTGAATGATGATTCCAATAATTCACCAAAATAAAAAATATAATAAAAAAATTCACATCGCATATCCAATTCATGTTCAAGGAGGAGAGGGGCTCAAAGACATACATCTCCATTGAAAAATATAAAACATGCTCCATAAAAATTATAAATCGTATGGATTGGATATACGTACAGCAACGCTTGTACAATACGTACATATGTATATACCTACACATAGTATATACAAATATTATGAACGGGAGATTGACTCAAGAATATAATATGTAAATACACGGATCAAATAATTTATCCAACCATTTTCATCCTTCAAAAGTGTGTATCGAACGATATAAATAATAAAATAAAATATAAACCGAACAGAGCCGAAACCTAATACACTTTTATTAACATATTCACATTTTACAAGCAAGTACATGACTGTTACATAAATAAGGAGCAAATAGAATATTACGTTTACTGAGATAAACTAGTAATCCTTAATCGATTTTATTTCATTCAATTAAAATTCAATTTTCCACAATTTATTCATTTTATAATTTAAAATTGATTCGTTTCACATAATAAATGAGAGATTTGTTTAATAAAAAGCTCTCGTAAAGTTTTTTAAGTATTTTACTATAATCATGTACAGATAACATAATTTTTATTTTTTGCTTGATTTAAATTAATGAAATTCTTATTTGTTTTTATTATAAAATTGTCACTAAATTAAAATTAAATTTGATCCAATTGAATATAATTTATATATGTTTTAAATGTTTGAATTGGAATACTAACGGGTGATTTTTTAAGAGCTTGAGAACTTTTTTTTAAAAAAAAACGCATAAAATTTGCAAAATCTCATCGGTTCTTTATTTGAAACGTTAGATTGGTCCATGACATTTACTTTTTGAAGATAATTTCATTTAAATGTTGACCGCGGCTGCGTCTTAGGTGGTCCATTCGGAAAGTTCAATTTTGGGCAACTTTTTCGAGCATTTCGGCCGGAATAGCCCGAATTTCTTCGGAAATGTTGTCTTCCAAAACTGGAATAGTTGCTGGCTTATTTCTGTAGACTTTAGACTTGACGTAGCCCCACAAAAAATAGTCTAAAGGCGTCAAATCGCATGATCTTGGTGGCCAACTTACCGGGCCATTTCTTGAGATGAATTGTTCTCCGAAGTTTTCCCTCAAAATGGCCATAGAATCGCGAGCTGTGTGGCATGTAGCGCCATCTTGTTGAAACCACATGTCAACTAAGTTCAGTTCTTCCATTTTTGGCAACAAAAAGTTTGTTAGCATCGAACGATAGCGATCGCCATTCACCGTAACGTTGCGTCCAACAGCATCTTTGAAAAAATACGGTCCAATGATTCCACCAGCGTACAAACCACACCAAACAGTGCATTTTTCGGGATGCATGGGCAGTTCTTGAACGGCTTCTGGTTGCTCTTCACTCCAAATGCGGCAATTTTGCTTATTTACGTAGCCATTCAACCAGAAATGAGCCTCATCGCTGAACAAAATTTGTCGATAAAAAAGCGGATTTTCTGCCAACTTTTCTAGGGCCCATTCACTGAAAATTCGACGTTGTGGCAGATCGTTCGGCTTCAGTTCTTGCAGGAGCTGTATTTTATACAGTTTTACACCAAGATCTTTGCGTAAAATCTTCCATGTCGTCGAATAACACAAACCCAATTGCTGCGAACGGCGACGAATCGACATTTCACGGTCTTCAGCAACACTCTCAGAAACAGACGCAATATTCTCTTCTGTACGCACTGTACGCATTCGTGTGGTTGGTTTAATGTCCAATAAAGTAAACTGAGTGCGAAACTTGGTCACAATCGCATTAATTGTTTGCTCACTTGGTCGATTATGTAGACCATAAATCGGACGTAAATCGCGAAACACTTTTCGAACCGAACACTGATTTTTGTAATATAATTCAATTATTTGCAAGCGTTGCTCGTTAGTAAGTCTATTCATTATGAAATGTCAAAGCATACTGAGCATCTTTCTCTTTGACACCTTGTCTGAAATCCCGCGTGATCTGTCAAATACTAATGCATGAAAATCCTAACCACAAAAAAATCACCCGTTATATCGAAAATTTATGTCTCCTTATATTACGCTCTTAACTAACTCGTTTACATTCTTTAAAATTAGATTTAAGATGATGAATTTATGTGCTTAAGATATCGTAAAATTTCAGGCTTAAATTTATCCTATATAAGATAGCTGAAAGTAGCAGCACTATCACAAAAGAGATTTTTTTTTTATGTAATATAATTACCGGCGGACATTTTTTGTTCATTTTGTATCTCTTTTATCGCTAAATAAAACATCCCAGCGGAATAAAACATTAAAGAAACTCGACAAATGAAATCTTTAAATTTAACAATACTCCGTTTGTTACCATTTCTTAACGGATTACGATGAAATTTGGATAGTAGTATTGATCAGGGATTTTAAAGTAAGTTGTGTACAAAATTCTAGGATCTGATCATGTTGGCCTAAACTTGGCCATTTCATAACCAATCCTTTTGAAAATTATTTTCTAGATTGATTTTTTATTGAAATATAAATTTTAGATGAAAAAACGGAGGAAAGCCGGCTATTTCTTAATTAATAATTGTAAAATTTGTATCGCATACAGGGACAATTCAGACAAAATTTTTCATTAGAATTTTCACTATAATTTTTTGGTTTTCTGTAAACTTCAACAAGTAAAAGAAAATAACTTATATGGCCACATAAAATCAATAAATTAAAGTGAATATTCTAATCCATAAATTTTCATTGAATCCAAGTATAGTCTCAATATGACCTAAGCTATTAGAAAAATAACCAAAAGTATTGGTAACTAGTGGAAATTTTTAAGATATTGGCCAAATTCTGAAAATACATATGACGACGGAACAGCAAAAAATTATAGTGAAAATTCTAATCCATAAATTTTCCATTCCCCATAGCTTCATACGCTATTTGAAAAACAAACGAATGTATTGGTTACTAGTGGACGTTTTTGAGATATTGGCCAAAAACTGAAACTAACTTTTATGGCGCAGAAAATCATAAAAAGTATAGTGAAAATTCTAATCAATAAATTTTGTATGAATTGTCCGTGGGTCCAGGTCGAAATTGCATATTTTAAAATGACATTTTTAAAAACAACATGTCTCAAAACTGCATATTTCAAAACTGCTTAAGGTACAAAACGGCATAAGGTACAAAATTGCATTTTTTAAAACAGCATATTTCAAAACGGCATAAGGTACAAAACGGCATAAGGTACAAAATTGCATTTTTGAAAACTGCATATTTCAAAACGGCATAAGGTACGAAAGGACATAAGTACAAAACGGCATTTTTCTAAACGGCATTTTTCAAAATTGCATGTTTCAAAACGACATAGGTACAAAACGGCATTTTTCAAAACGGCATTTCTTAAAACGACATTTTTTAAAAAGACATTTTTCAAAACGGCATTTTTCAAAATTTCATTTTTCGAAACGACATAGGTAGAAAAATTTAGGTGAAGGAGAATATTATATGCATACTAAATCTTCAAATAATTTCTAATTTCCATGAAAGTAGATTCATAATCTTTTAAAATATTTCATTCTGTCTTGTGCAGTTTTAAAAATGTTGTTTTGAAAAATGCAGTTTTGTACCTATGCCGTTTTGAAAAATGCAGTTTTAAAAAATGCCATTCTGAAAAATGTCGTTTTAAAATATGTCGTTTAGTAAAATGCCGTTTTGAAAAATGCTGTTTTAACCATTATGCCGTTTTGAAATATGCAGTTTTGAAAAATGCAATTTTGTACCTTATGCAGTTTTTAAATATGCCGTTTTGAGAAATGCAATTTTGAAATATGCAGCTATGAACGGATCCCATTGTCCGTGTATGCGATGCAAATTTTACAATTATAATTAAGACATATCCGAGTTGCCTCCAGTTTAAAATCCATTTAAATCGTGCAGAATGTAGAGATCTAGTACAAAAGTTGATTTCTTTCTAGATTGAATAACCTATGATACACCTTAAGTTGATTCTGATTATACAATACGTTACTCGAAAATATGTTTTGTTTCCTCCTATTTCGGTGAATAAATTTGAAACTTTGTAAAAATGAGACCGTTCATTATATCGAGCAGTTCCTAGGTACCAGCAAAACTCTTGCAAAATAATTGTTTAAATATTTATATTGAGTGTTCTTGAAAAAAAATAATCTTTCCCAATAGTTCTACAATATTTTGGAAACACGAAAAATTTTAGACAATTCTTTGCCAAGTCCCCACAAAAACATACAGTATGGAGAAAAAAAAGTAAACAAAAATAGTATTCAAAAATTTTCAGCTGTAAATCCTTTAATATCTTCCCAAAGTATTATTTTTATGGCAGGCTGCAACAAAACAATGAACCGACGGGCGTGTTAAATAAACTTGAAATACATTTTAAATTAATAATATTTTTTAATAATAGTGAGATTATTTAGTAATTGGCAATTAAAGTCTATTAATTACTGAGTATAACCAATAGAACTATATACTATATACTGTGGGGTAGAAACATATACTGTGAACATATACTGAAACTATATACTGTGGGGTAGAAACATAGCTCGCATCGCTCATTTTCCGAGGTATGTGAGCAAATTATTATCTCCAAGACGAAAATAATATATCTAAATATATTGCTTTACAAATTTTGTTGATCTGAGATTTATCTACAATGTCTCGTTTATTTGCTTTTTGTAAACCAAAACGGGAAGCTGCAAAATGAAAACATAGCTCACATCAATCAAAAAACATAGCTCAAGTGTGCCTAAGGAACAGGTTGAAAGAAATTGAAGAAAAAATATAAATAAACGATTGGATTTTGCAAAAAAATTGTTAATACGCCTATAGCTTATTGGAAAAGTGCATCTGGTCAGATGAGAGCAAATTTGAATTAAAAAACCCAAAAAGGTGAAATCGCGTTTGGGTTCCCATAAAAAAACGATTAAATTTTACACTTAACCTACCGTTCGACATGCCTATACCTACCGCGCTTGGTACGATTATATTTCGTAATTTAGTCAAAACTAACAGATAATGCTACGTTCTGATTCTACAAGGAAACCTTTCTCAATCCACTAAGAAAATTAAGTTAAATCGTTTCGTGTTCCAACAAGGCAACATACGTCAAGAGTGGCAAAAAAAATTTTGATCGAAAAATATTAAAAATATTAGTGGTTACAACAATCACCTGATCTAAACTCTATTGATCACCTCTGGATAATTTTGAATGATAAAATCCCGATCTTTACAAGATCTATTGGGTGTGTGAATTAATTCTTAGACTCGACATTTAGATGTCGCTACATGAGATTGCGTATAGTTTGACAAGCAACTCCAATTGCATTTTGTAGCTGTCACAATTGTCAATCTAATTCAGAGCAGAAAGTGTTATTTTTCATATTACGCCATTTTTTGTGATCGATTTAAAATAGATCATGATAAGTTGTTTTTTCAAGGGGTTCTTCTTTTATTTTTTGATCCCAAGAAAACTGGTCAGGTCAGCCAAAAAAGTTTGAAGATGCCGAATTACAAACATTATTGGATGAAAATGCATGTCAAACGCAAAAAAAACTTGCAATGCAGTTAAACATTGACCGATCAACCATTTTCCATCGTTTGCACGCAATGGGAAAGATTCGAAAGCTAGGAAGATCGGTCCCACATCAATTGTCCGAAAATCAATTGAGAGCACGAATTGAAGCATGCAAAAAACCTTGCTGAGTACAAAAAACATAGTTTCTTGCATCGAATTGTTACTGGCGATGAAAAGTTTGTCTATTACGACAACCCCAAACGTAAAGCAGCTTACGTCGATCTAGGCCAAGCAGGTGCACCGCAGCCAAAACGAGATATTCATTACGATAAGGTTATGCTGAGTATTTAGTGGGACCAGAAAGGTGTGGTGTATTAAGAGCTGTTAAATCCAAATGGAACGGTTACAGGTGATCGTTATAGGCCAACTGGATAATTTGACACGTGCATTAGACAAAAAACGGCCAGTAATAGCGAACAAAAGCGATAAATCTTTGTTTCATGATGACAATGCCAGACCACATCGTGCAAAAAACGCTCAAAACAAGGTAGAGCAACTCGGTTGGGATCCGTTTGAACAACCTGCGTATTCTCCAGACCTTGCACCTTCCTACTACCATTTGTGTCGATCAATGCAAATAGGCTTGGCTGACTTACACTTCCGAAACATCGGAGAAGTGCAAAGTTAGATCGATGGCTGGATAGCTGGGAATGTTGAAGCTTCTTCAAACGAGGAATCCACAAACTTCCCAAGAGATGGCAGAAAGTCATAGATAACGATGGCAAATATATCGGATAAAACATACTGTATCGTTATCTTTTAATAAACATTTCTTTTTTATAAAAAAAAGTCTAAAAAACTGAAAAACTGAAAATTGAACTAAATTATTCAATTTTTGAAAAATTTGATCAATATTTTACTCTTTTTTGCAACACAAAAAATCAACCATTGAAGTTTTGTTGATTTTCAGGAATTTCTGGTAATTGTTTATAAACGACAAAGTAGAGTATAAACAAGGAGAGGGATCAAACGTTTATTTCTATAAGAATTTGTTATGATTTTTCTTGGAGGCTCGAAAAAGTCTCTTAGTGGATGATCAAAACCTGGCTAGCATTCACCAAGGTCATGCATTACATAACCAACGGTAACAGAGGAATCATTTTCTTGGTACAGAACGATGGTGGAGAGCGCACGGAACATTCAACACTCAAACTACCATAGAATTTGAATCAAGCAGATAATTTTTCAAGCAACATAGCTCGAATTCAGGAATCAACCCAGTATTAAAAATATTCAAAACTATTATTTGGGATGAATGTACCATGGCACATGATAAAGTACTTTAAGCGCTAGATCGTACTCTCCGTGATTTCTCTTTGGGCTCTTATAATGCTAGCACTTATAACACCAGCTGCGGAACACAATGTCTGCTTGATTTCGAAAATCCTTTTATTTATTTAACTAAATGTTGCTTACTCCAGAGTGTGAACACTACAAAATTTGTTCATTTTGATAACCAAATTAGAGATTCTGTTAACGATGGACGCGTGGTTTAGGGTTAGAAAATATCCTGTTGAACCAGCATTACCAATTTATATATAACCCATCGTGCATGCGTTATATATATATATATATATATTGGTGATCCTGGTCCATAAGGACGTTACATTAGAAATATTACAGATAGGAGTAAAGTTAATTAGGTAATTGTTAAATTCACTAGCTTTGAAATCTATAGAAGAATCTTTGCAACTATTAAGGCTCAAGTTACTGGACAAGTGGTGCAGTGGTTCAAGTTTCGGCACTTGGACCGGGAGGTACGAGTACTGAGTTCGAATCCCATCAGAGGCTAGATGCAAATCGAATTTTCGTCGTCGATCACAATCGGCGATGTTAATAAACACAACTGGGACCCTCTGATGGAGTGCAGAATTGAGCCCCGACCCACCGTACATGTCAATATACAGGTTGACATGGAGCTTGCAATGTGCAGGTGGTATACTGTAGTTGTGTGAATAGGTGAATGGGTTAATGATGTGGCGTGAATGCGTGGTATCACAATGGGCAAAAAATGGCCTAAGTGTCAACCACTGAAACCTAAGGCTCAAGTTGCGTACATTATGCCAAAATATTTTATAGGGAAGTAAGTGATTTTCTTATCCGCATAAACAAATTTTGTCTAGCGAGGCGAATTAAACCTGCCACTATATTTTGAGAGTGCTTATAATCTAGATGAGACCGAGAATTAGGACTTAAAAAGACTATATTTGCAAACAGAAATAGCATTAAAAATCTCGACTGTTATCCAAGAGGGGGTCTGAGATTCGTTAGATCGAGATTAACAATTGTTGAGTAAGACTACATTCCGAAAGGTTAATGCTATTTAAGATACTCTAACAGATACGAGGAACAATAATCTCTTGAGAAATATCAAAATTGAAATCAACCAGGATGAAAACCTTATTATTCCGGCAGGAAAAATAACTAAAAGACACTCCATGTCTACTATAAACAACGCAAACAACAAGCCAAACACAAGCCTTTGATAAATTATGGCGGTACCGACACAATATTGCGTTTAATATGGTCAATAATATATATTTATGTATATATACCATAATTAACAGGTGGATTAGCCCTATCTCGCCTGAACAAATTACAGCAAATAATAGCCAATGTGGGATCGGGGATATCGAACAATAAAAACGTCAATATTTAAAATCAGACCCATAACATTTAAGTTAACTACGTTAAACAAGTTGGATCTAGCCTAAAGCATAGATTTTAATAAAACCGAGGGTGAAGAAAAGCTCTCGTTGTTGATGTCCATCAATGCAATTTAATGCAAATTCGCTCGTTTTTGCTTCGTCAGTTAAGCAAAGTTAGCATTTATGCAAAGTTACTTAAAGGGCGGGATAAAAGAATGGTACAAATTCTGCTGTGATATTGAACGCTTGTTGATAAAAGTACGGTAAAGAGACTAGTTAGGGGTTTCTACAAAATGTCTGTCCCGTGTGGTGCAAAGTGGAATGACCAATAAAAAATTTGGATGTATGATATAACAGGGGAATTGGGAAGATAATCTAATTAGTATAAGAAAATGTAGCAACGCAAACACAGTTGTTTATAAATATAAGGGAGTATGCATATTTCCAGAAATGTAAATATTTCGATGTGACCAACAACAAGATACTTAACAGAAACGTTCGTACATACGACTAAAGAGAAAACTAATTTTAGTAGAATTTGGGTAAACATTTTTCTTTAAATAAAATCGCCAATTCCACGTGATTTTCAAAAAATCTACAGGATCTACTTTAGTTGCAAATTTAGAATCGTTTGGTTTATTGTGAACCGGTTTTCACCAAATTCACTGGATGCTCACCATTCAAGGAATAAACAAGATGTTGTGATCCTATGGAAGCATGCTTTAATGATATTCATTTATGGTTTCGAAAATTGATTGATCTAGTTATTTAATGATTATGGCGACCGTATGTAGTCGTAAACAGCCTGCTCCTTTCTACCGATGTTGTCACATTACAACATATACATTCACTCCGTCCCCATTAAAAATCAATGCTAACAACTATTCATGAATAAAAATTAGGAAATCGAATATAACAAAAAAATTAAGTCTAATTTCTAATTGCATTTCTCCGCGATGGTGAATCACTTTGATCATATCGTAGTCATCATAGGACTGCGGACTCTTTTGGCATTAGCTCGAGACGTATAATGTGGTTTTGGTATCTCTTCTTCAGAATCTTCTCCGACCTCTTTAAAAGCCTCGGCCTGGTATTTTCTTTTTAGTTTTAGCACGAATTATCAGGACCAATAAAACGAGCAGTAGAGTTGAATGCTGCTCGTTTTATTAGTCCGGATAATTCAAAATAGTTCCACAAAATCTTTCCGCTGGCATCGATGCAACTCTCCATAATGGCCCCGGGGAACCATTTTTATTTATCACCAGCCTTAATTTATTCCACTGTAGGCCATGGTGCTGGTTGAATTGTTGCTTCATTTTCGTATGGTGTTCGATTGGATGTTTGGTTCTTGGTTTTCATAAGTTCAATTTCGTTTTCATCTGTCACCCATCATCACTTGAAAGAGAAAATTCATGCCATGAGCCAATTAAAATGTATACTGTAGCACAACAAGAATTGGAGTAAAATTCAAACGACATTATCAATGAATCGATCAATTTGCGAGCAGCGTGTCTTATCGAAGGTGAATGAAAAGGTGCGGTTCTGATGTACTCGATACCGTTTTCATCGAAGAACAATTCAAATCCATTTGACACAAATTGGGCACCAATACCGGAAACGATAGTGTCGCAGTTCCTCACGAAAAAACGTCTTTAAATCGGTCGATCGTCTTTTCTGTCGTTGTTAATTGGATTTTTAAAACTTATGACCACTTGCTAAACACCCCAATGACCACTAGGAACAAAATCATTTATGTAAAATCTTAAATTGTCAATGAAAGGAAAAGTATCTCTAGCTCGGCTCATCATTGTGTCGATTAACTTTTATCTTCAGCAGCTCATTTTCACTACTGACACTAATTTCGGAGCGAAAACTGTGATTATTTTCGGTCGAAAATGTGCTTGACTTCTTTCAGTGTGTCATCGAAGGAAGATAACCGGACCCTCGATACCGCTTACGTCTCATCGGATTTTGTCTTTCTTTTAAGCATCATTTTAATGAGTTCTTTAATTCTATTTTCGACTTTTTCTATAAATTTCTTTTTTGTAGAAAAAAAGACTTAATGAGTTTTATGTGTGAAATCTTCTAATCATCGACGCCATTGTTGTGATCTCGTGAGAGAATGCTTAAGTAACACTCATATTCATAGGATCATTAAATAATACTCACCTTTCGATATTCGATTGATCAGCTTATTTAATGATTACTACGTTCCGTGGTGTAATTAAAATGTTTGTATGTACCCGTAGACAGTCTGCTATTTTCTACCTCTCACAACTTATCAGCGTTACCATATCACAACAGAGGCTTTAGTATAAAGTTTTAGCAAGTTTTCGTTGTTTCCGTCTAAAATTGGTAACACGGTTTGCTTTTACTTTCTTTAACTTCGACCAAGAGATTTTTGCAGGTAAAGATCGCAGTGTTTTTTGGCCGAAATCGGTCCACAGGAAGTAACAGCTTTCAATAAAACTTTCTACAAGAGTCAGAATTAAATTTGCAACAATACCGGCCTAGACTACAGATCGATTGATTGATTGATTGATCGGAAAATAATATTTTTCCGTTTTTTGTAAATATTTTGAAAAATTTGTGGCATTTACGAAAAAACGATTAAAAACAAAAAGATTTTAAATAAAATTTCAAGCATAGTTGAAATGATATTTTAACAGAAGTGAACGGTTTTAAAAAAAAATACTTTATTTCATCAAAATTTGGTATCTCGGATAAAAGACGGATAAAATTTAACACTTAAACATTTTCTATTAATTGGGAGATGCTTGCAAAATTTGGTGGAAATCTGTGTACCAAAAGTGGCAGCTTCAATGGAAGCTTCTTATATTTTTGAAATGATGGCCATAACATATTCACTATTTTTCACTATTCAACCTGTATAGTTAATTACCAACCAAGGTAATGTTATATGTTATATGTTTCTTTTAAACGTATAAATACTGTAGTTTCATATAGATAACTAAGTACATGCATACATAAATTTAGTTTTGACTCTACCACAACCCATTTCCAACATTTGTGAGATTTTCGGAGAATAGTAAATAATACCAAAAATCGTTGATTGAAAGTGCTTAACAGTTTTATGCATTTTAGAACAATCTAGCAGATTCGTATACATTATCGTTATAAAATACTATTCAAATAACAGAAACAATAAATAGTTTATAGTTGTTGCAAATTTCCAGAAATGTAAATATTTTGATGGTTTTGTTATTTTAAATTTGGAATTTTATTTTTCTGAAAAATTAAAATTGAAATTGTAATAAATATTATGTTATTGCATGTTATGAAAATAATAAAAATTTTTGTTGATTGGACTTCAATCAATACGAATATTTTGCCCATGGTTAAAGAAGTATCAGATTGAGTCTGTCTAGATAAACATTCATATACGTCATATCAATTCATATACGTTCATTATCAGTTATGCAATTTACTCTCAAACATTGTAGCTTAAATATTTATTTATTTGTATGTATTCTATTAAATGAGTGCCGTTTGGTGATTTATAGTAGTAAGATTGTTAAAAAAATATGATCAGCAGTCGATTAATTATAGTTTTAACAAATGATATCAATATATTTACGCCTGTAAATTAAAACAAGAAAGATTTTAGAAATTAGTTTATCGAAAACAGAAACTGAAATCTCGAAGTTAGTTAGGATTGAATTAGCATTATTCACAAAGTTTTAACGTTTTTCGAAATTTGATTTTTACTATCGAAATATACGTCTCTTCCGACTCGAATATAGTTCAACATATTGGAATTTATCCTCAGCCTACTCTAACAATATAATCAATCCGTTCGAATTATTGCCTATAACCTACCTATTTGTATGTGATACTTTGGGTTATATACTTGCTTGGCTATCAAGCAAGAAATTTGCTAGAAAAAATCCTGAATAGGAATTATATATAATTATAGAATTAATTTTACACTGAGGAAAATATACAAAAAACATCTTCCAAGTATTTGTGCAGTCCAAGTGTACAGTGCATTACTGTAAAATCGATAAATCAACCTCTGAGGGTCGCGCTTCTATGACGATCACCTCATATGATCCAGTTAGGTTACCTAACAAGGTGATGTACACAGAATTACTTAGTCATCTCTACGATTGACTGTTATTGCCCTTTGAGTAAACGAATTTCTAGGATTTGTGTAAATCAACAAATTCGTAATAATGTATTTTCGATTATATTATTTTCTTCATCAGTAAAATAAGCTCGTTTTCTTATGTATTACTTTTAATTTGGTTATTTTATTAAAACTAAGTCTATACTTTATGATATTACAACACCAAATAACAAAATATGGTTAAAAAATAACAAAGTACGACCTTGATGTATTCTTATTCAATTTTTAGAAAAGTGTAGTGGTTTCATTTACACTTTTTGACTGTTGTAATGTTTTTTGTTATTTTGTCAGAAACTTGACACTAATGCTTGGATTGGTAAAACTGATTTATCGCCATGCATCTGAATCAATTTTTACAAAAGAATATGTTTCTATTTCTTACCTTTTTTCTAAATGTGTAGTAAAAAAAAATTATTTGTCAATTGTATGTTGACTAAACTAATTTATAACAATTTACATGAGTTTCTAAACAAACTCGCCCAACAACTGCCCACGTAACACGTTAGACAACAAGTGTGAGACATGTCATATACCGTTCTTTTTTCATTACAATATATTAAGCGAATCATGGCTTGGATGTTTCTCATTCTATGACGTACTTATTAAAATAACGTAAGAACACAATCGGAAGATATGGAAAAATTGTATTTCATTTCATATCCACTATTTCTCTCGACGACACGTAGTTAATATATTTTTTACAAACTGTGTTAATATTTTGTTATATTCTATTCTCAAAAGTTTTACATATCCAAAATTATTTATTTTTTTATATTCGACAAAAAATGCATTCCGCCATCTAGAATAGATGACTTTAATATTTTTTAAGGTAGAAGTCACAGAAATGTCATTCGTGAGTCGTCAATGACTTCCTGTTTGACAATTGCTTGCTTGCTAGAAGATTGCGTATACACCAGGGTTGACATTCGCAAGAAATCTAAAGTATTGAATTTTTTTACAACATACTACTTAATCCAGCTTGACGAACTTTTGCACGTTGATCGGTTCCGCAGAAAAATATTCCAACGAAAATTCATATTATTTGGTCGTGTCCAAACCTAGAATAGAATTTTGGGACAACCAAGTCGTACAATTTTAATTAATATACAGTTTTATCTCAAGGTAAAGATAGACTCAATCACATTTTGTAGTCGTTCTCGTTATCTTAACGACTAGACGTTAACGATACCTGTCATAATTAAACCGTCTTAATGCTCCATCATCTTCTTCTCTATTATTAAAAATATTTTAGCATTTAGGCTTGAGTTATTTAGTTATTATCTTTACCTAAAAATTATGACCGGACTATGACTCCTACGGATTACGATCGCCAAATCTCACTTACGAGAATTTTTTGAAATCTAACAAATGCAATTAAATCAAGAACAATTTTGGGAATATTGTGTTTAGGAACTACTGAAAAAGTAACCCTTTTGGGGTCTTTTCGATGGGTTGGAAGGAAGAGCAGATTGTTTAGAACCTAAGGCTGCGTGTTCTGATAAGAACATTGTAAAAGAGGTCCAATAAACTTAGTGACGGTATAATCCACGGGGCTATTGCCAGCCAATCCGAAAGGCATAAATTTGATTGTAAATAAGTTTCCTCAAAACGGTTGGTAAATATAAAGGGTTTATGATAAAAAATTATACATTTCTGAGAAAAATTCTGTTGGTAAACGTCGTCCCCTATACTTTAAACGAAATCGGAATAGATTAATCGAAGGGCCACATAAAATCTCCTTTATTCACCTCAAGATGGTTTCATAAATATTACAAGTATTAAATTAATCCACTCGAGTAGTAAATTTGGCGTGAGTAATTAAAATTCTATTTTTATAATTATTTTCTAGATTTTACACTCTTTCTAACTGAAAAAAGCGTATGTTATTTTATATCTCAAAACAACAGATTAATTCTTTTAGCTTTAAAACATAAATGTCGAATATTACCAGTTACTTATGGTTATCCAATGGATTTCGTTATAGTTATTCTTTTCTTCTAAAATGTTGGTTAGATGAGATAAAATTACAAAGTTACTTTTAAAATTAAAGTAAACTTGCACATATAAAATCAAGTACTCCACATTCCCAACTCGTCGGGTGCTGGAAAATAAAACATAATTAAAAATTTAGATATGATATAAAAAAAACGACCTACACTAAACCTGCCAATACATATACAGTCGATTTCGCTTAATAGGGACATCGGTTAATCGGGCCAGCCGCTTAATTTGGACAAATCATAAAGAACAAAAAGAAAATCAAGCAAATATGTAACATAAATTTACTTCGCTTTTTCGGAACAATATTTCGTTCAATCGGGACAGTAATCGTAGAAAAAAAATTGACTAAAAGAACCAAAAAATAATAAAAATAAAATTTTTTGGGGAACTTCAGTTAATCGGGACAATCCCGATGTGTCCCGATTAAGCGGGATCGACTGCAAAATACAAACGACATTACAAATTAAACACACATGTTTTGTAACAGCAGAAAGGGAAAATGGATTAGCAAATCCCAAATTCGAGCAATAGTGATTAGGGAGAAACGGAAGAAACAACAGGCTGCTTATTGTTGAATAAGCCGGAACATACAAGTTTTGAGCAGAATGTAAAGCATTAGATAAATCATGATAAAAATTATGAATAGAAATTTCTCTTGAACCTACAGGAGTCGAACGAATGTATTTTGAATGCAATTTTAAATTAAAATATCGTGAAATTATCAAAAGTCTTTTGGAAATCTGTGTAGTAGCAAACCACTTGAAACTCAGATCACCTTTTGAAAAATATAGTTAAAAAATTCTAAGAGATTAGTTAATACAGATCGTTATTCGTTTCTCAAAACAACCCGTGTTGTGCTTTATTAATGCTATTTTTTATATCTTGAAATAATAATATGTGATTCAGTATCTCAAAAATTTAGATAGAGGAATTTTTTGGTAAAGAATCGGATATATACTACTCTAGTCAATTTTTTAAATATTGAAACAAAAAAGGCGCTTTTCATCTGGCAGGAAATACACTGGAAATAATTGGTAAATTGAAAATAATTGACAGTTATAAAACTAATTGCTCCTTTAATTTAATAATAAAGTCTTCCATTTATCCAAAATCCGCGTTTGAATTTATCCGAACACCCATTTGGGAATATAAAAAATTTGACTTTTACAGATTAATAATTGGTTTATAATTGGTATAAAACAGTATACGAGTATAATACATTTACTGCCATTTGAATGTCCCCATGTTCGTTCGCAAAAACTGAGAACGATTGTTATAAGGTAACTTGAAATGAACAAAATTAAGTAAGCTGAGAGAAAAGCGAGGATGATAAGTATCCATTTTCGAGATAGAGTCATGGCAATACACATCGCCTGAAAAGTTCCCGGTCTAACAAAGAAAGCACATTTTTTTAGACAACGTCAACAACTACTTGTAATTCGCGACATTAATGGTTGAATGATTTACGAACTTCAGGTTCCGGAGGTTTTAGTTAATGCCAATAACACTGTGCTAGTTGAAAAAGTGACAAGCTGGGCACCTAGGGGGTAAACCTAATTCGAGTAAGGTGAATTCAATGGTACTAGTCCCATTTCAAGGTTAGTCCACATTTTTGAGATACCTCTTCCGATATATTTTGGGTCTGACTCAAAAATTTGTCAAAATATATACATTTTTTTTAAGTTGATAGCTCTTGAACCATTAGGATTATCGTTTCGACTTTTTCAGCGAAGTTGTTCTTATTTTTTCGGCCAAATAATTGCACCCAGTGCGTTTTTTATACAAAATTTCGTGAAAAACATGCATTTTTTCGCTATTCGCCAATAGTATTTGAACCATTAAGATTTTCGTTATGCCTTCTTGAGCAAAGCTGTTGCGCAGGTCAAGACAAACAACTTTGCCGAACATGTCAAGACCGAAAAACTACCTTATTTGTGTGTTATACTTAGGCCAAGGTTAGGTTAGGTTAGATTGGAGTAGTTGCTTCCGCACACTTAGACCAGTAGTGGCCCGTTGTGATACCATAGGATCCTATTTCCCCTTTAACCCTGTTCAAAACCATTCGAAACTGCGTACGTAGCGCAAAATATCTCGCACTCCACAGTCCGCGAGATCTGAAAGCCTGGCCATACTCTACACGCCCAAATACCTATGCCTTCTGTATGATAGTGCCAGACACGAGAAAACGATAAATAGATTGAAATCCAAAAACCATAGTTGTTTAAAAATGCGCTGGACTTGTTAAAAACCATCATATTTAAATCTTGTTCACTACACACGTAGGGTTTTGGTTTAGCTATTCGGTCATATAGGTGGGGCCCAAGAAACATCTCTAGGATCGGATATATAAAAGTAGAAACATAGTCTAAAATAACCTTCTTTAGAATTAAAAAAAAGTTTAGCAAATCGTTTTACGATTTTCTCGTGTTTATTTCAGATCGTTAGAAAATTCTTTGATCTTTACAGTGACACTATTAGGAACTTAGGGACTTATCTAATATAAATGTGAAAGATTATATAAAAATGTTTCAATTTCACCACAAAACAAATCCAATTGGAATATTTTTAAATTTAAGTGTAAATTTTTGGTATGTATTTCACAATCATGGAAAATCCCGTATTTATCGATTTGCAATTCATAACATTTATGAGTTCCAATTTGTAAAACATACCATTTCTATGAATAAATTAGTTGATAAATTTTAATAATGTTTTTATTTTTTGTATTATCTAAAAAATTACACTTGTCACAATACTTTTGAGCGCTACCGCAAATTTGGTCATTTAATATTTTTCAACTTTTACTGATTTTTTTTAGCATTTTATTTTTCAACTTTTGCTGATAGCAAAGGCAAAACAATTCAATTTTTCAATACCGGACTTTTTTTTAACACGAATGTACATACATAAATTTAAATACACCACACTTGATATCTAAATCGAAAACTTTAACTTAAAAGAATTTTGGTAAAACTGTCTGGTACAATGAAAAAAACGTTATGGTCATTTAAATTTTAGAAAACCCACGAGGTCGACTTTCGCTTGTTTATGGTTTAAAAATTTATTAAAAATGTTTAATTCTTTGTCGTTTATTGTAAATGCTAATCTTTTCAACATCAATTACAAAAATTTTAATATTTGTTTCCGAATAATAAATTCGCCTGATCGGCAGAAATGCCGAATTTTGATTGAAATTAATTTACAATCTATTTGTTTTTAATCGTTTCACGAGGAGGAGGGGATTATACAAGAGGCACATTGTGTTGAACAAATATTTTGTCAAAATTCCTCATTTCCATTTTCAATGAAATAGCTCCTATGGAAGCTGCCACTTCCGGTGGACCGATTTCGTCCAACAATCACTAGAGGATTTCCTAGTTTATGGAGGAAGTTTAAGTATGAGGTTTTAATCCGATCTGTCAAACCATCTGGGCTGTAAAGAAACAACATCTAGTTTTCACGGCACCAAGTGATATACACAAGGATATTTTTTTAAAATCACTTTTATTGATTTTGGCGAAAAATGGTAAATTTGCAAAAAAAATATAAAATTTCGACGTCATGAATACTTTGCTTTATTTTAGTACGAAAAGTAGATATGTAAAGGTACGCAAACAAACGAGTTTTCTGAAAATAGTGTTGGAAAAAAGTTATTTTTTGTATTTGGGGCTTAAAATGATACTTTGTTACACGTTTGCTTTACATTTTCTGTCTACAAAATTTTTAGTTTCAATTTATATTTTGTTATCGACTGAGTATGCCTTTTTCTTTTAACTTTAGCTATTTGGTGGACAAACCACGCTATAAATGGGCGCTTTCAGGTAGCCTAAATGTGGTAAACATTTTCATAACAGTGGCTGCGATTTTGCTCAATACGTTCCCAGTTGTTAGGCGTCCTGGAGGCGCCCAACTGCAACCAATATATTAGTATATTCAGGTGTGGTAGTTTAATTCACACTGTTTGGCTGTTGTAAAATTTTTGTTGTTTTGTCAGAAAGGTCATACTAACAACAAATACAAATAAATTTCAATGCAAAAATGTTTTGTTTTCGACATTGCAAACAGTCTTGTAACAGTGCATTTATAAATGTGTAGTAGAAACAAAGCCTTTCATATCATTTCTGATTTTTAGCCGACTGTCAATAGAAGTGAACAGGTATTCAGAAACAGACTTGAATAGAGTCGGGATAAGCTTTCCCAATCAAGTTCGATGAAGACTAAGTAATTCACAATGTAAGAAAATTTTCATCAAAATGTTTATCAGTTAGCAAAAATGCTATTTAAATAATTTTCTAATTCACTGTTCGCGCAGGGAAGATTATGCTCACCTGGTAGATGTTCCAGTGCAAGGAATAAGTGACGGTAATTCATTCCAGATCTATTATCTATTCTGTACAAACTGCAAGCGGTAGGATTAATTGGAGCTAATAAACACCCACTTATAAATACTATCCATTTGCTGTTTCAACTAGCTACTTGCTAAATCAATTGTTTAACATTTATAAAATATTCATTACACCTGGAGTGATTTGGTCGTCATTTTCATTTTCGGTTAAATACAATTCGCTAGAGCTTTTTAAAATTTATATTCATGTATAAAATGATTTGTACGACAAACAAGGCACCGCCACGGTGAGGAAAACAACGACAAGAAAAAGAAAATCTTTGACAATATATGAATAAATAAAATTTCTAACGAAGATAAAATTTAAATTGGTACCTACCTATATATGGTGCTAAAAAATTTAGCAGTGACAACAATGAAAATGATGAAAATGTTAAAAATAAAATATTAAATAAATACGACGACGTTGAATAAGAAGAATAAGATAAGGAGTTTGTGCCAAGGTACCGAATACTTTTTTTTTGTTATCTCAACTCAACTAGTACTATTATATTGTGCAATTTGGAATTATCGCAAAGACGAGGAACGAACCATCTTAAAGAAAAATCGTGATTGCTTAAAAAATAAGTCGTATAAGTTCGTATACCCGTCACCGTATACATAATAAACATAGATGAAGATGAGATTTTATCTTACATATACAACACATATATATATATACGAAAATTTATGTTTTATTAGAGTTTATACTTTGTTGTTACTGGTGTGATTTATTTATGTATACGTTTTTAAATTGGGAAGTAAAATCACAGCGAAATACGGGGTGAAAATTTATTTAAATTGTTTATGAAAATCATTTCGTGCTCTACTTACCTATTACCGCACAACACCACAGCATCGCTACCAGGTTAAACAAAATGTATAAATGGGAATACACTCTGATGTTTTTGGTCGATATGTTAAGAAATATTTTTAAAGATGTTATTTGGTATATGCGGAATCGAAATTGGAGGGTTAGAAATTTATTTTAATTGTTAAAAATTAAAATTAAGTTTTGCATGATTAATTGCTTTTTTCTTATTCTGATTATATCTCTCCTACACTCCCTCTCTTTCACTTCGTCCCCTTGGTTCGGTATGTTTGAACACTGTGGGCTGTATGTAGTTGATGAATTTTGTTTCGTTGCTGTTTTAAGTAATTTATTCGTGTTTAGCAGTAGGGAAAACCCGGGGAAAATTAAGATATTCCGTTTTATTTTTTTTCGTTATTGTTTTGTTGATATTTAAATTAGGATTTTTTGGTCGTACTGTTGAAAGTAGAATGAATTTTTTGTGATTAATATACCTACCGGAGTTTGTTGTATATATAATTCATATATAAGTATATAGCGATGGAGATACAATTAAAATGTAACAAAACAGAAAAAAAAATGAGGAAGTAATTTCTTCACTTTATTTTGTGAGATAGAAATAGCAAAAATTACGTTCTTGATGTAGGAGGGGTAGCACGGCAATTTATCAAATAATTAGGCACCCAGTGGTAATTAAAATATATTCCATCTTATCCCAATTTAATAGATTGCTGTAGGGCGTGTAAATATTGGGTCAACCTATTAAGAACTCAATTAATGAAGAGGGGCTTGTTGGCCAATAATTTGTGATGTGACCAACCTTGTACAATTTAAAGATAAATTAATAGTATGACCAGTTGTTGTACTGGGAAGGAACGTTGTTAGAGGTAAAATTTTAAAAATGTGTATTTCGGAACTGGTTACCTACAAGAAAAAATTGAATGCATAAAGAAAATTAAGCGTCAATTAACTAAATGGCGTTAGAGATTTGTTTGTCACAGTTTTTAATTAATTAATTATTTAATTTAATTAATTTGGAAAATATTATATATAGAAATTATATATAAATTATATATAAACTTCATATTTAGAAAATAATTATTTCCGATTTCATATTACGTATAAGAAGTTAGCTCATGATTTATCTCAGGAAAATACAGCGGTATCCCATCCCATCTCCCCCTGGTATCATAACCAGAAAAAATTCCAGAGTCAACATTCATCTCAGGATATGCTTTCAGTCGAGCTGCCACTGTATCAATAGTTCCCAATCACAACCCAGAATTTTCATTCCAGCTTATAATAATGAATTAGAGACGTTGTAAAACATAATAAGTAGTAGATTATGTACAAAGGGAGTAAAATAGGAGATTATTACTGGGGTTAAAATATTACCACAGGCCGAAGGCTAATGGTGATAACTGAACGAAAGCCATAATTGACGTTTACTCTCGAGTTACATTTGATTTACATACGAAACCAACCACTATCTACGGCATAAAATTGCCACTCATAAATCTCGTTTAACCAGACGTTCACCATGAATGACGTTCAGATTAGTCTTGAAAAAATATTCGGTATTCGATTTGGAATTACTAACATTATTATTTTCTCGAGGTCTACCATACACTTAATATATCTTAACTGATTATCCCTACTTCAACGCGGTTAACAAGTTGTAGCACTTACATGAAATATACTGCTCTAATACTGACCCCACAAATTAGTTCATCGGGTAGAAATCGGGCGAGTTTGAGTAAAAGCACGAGCAACTATGAAATCGTACGAACAAATAATAATCTAAACAGACGAAGTGAATTTCGGCAATTCGAATGTTTTGAATTATTCGCAGAGGACCTATTAAAACAAAATGTTTGAAAATGTCTTTTGAATGTACGACTTGGCCGAGAATTATATGCAGACATGCAGATATTGCCACCAATAGCAAAGGTATTGAAAAATCGGTATAGTGGCGAAGATTAAATTCAAATAGATGTACACATCCTAGACTATTTGATATATTACTTATAACGCTGTCCAAATCTTTTCGACAAGGATCGTGATAAGACTTTATTAATAAGCGGTGGAAAGTTTTAGCCGAAACAAAATTGGTTCCCATCAATGATTCCGAATTGGATGACGAAGAGGTGACTAAAGTATATCCAAATTTATTAGTAAATTTGGATAAACTTAAGTGCCACCATGGACATACAATCAAACGTTCGTCAAATGGAAACTTAAACAGTGTACACCTATTTTTATATATTTATTAATTTAAGGTATAATCCAAATTAACTCGTTGTTTATTCAAAGAATACAAGAAGAGAAGTGAAGTAAAACAAATGCATTATAGAGGCGTGTTGTCAATAGAACTAAAACTAAGTATATGAACATGGAAGAGTGGCGTAACATGCTGCGCAAACAGCGGTTTATTTCTTTCGTCATAATATGAGCTAATTGATTTCCCTTTCGAATGTATTTCAGCTCGAAACCACCATTTGCAATTGATTCTTAAATGAAATTGTTTTTTACATCTATGTGTTTCATTCGTTTGTGTTCTCGCGGTTCCTTTGAGACTTTAATGCACGATTGATTGTCTTCATAAATTGTAGTACCTCCACATACGATGTTTAATTCATTAAGTAAGTTACGAAGCTACTTGCATTTACAAATCCCAGCTAACAACATTGCCAAATTTTGATAAACATAACCCGATGTTGATTTCCGGTCATTTATGTCGCCTGCCCAATCGGCGTGATATAACCAACCAATGATTCATCATTCTTATATCTTTTATAAACCATTTTTAAGGTTTTTGTATTTTTAATATATCGCAGTATCCGTTTTGCATATTTGAAATGTTCGTTTTCATAACAGCACTGGAATCGGTTAAAATAATTCGTAGCTATACACAAATCGGGACGAGTGGTTAATGTGGTATGTACGTAGCTCCGAATGGTTCTGAACAGAAGTAAAGCGATCCTGTGGTATCAAAACGGGTCACTACTGGTCTAAGTGTGGGGAAGCAGCCACTCCAACCTAACCTAACCTTGGCCTAAATAAAACACACATATATGCACCGAGAAAAAAAATTGCATATACATAACGAATCCTTGCATTAATTGAAATAAATATTCTTTCGTATTTAGCCCACGAATAATTCGTTAATGGTATGTAAGCAAGTTACTTAAGCATCAAAATGTGCATTAAATAATTTTTTTTAAATTAATTAAATTTCGTCAAACTATAATTTAAGATTAAATTAACTTTGCTTTATTTTAAAGAATATTATTATTATTAATTTTAATGAAGCGTTCGTTATAATAATAAAAAATTACTTCAGTTTAAATTTAGTATTTAACGAAATTTAATTAATGTAATTATTTCACTTTAATTAATAATTAATTAAATTGATTAATTATAACTTTCAATTTTTAAGAATTTTGTCCACAGCCATCTATCCCAAGTATAACAAAACGAAAGTAAAAATTGAGCACAGTATTTTCCTTCGTTTTCATCCAAAATTAACGAAAGTTAAACTTCACATTATAATGATAGTGTTTGTAGCGTATACGTATTATAATTATATGTATGCGTATACAAATGGCGTTATTTAGTTTATTGTGAGAATGCTAAGTTTATAGTAACTTTTAACGATGCGGATACATTTGTCAACTTTGATATTAATTTAATTGAAGGTAGGGAGGCTGTAAAACAATTGGTAATGTAAAGATTCATTCGAGATAATTTGGTACAATCTATTATATTTTGTTTTCCTATTTTGTATTTAGAAATCATTATTTATGAAGCAAGATGGCCACGAACTAAAAAAGTGCATTAAGGCAAACTTTACAGAGCTGTTCACCAAAGAGCTTAGCTGCAAGTTTACGTTTAACAGTCAATAAAGATAATGTGAGGTATGGTTTACGTTATTCCGTGTTAAATTTAATAATTATAATATTATTTTCAACATTTTAGATTGTACTATGGAAAAATTTACGAACTCTATCGAAACCAATTTAATATCCACAAATTACTTTTATTATATAAAAGACAAACAAGGAAAATTATTTAAAAAAAAAATCTAGTGTAAATATTAGAAATTAAAAAACTGAATAATTTTATCGAAATGGATATATATGTATGTCCAAAGTAATCAATAATGAATTAAAATAATGAATTTAATAAATCATTTTATATTACAAAAACAAAAATATTTCTTTAAAAACATTTAATTTTACAACCAAAATTTGAAATTGCCGTTTTAACAAACACAAGTACAATTGTTCCCGCCAAATATTTCTCAATACGCGCAATAAAATGTTTATAATGAGTTTCGTCCAGTTTCGAAGTTTCGCGACACGCTTCATACGTTTTATTTTAATAAATTGCAAATTAAACTTAGTAAAATACTAGACTAAGTTTAGTACTTAAGTACGAATATCGCCAGAAAAATTGAAAGTAAAAATACTTGGGATGTTCCATTTTTTTTCAAGGAATGAAGGATTGATAATAAAACACCAATAATTCAAAATATTGATTTTTTTATTTCATTAACAACAATTTAATATTTAAAAAAAATATAAAAATTAAAAATTAAATTCTTGATCTTGGTTCTTCAAACAAATGTTTAAATTCTTTTCATTATCAAAATAAAAATAATTAATACTAATAATTTAAATAATTAATAATTTAAAATAAAACCTATTCAATTAATAATTTAATTAAATTTAAATAACGAAAAATATCATTGTTTACTAATTAATTTTGTTTTAGTTAATATTTTAACTTATTTATTAATAAACTGACCGTCAGGAATGCACCGTCGTATTTGGTCTCTATTTTGTAGAAAAATGGTTGGATAAACTGCCAGACTGGTTTTGATTGGGGTGGATATTCCTAGTCGAACGGAAAAGTCTAAACGGACAGTCCATGATGGCCAATAGGCTAAAACATTTATATGAATCGCATAGTTTACGAAATACTGATTTTTTACTGTATATGTTTACGACGATTACAAATATAAATGGTTGTTTGAACTTCAATAAATTTATCGATATCCTGTGCTGTTGGCAAGAGTTTTAAAAACGAGTTTAGAGAGTCTTTAATTATGAATTCCATGTACTGATTATTCAAAGTTTTTTTTGTCGTTGGTTTTATAATCGCATGCAATGGCAGCAAAATCACACATGTTCGATCCTCTAAAATTAAACAAAAAAAAACCTTGAATTTTTTGGAAAATCAAATTTGGTACTATTATTACCTGAAACATTTGTTATTGCTTATACTCTTAAACAACTTAACAACAACTAAATCTGGATACAAAGTAAGAAAATTCTATCTATAAGTCGAGGACGCATATCACTATGAGTAAGTGGGCCATTCATCAATAAATGAGTTAATATTTTTGTCGCTAACTTGTTTAATCCAATCCAGTCTATATACAGGAGATAATGTCCATTTTTCTTGTATGTCATCCAAATTGTTGTCGTTTCTATTGCACTCCAAATTTTGCCATAACTCGGGAACGGTTTCCGCATCTGAGAAATTAAATAATTTTGGTAAGCATTACTATATAATATTAAAATTATCAGCAAGATTAAACATTACCGTTGAAATTGTTTTCAATTGCACATTTTTTTGATGAAAGTTTTATAATTCTATTGTTATATCTGTTACAAAGTTGTTCTGTAGATTTAATTTTTTGGCGTATTTCGAAGTATATGAACTGACATATATTTTAAGGAGAGTTAATACAAATATTTTTTAAGAATGTGTTGCTGTTTTTCCACTTACCGTAGTTTCATTCGGGAAATAGTGCTCAATTTGTGTTCCAAATTTCTTGGCATTGTGTAACACCCATTAAAGTAATATTTGCTGTGTTTTTTTATTAGCGCCCGATAGCTGTATCCTGAGCAGCCAATTTTCTATGTCAAAACTTATATTAAGCGCGCTATTATTGCATGTAATTAATTTATTTAACTCTAAACTAAAATTTTTCATTCAACTTTTTGATTAAAAATCGATAAAAAAATATCTTGGCTCACTTATTTATCGGGAACCGCTATCGGGAGCACTATCCATTTCAGGGGGAAACTTTAAATTTCCCTTGTTTTGTACAACCCTTAAATCAAATAAAACTTCAAATTTTGACGTATGTCATTTTTTTTTGTTTTGTATTCGTTTAGAAAAATGTACGAAATTCTTTTTAGTAAAAAATAATTTTGTTTAAAAAAAATTTATAAAAAAAAAAAAATTAAATTTATAATATAATTTAATTTTTATTAAAATTAAAGTACGCTACGTGATCAAATTATTTAGCCGCATACGTACGATGTATTGTTGCGACGGGGTCAGACCGATAACCATCGATTTTTGGAAATTGTACAATTATCATATGTAGAAAGTCGGGACGTGATCTAAACGCTATCGATGTGCTATCACAATCCACAATTTGCAATTTTGGACGAATGTACGGGCGCCGTTTCGGTCGATGTCGAAGGATGCATGTAGCAACAATGCCGAAAAACAGGAATCACATTATTCACCGTATCTCATCGTAAATCACTATGGAAACACCATGATTACTTTTTACAGTTCGAAGGACGTGGCGGTTATGAATTTGGGCCAATCAGTGGAGCAAAAGACGAGCGTTGGAAAATTTTCCGGTGGAAGAAGAACAATTTTAATTGCCTAATTTAATTTAAATTTATATCACTGTAAAATTTTAATCGTTAAAAAATTCAGTTCTTGTGTTAGCGGATAGTCGTTCAATTTCATAACATGTATGTAAGGATTTAAAGTACATAATAAAATCGTGAAAAATAAGGAAAACTTTAATAAATTATGTTTATAAATCAAAAATATTTTGTATGTTGATAAAAAAATTTATTAAATTAAAAAACACGATTTCAACTGTTCATTAGTTTTTCTTGAACCGCGTCGAAATCGTACATTGTTTCGCGCATTGATGAACCCTTTTTAGGCATGGTATACTTATTTGTTGTGGTAAGTAATCGTGGGGCGGGATTGCGAATCGCGGTAACACTATTTATTAGTTCATGTGAGCATCTTCATGGAAAAATAGTAGTTGCTCTCCGAAAAATTCACTGGCACATAGACGACATGGAACCTGATTAATTTCATCTTGTTCATCCAGAAAATATTCGGCTTAGGTTGAAGTTTGGGAACCTTCGTCTTTTATAAAATACTTATCGGAGCATGTGAGTTTGTCATTTGGTGGATCTTCATCTTCTTCAAGGCGCTCTTCTAGTTCGTCATCCGGTTTGGACGTTAAAAGTGGAGATTCAACATCTAACTGTTTAGTTTGTGGTAAATCATATTCTTGATAGATAGGTTCTATTCAGGAGATGGACTGTCACATAAATTTGTTGTCATTGGTTCTTCAGTGTGCTGTTTCTAAAGCAGACTTATTGAAGGCATTCTGCTCAAGGTGATATCATCCTCCGTCTGTGATTTATCTTAACTGGATCGAATAATCGCTTATCTCCTCCGGGCATTAATTGTTCAATATTTGAAACAAATATTGTTGGGATTCGTACAGTAACGGGCCGCAGTGTTTTTTTTGGTCTCCAATTAAGTGGCGGATCTTGTCTGCCCATTTCTGAGCTCTAGAAAAGAATAGTACATTGGATTAAAATCCTCTACCTACCTACAGGATCGAAATAATTCAATGGTACTTACTAATCCCCATTCTTTGGAAATTCGAAATAATGGACCATACGGTTTTTAAGTTGCGAATTATAGCATGAATAGCAGAACACCGTCTCGACATTTTCACACCCATAAATCCATTATCACTATCGCTATCTTCTATATTTATGTTACTATCACCTGCGGTTATGTTACTATCACAGCATTCTGAAATTAAAAAGATCTTTATAGAGCGATTCCTTACTTAGATGGTTCCAGCCAAATACGTATTTATTCATGTCGCATGGCTTATAACTAATATTGTATTCCATAAATATTGTCCTAATTTTAACGGGCCGTCCAGCTTTTTGTAATTCATAAAATAAAATTTCTTTTTCAACGGGTGTTCTCATTGAGTATAAATTCATTTGGAGTATTATCCCAGCACGGATTATCGTAATCAAATAAAACTTCAGAGTTATTCGATTCCAGCGTATTTAGAAAAGCTTGCCTGGCTTACTATTCGAACTATTCATATCGCTTAAATTCGATTTTATATCGGCAAACGCGGGATCCAAGAAAGATACCGTATCTAGTTTACCATTTATCATTCCTTTACATTTTGTTACGGTTGATCTTTGTAGACGTCACTTTTTTGCTTTAGCCTTAGCCCTTGCTTTTGGATCCCGCACATGATTACTACTCTCAGCAATTAAACTATCCGTTTCGGACATTTAATGAAATTCACGATCAAATCTAACTCATTTACAACTGTGGGCAACGATGTTTTGAATATTAATGACGTTCGAGAGGCTTTCGTTGGAGTAACATTTATATTTATAAGTATCACACAGGCACAGCACTCAAATTTTAAACTTAAAAACTTATTCACTATATTTACTATTGTGAACAACATTAATAAAACATTGTTAAATTATTTATTTCGCAATTTGTTTGTTTTAAAATGTTTGCGATTTTTTTTTTAAACAACATAAACACAAGAGTAGAAATGTCATTCGACTGCATGAAGTTTACAATCAATACCACTACAATAATAGGCCGTTTTTCTATATAGAAAAATTACATGAGTTGGTGTAGGTAAATACAAATAAAAACATGGGCGTCATAGGATGAACAAAAAATTACATGGGACGAAAAAAAAAATCTTTACTTGTCCCACTAAATCTGGTTTATTATCTACAAACATAATTTATCTGAAGGATCACGATAAATATTGATATTTTGCGAAACATTTCCAATAAAAATATTTCCCTACTGAGAAACTTTTCATTTACTAATATACTGATAAAGCAACTACACAATTTTTCAATGACACGTGCGCGTATAAGTTTTTTAATTTCTCTTGGCTCTCGGCACTTGTATTATTTGTTTTGGTTTTGTTTCACGACATACAGTACCGAAGAAAAATAGTAAACTTAATTTCATACATTTTATTTGTGTAATGAATTTTAGGTTAAATATTTTGTATGTTACAATAAAATTTTTATTTATATTCGATTGTTTTTTGTAAATTATGAAAATGAAACATAGGAATATTTTACACACATAATACACAAAATTATTATGTGTGATATTCTACCTTCTCAAGTTTCAATATCGTGGATAAACCGTATCCTAATTTTTAATCTTTACTGTAAATTTTACACAAGCCCACAAAAAAATCCAATTGTCGAATTGGATTTTTTTCTTTTTAGTAATTATGTACAACCAACTAAATCACGCAATTGGGCTTGTCATTAGTATTGATTGATTAAAATGTATTTTGGTTTATTACACCGTATTAATTAAAAATCAAGTTTTATTTGAACAAAAATAAAACACAAAATATTTTGTTGTCATACGGAAAGACGTACACCCATCCCCTTCAACATATTTTGGTTTACTAAAAAAGTAAAAAAGCATGCAAGAGCGGCAGTATAAAATCTCGTGTATTTTTGTTTTCTTTTATTTGTTGTTATGGTGTAAAACTAAGTTGCTGCTTTAATTGGAATATTATTAAATGAAAAGTTTTCTCAAAACAATTTTTTTTTAAATAATTCAATAACAAAATATCCCTATTTATTTTTGACAATGTATTATTCAATTTAACTTGAATTATTAACTTGAACTATTTATTAAAAATAATGAAATTGTTTTTTTGTTGCCATGTATTTTTGTTTCGTGGTGTATGGAATTCTCATTTCTTTTTTGTATTTACATACACCAACAAAATTATTACAAGAAATGGCCTGTTATTGTAGTGGTATTGTTACAATTTAATTTTTTTGATTAGTAGCGACACCAGTGAATAATAATAGCTGCAGCAGTTTCAGTAGAAAATTTCCCTTCGGCGCCGGATGGTACTCCAATATTAAAACACGGCTATTATTTATATAATAAGTAGTTATATAGCGTTTAATTTATTTCCTTAAATCGATAGTATTGCTTTGCTCGGGATAATGTCTTGTAAGATTTCTTTTAATAAAACCTGTTTATCTTGCGCGCTGGTAGAACGCTCAGATACCGTATTTGTTAAATCGCACGTATAGGCCAGGTTGTGTACTTAATTTGCCATTTAATTAAATTTTCCCGTGAATTTTATTCCTATACCTAATGATTCGTGTTTAAGATGTTCTTTAAAATGTTGTTCCTTCATGCCTTTCACTGCTGCCACGTCAACTTGTTTTGCTAAAGAATAAAATAGTATTAGCTATATATACAGATGATAACTGGAAGGGAAAAACGACAAACATTGCCATTACTAATGTAAAATACTACGAGTTCCAGACCAACTGATGAGATATTTGAAGTTGAAGGAGTTGAAACATCTATAAATTCTGTCATATAAAATTCGTGGTCATCAATTTTTCATTTGAAAATTTTGTTTTAAAAATATTTTATATGAAATTTTTGAGGTGCTTACTAAATTGATACTTTGTTTTATCGATACTAATTTATATAATGATTATGTTTGTTTTAACGAAACCAATACGTACACTATTTTCTAATTTTCTATTTAGATTACACAAAACACTTTCTTTAAAAATAACTACGTGCATTTATTTTTGTTATTCATAAATTATAAGCAAATCACTTACCTTTGAATTTTGATATAATTGGTAACACAATATTTCATTGTTTTTATAAATCACAAATTTTGGATGGATCCACCATTAGACAATTTTAAGTAATTTTTTATTATTTTGTGTTTTACATTAACACGAACTCAGAACACACAGTTAGGCATTCGAGAAGCTTTTGATGTGTTCGATTCAAAACTACGCCGAGAATTTGGCACTGTAAAGAATTTATTCTTTAATGTGAATCATCTTATTTTGTTTAAAGAATATTATTTAAATTAATTAATGGTTAATAATTAGCTGACGAATTTTAATACAGGCTATTAAGTATTTCTAAACTTATTAATTTTTAATTATTATAAAGAATATTAATTTATAAACATTTTATGAAATATAATTAGTAAAAAGAAAATTAGTTACCCAAATAGAGAAGCTAACGTTTTCCGAAATTTGTTACTCACAAAATGAGTAATGAAAAAATAATAATTGCATTAACGAAATATACTTATATAGTAAAAATAATATTCATGAATATTCTTAAATTTTAGAAATAATCTTTGTCGAAACGTCGTTATTTATTAATGATTTAAATTTAATTTTATTAATTTCATTGTGTTGGAGCAATGTAAAATTCATAAAAAACTAATAAACCATTTAAAGAATATTATAGTGTATTAAATAAATATATGTGTTGTAAAACATTATTCTTAAATATAATGAATTAAATTAAACTTTTTTCAAAGAACATGAGTTCGTTAATAGGATGTAAAAATTTCTCTCGGTGTGGTGAATGTGTTTTTTTTTTTTTATTTTTTTTTCGGTTTTTCGATTGTAATGGTGTTATTGTGATTGTTCCGTATATTGCTCTTTTTTCAGTACTCTCGAATTAAATACATAATCGTAGGAAATGGTTTGTGTTGATGTGGTTTTTCGGTCTTGATATGTTCGGCAAAGTTGTTTGTTTTGACATTGATGTCAATTTGCATTGAGTTCAGCGTACTCGAATTAGGTTTACCCCTGGGTGCCCAGCTTATCACTTTATCGACATTATTAATTAAATAACTATTATTTTGTGAATTGGAAAATTAAAAAATATATACTTTTATCTGTCGCTTTGACTTTCGAGATAAAAATGGCCATGGTTTTCTCAGCAGACCATCAATAAACACCAATTTATTCAGATTTAGATGAAGTAGCTTGAATTCCAAAGAATTCAATATTATTATTGGCCTAATGTGCCGACTTCAGTAGTGATTTTTGCAAACTTCTGAAAGTGTCACTTATCAGAAAAAGATCAGCCAATCAATTAAATATTTTAATTCCTTTGAAATCAAAAATTAAGTATTAAATTATACTACGTATATTCTTACGGGTATTTAATTACATTGGCTGGTACTTGCAATTAAATATTTATTTAGTTGCATTGGCTACATTATGAGTTACCCAAATATACGGAAAACCAAAAAAGCATAATTTTAATTTAAATTACAATTGTATTTAAAAATTATTTATATATTTTTTTAGGTTATGTAATTGCTATACAAACCCATGCAAATAATAATCTCGAATTTCACTGTACAAATAAATGAAAATGTATATTTTGCTATAAGCCAAACCACTAAATATTTATTTATAGTTTCAATTTCAACAAAAAAAAAAAATCGGAAATAAATAACATTTTATTAAAATTAAAAATATTCGGGTCTGTCATTAAAATATATATAATTAAAAAATAATTAGTTTTTTGCGTTCTATTCAAATCGGTACTTTTTGGTTTGTTTGTTAAATAGTCATTTCCATATATCATTATGTAATAGATTTAGGAGTAATCTACGCACAGGGTGTTCGATATTTAAAGTGGCCGCTTTCAAATACAATTTCAAAACTGTGTGTTTTTGGTTATTTGGTAAGATCTTTAAAACTAAGGCGCTTTACACACACAAACCAAACTTATAATTTGGAATTATCCTGTTGGAATTATAAATTATAGATTGTAACATGTATTTTATAAATATTAAATTAGGAATTAATCAATATAATTAGGATAAATGTTTAAATAATGCGCAAGGATACTACGTCATATAAATTAAATATTATATCAATTGCTTCTTCCTCACGTTTTATGATATAATAAAATAAATTTTATACAATTTTCATTAAAAATGTATAAATAGTAAATTAAATTTTAATTGTGACCATTGATATTACAGTTGATCACATATTTATAGCAAAAAACGGCAAAAACTAATAAATTCTCTTTATGATGAACTATCGATTTGTGTTATTGTGTTGTCTACTGAGTGTAGCTACATAAATTATTATGTATGAATATATTAAACTAATTGAGTTTTTATTTATTTATTTGTTGTTTAAACTTTTTTGTATTACATTATACATTTGAATATTTTATAATGATTAATATTTATTTTACTAAACGTCGAAGTTTAAAGCTACGTAAACATTCAGATAATATAAATAAATCACAAATATTAATGCGATGTTAATGTAATACTTTATAAATATCCCATTCCAAATTGGTTTTGGGTTAATAGGCAAGACATCACACGATATAGTTTTACTGAAGAGAATAATTCCTCCCGAGTTTCACTATGGGCGCAGCACTTCTTCGCAACAAGCTGTACTGAATAAAGTTTATAAGTTGTACGTAGTTCAAAACAAATTACTAAAAACGGCAACTTTTTTCATGCACATATTTGTATGCGTTTTAGTTACGCTAAATATTATATTCAATATTTTCGTGTAGATATATTTTTGGCTTAATATTTCTACATTATTTATAATCTCAAAAGTTGCAGCTTATGCAGAGCCTCTTTCAAACTCCAAAAAAAACATTTACTTCAGCAAGTTTACTCAACGATATTTTTTACTCTGGAACTATGTTTTGAACGAATTTAGAAATCATGCATACACCAGAAGGCTCTACAAGCGTAGAATCAAAAATTTTCAATAAAAAGAGGTGAATACATGAACTAAAAACTTGAGACATATAATTCCACGAATTTCTGAAAACAACATGACGACGCGATATGACAATATAAAATAACACGAGAAACGATTCATTCATGCTATTTCGAATGAAATACTACCATCTACTGTAAATATAGAAACTGGTTTTGTTGTTGAGATAAACTTTTTTTTTTATTATTTGTTTCGGTATTTTTGTATGTAAGTACATACTATGCATTGCCGACGGAATTCCGTTCAAATTCATGTGCAAAACCACACCATTTCTATGGAAAGAACCATGTAAATTACACTACCCGCCAAAGAAAATTGTCACAAAAATTCTAGTGTAAGTGTGAATGCAGACTAAAACGAGATAAAATGAACCTAGAAAGAAGATAGAATTTCGTCGGAAACTCGCTTTTATTCCACACACATTTCCGTACTAAATTAAGACTCTTTACCTCATGCAAATAGAGCAGATTTTTACAGTACACTCTTTTCATTCAGACAAATATACATAAAATGATCTATATAAATTTTATAAAAGAGGGCAGCACACACGAATTATCAGCATGAACATCATCTTAAAAATAAAACATGATATAAAAATGTAGATCATCGTAGTAAATACCTATATTAACATTTTATATGTATAAGGTGACGCCATTGTAAAATACAATTGTTATTACTTTTCTCCAAAACTTAAAAAAAATATAAACGTAATAATAAACTTCAATAACTTCAAATTTTGACATTTATGCCTCATGCATAAAGAAAGTAAACAATCGTCGTTCGCGACAATTTATTCGTTTTACCTTGATATTACCTTGGTATATCCTTGATATTGTCATCAACTTTCAGAAAAGTTTCCGACCTCAACATGAAGATGGCAGCACTCGCCAATAAAAGTTTTGGAGTGTGTGCATGCGCTAAAAGGTACTCATCTAAATATCAGCCATTTTGCACGGGCAGCTGTTGCTTAACAATCGTTTGAGTGAGTCGATATGAGTGTTTTTGTGAAATTGAAAAAGTTGAGTGTCGAGCTGTCATTAAATATTTATTTTTGAAAGGCAATACCATAGAATATACAGAAGCGACATAACTCCATTTTTTCTCGAGATTTTTTTTACGCGGTATATGAAAAACAATTATTCAGCACAATCTACTTAAGTCCTTTCAAAATTATAATCAAATTAGAAAATAATTGAATGTGATTAATCTGTTAATTGACGTTGGCCATTTAGTTTTTTTGATTTTTGATATTTCATCACATTGCCTAATTATTGTGTCAGGTTGCGTAATGTTTTGAGATATTTTCTAATAAAGATTTTCTTTATGCGGTCACCGAACAAAACCAGGTTTGAGTGTAATCTGCCTTTCTTGCCCCTGAAATTCTTCGACTGACCCAATTTTTGGGGCTTCCATGTTAAACTTCTCGAATAGTCTTCGGATAACGGGACACTGAATTAAATCCATTTTGATATAGGTTGATGACAAATTCAAATTAATGGGTTGCCCCAGCTCAATTGAACAATGATGGACTGTCGGTGAGTTGTAGATTTTGAAGAAGAAACAAGACGGAAATGTATTTTACGCAATCTGGGTATATTCGATCAAAAATATTAGATTCCCATGCTGAATATTAAGCCTCAACCGAATCATTTTTATTAATAATAATATCCACTGTTTGTCAAGACACAAATAATTTTCAGGTAGTCGAAGAGAGAGCATTTATTTTTACACTTCAAAAAAGTGTTAGTGTTTATGTATTGTTATTATCAAAAAAACTATGCTTTCTAACTGTCGTTTCTGTAGTATATCTGTGGCAATACGCATACGCAAATCAAAGACGAGTTGAATGCTGTGTACGGAGACTCTGCACCATCATTTAACAACATGAAATTTTGGACAGCTAAATTTAAACGTGGCCGTTCCAGTATGACTGACGTTAACATGGTTTAAACTCACCAAATGGTGCCTAGACAACCGTCGAATTAAAGTTAGAGAGATAGAAGAGGATTTGAATAAGTCCAAAGAATGTGTTTATCACACATTGATTCAAGATTTAGGCATGAGAATGCTATATGCGAGTTAGGTGTTGCATTTGTTCACTTTGAACTAAAATGAACATTTCCAACGCTCAAATAATGAACATTTTCAACGCTCTTTTGATGCAGTTTAGGCGTAATAGATCAAAGTGGCGCCGGCTAATTATTGTTGATGAAACTTAGATACACCATTACACTCCAAGTCAAAACAGTGGACTGCCAAGGAGCAAACGGCTCCAAAAACCGCAGCGCTTTTCCTTCGGTTGGGAATGTGATGGCGATGGCGTTCTGGAACAGTCATGGAGTTATCTTTAACGCAATATTAGGAAAGGAAAAACCAATACAGGAGTATACTACGCATTTTGATCCACCAGTTTGACCACCCTCCTTACTCGCCAGATCTATCCTGAAGCGACTTTTTTTGCTTCCTAAGCTAGTAGTTGTACTCGGAGGACAGAGATTTCATCGAATAAGGAGGCCTCATCGCCTTCGTAAACAACTATTTTAATGGGTTGGAGAGATGGTAGTATCGCTGGGACAAGTGTATAGACTTACAAGCAGACTGCGTGTACAGAAATACAAAAAACATTTGAAGAAAAAATGACTTGCATCTTTGTTAGGTTTGAAACCTTTCAGACAACCGTTGGCTGGTTTAGGATCAATGAATAACTCATTATCCGAAATGAAAATATGATTATGAAACCTCATTTGAGGCGGCTAAATCCATTGATGGGATACAGTGCCAGAGAAAGAGAGAGAGACAGCGAGAGAGAGACTATTTCATAAATTCAATTTCTCTATTTCATTCTCAACGATTTATCCTTCGAGAGTGTTATGTATGCCTCGGTAGGCTTCGTATCCTAATAGCGTATATAATACAAATATGTAGATTTTACTAAATGTCAAAAGACAAATTGAAATTTTCCGAAAATGGAAATTGAAGTGCAGTGTGCAAACTAAAAAAGAAAAGTAAACAAATGTGGAGGTGCATAAGACTATTAAAGGGAAAAAATTTAACATACGTTAAGGCGGATAAAGGCAACTGTTTGGTAATTCTAGACCGAACAGAATATGATGGGAGAGTTTTAAAATTGATAGCTGACGGCCCGTATAAGGAGTTAAAATACATGAATGGCAACATAAAAAACCCACTCCCACAGATGATCAAATCCGTCAAAGAAACAGCTTTGTTGATGGAAGAAATTTTGGAGGTCCCTTACTTCCATCTCAGAATGAACATGGCGAACCCTAAAGTCCCACGTTTTTATGCTTTACCAAAAGTTCATAAAACTGGAAATAAAATGAGGCCCATTGTTTCTAACATCAACACACCAACGGAGAAACTATCAACTTGGCTCACCGCAGAAATCAGCAAAACACAAGAACCATCCGGAATGTACATCAAAAACAACATTGAGTTTGTTAGAAGAGTCAAAGGTATATCCCTGACTGAAGAAGAGATTATGGTTTCCTTCGATGTGACTGCCCTGTACCCGAATGTTCCAGTCGATATCGCAATTAAATGTATGGTCGACCATGTGAAACAGTTTAACATCGATACCAACAAAATCGAGATATACCAAATAGAAGCCGAAATATGCATGAAACAAAGCTTCTTCCAGTTTAGAGGAAGGTACTATAAACAGACCTTCGGGACGTGCAAGTACAGCAAACTAGCACCGTACCTCAGCAATGTTTTCATGAGCAAATTCGAAGAAAGTATCAGTTCCTGCAATTTCTACCCTAGAATCTGGCTAAGATATCCGATGATGTGTTTGCAGTCGTCAAAAAATCTGAGCTCAACCAAACACTAAACCTGTTAAATTCACAATACGAATCCATAAAATTCACACATGGAATTGAAGAAAACGGAATCTTACCTTTCTTGGATGTCAAAGTAATTAGGAAAGACGGTAAATTAGAATTTGGTATACACCGTAAGGCAACTAATACGAGAAGATGTATCACAATAGACTCACACCATAGCGGAGCTCACAAAAAAGCTGCCTTCCATTCAATGGCCCACCGACTTTATACTTTACCTCTATCCTCCGTTGAATTCAAACTAGAAGAAAAATTCATAAAAGAAACAGCCCACGTATCAGAAACAGCCCGGGTTTTAATACAAATTTTATTGATAAAATTTTGGACAAACACAAACGTAAACAACACATCAATGCACATACTACGCTGACGAGCAGGACTGAACCGAGTGGTTGCACAAAACGTATCTGTATGCCATTCTTTCCATCTACCACCAAAAAAAATGCGAAATATGCTAAAAAAATTCAACATTGAATTAGTCACGAAAAGCACAAATCTTGGATCATGTATCAGCACCTACAAAGATTTAACACCATCACCATTAAGACCTGGAATCTACCAAATTTGTTACACGGAATATAACAACAAATACATCGACCAGACAACCAGGGCATTCCATAAACGTCTACAGGAACACACCAACGCTGTAAGAAACAAAGATACAAGAAATAGTGTGGCCAAACATATGATGAATAATAATAATCACTGAATGGATATCACGACCTCCAAAATAATAAAAACAATCCAAAACAGCTGGAAACTGGATGCGTATGAATCACTATACATAAACAAATACGAAATCGATTTCATGAACTAAGAAAAGATTCCAATCGAAACGAATTTATTCTGTTTAGTAAATTCACTAAACCAGCAATAAAACATCACGAAAAACAACAATAAACAGAAAATCACGGTACTACACACTGCACTTCAATTTCCATTTTCGGAAAATTTCAATTTGTCTTTTGACATTTAGTAAAATCTACATATTTGTATATAACACAGCTGATACTTTTTTCAACTTCTATTTACACCTTTACCTAACTAGTCTATATACAACCAAAATTAATTTTTACACACACACAATATCACATAAATTCTGTTATTTAAAAATTTTTTATGTACAATTCTATTTATACTTGTATAATTTTGTTTTTTTTTTCAATTGTTTAATGACAAGTGTTTATGTACCTTATGTATATAGTATATAACATGCAAATATTTTTAAGCGGCAAATTGGTGTATTCAGTTGCAAAATTATTCCGATGATGATCACTCCGTGATCGAAAACGTTTATAAATAAAACAAAAACTAATTTAAACTGCATTTTGAATTGGTTTGGTGGTTTTAATAAGGAGTTTGCGACTGCAAAGTATTTAACGACCGTCTTATAGTAGAATTGAAACAATTTCAGATAATCTTTATCTTGTGCTAAAATACTTACACTTATCTTAGAATAGTCCCTGAGTCCCTAATAGTTTCATTGTAAAAATGAAATAATTTCGTAATGTTTGAGATGAACACGAGAATTGTGATACAATTTTTTGGTTTTGAAGGCGATTTTAGATAACGTTTCTACTTTTATATCTCCGACCCTGGAGATGGGCCGAATAACTAAATCAAAACCCTAGATGCGTCGTGAACTGCATTTAGTCATGATAATTTTTTTGTCCAGCGCATTTTAAACATTTGTGATTTTTGATTTCAATCTATTTTTCAATTTATCTGTTCCCAGTTCTTGAGCTACATATGATCATAAATTTTTAAATATATTTTAGGACAGTCCAGACAAAGTTTTAACATTGAAATGAACATGATTTACATAGTTATGATGATAATTACTGCGCCGTACGTGCTACTTACATGTTCCATTTTTATTTTCCATATTTTACATGCCATTGAGGGATTTGGCCGACCCAATTTGTTTAGTCAAAAATCAAGTTACTTCGGATTAATGATTGATTATTTCCCTAGAATCCTAGCCAGGTCCCAGGTCTACTGGAAGATGCAAATTGATATGATCTCTCTCTGCCACTCGGCCCTGCCATGGAAGTTCCATCGATATGAAAGAATTTCAAATTTTATTTCACCAATCCTAAAGATGCTCGCGGTATCCGAACTACACGATCAAAAGCTCAGTCAAAATGTACGTGTTAAAGGGAATCTAATTATGATGTTTTTTGATTTGTCTTGAGACATTTTTACCTGTACGGTTGTACCGTACCGCCTATCCCAGAAAGGGGATAATTAAATAAATAAATAAATGTTTAGATCTCCAAAATTTAGCGCGGAACTGTGATCGCACTGTTCAACAACAAATGGTGTTAAAGTGGAAATAGTGCTGTGATTAAAATAATCTTAAATAATAAATGGCCAATTAATAAATAATTGTAGAAATAATTTGTTGTTGTGTTTTAGTGATTAGTGGATTTTTGAATTTTTTTTTAGTGGTAAGTGTGAAGTACATATTAGGAAATTATTAAAAGATTATGTTCGCGAATATTCCGGAGGCGGTGCTAATCACGAGAATCGCTGTTGTAACCATCAATTTCTATAATGATATACAGAATTTATGTTTGCAATGGGAAACAAAAGTCACCAACGGCGTGACTCAAGGGAGCCTTGAGTCACGCCGTTGGTGACTATTGTTGGGTTGTTGGGTCTTCACCATTTTCATTAATTGAATAACTGAAGTAGTTCATTAGTCAAACGTTCTAATGTTTGCAGATGACCTTAAAATCTTTAAAATCGTGGAGAACATCAACAGTCATTGAACAAATTACAACAAGAAATTGACAACCAAGTGAATTGGTGTGATTCCAATCTGCTCGGTCTCAACATAAATAATTTTAAGATCATACCTTTTCATCGAGAAATTAATCCTGTTGTCCAACAGTACCATATAAATGGCACCACTCTCCAAAGAGTATAGGAGTTTAAAAGCCAAAGGATTATTGTTGGTGAAAGTATGAGTAATAAACTAATCACATGGAGCAGTGCACAGCTAGAACTAACTCTATGTTAGGCTTTATAAAACGGTGGCTTTTAACAATACTTGCCGTAGGCACTTGGCGATACACACTAACAATTAACAAACACATTTTATTAAACATTTGTTCTTTTATTTCGCTTAAAATTAGCTTTCTAAAATTTTAATTGAAATTGGCTGGAAATACGATAAAACTTACTCACTGGACGTGTGAGAAACCTACAGAATGTTATCAAATGCAATCACCGCTCAAAACATCGAACGTTTCACCTATGAAAACAAAGCTGAGCAACCAATTAAAGTCATGGCTACAGGGCTACTGCCCTTAGCCAGAAAGGATTCAAAATCCTAAACGCTGTGAACATATTAAAGAAAAAATCAAAGATTGATACATTAAACTATAACACTAGCAGAATTTCACAATGCTACAACTATCAGTCGTATAACCATACTGGCAAATGTTAATAATAGGAGGCCCAGATGCTTCCCTGTAATAAGGATCCCAGATGCGTATAGTGCGTTGGGAAACATCTACCAAAAGAATGCAACAAAAGTAAGAACGAACCGGTGAAATGCATACACTGTGAAAATCATTACCCAGCAAATTACAGAGGCTGTGAGGTAGCGAAAGAGCTGCAAAGAATGAGAGACAACAAGAGAAATCAAACAAGTAAAAATTCTCAGCCTAGGATGGAATCCTACTCAAAACAAATCCCCCTAAATTAGCGTCAAAGTAAGAGAAGGCATGCATATGCACAAATGGCTAGGCTAAACAGAACGAAAATATCAAGAACGCGCCGAGACAGGAAACCCGTATCTTGCAAGAAATACTTCAGTAGCTAAACGCTATCAATTCACAACTGGCTTTGCAGGACCAAAGACTGAAATCTATGGGCGAGTTACTGAAAAAACAAGAGCATAGACTAGGAACACTTGAAAATACATCGATGAGCCAAGGTAAAAGAATAACGGATGCGTCAAGTAAAACTAGAGAAGTTATTGACTACCTTCATTCTAGTCCATACAAACTTAAAAACAAAAAATAATGAAACACTATTTAACAATTGCTACCTGGAATGCAAATGGTCTAGCACAACGAATTTCAGAATTAGAAGTATTTTAAAACACAAAAAAAATGATATATGCCTAATCTCAGAAAACCATTTTACTAGAACCTGGTATGCTAAAATACGTTGGTACCAGTGCTATCAAGCTCTACATCCAGCAGAAAGAGCTAGAGGCGAAATAGCAATCTTTATTAAGGATAATATAAAACACCACTAAGAATTAAAAATAGAGGAGGAAGCTATGCAAGTAACTACTGTATCTATTGAGACCAAAAATAACAAGAACTATAGTATATCAGCAATTTACTGGCCAGCAGATATAACCCAAAAAAAGGAGACTACATGAAACTTCTGAAATCGATTGGCAATAATTTTATTATTGGAGGCAACTTTAACACGAAGCACATATTCTGGGGATCAAATTGAACTAGTCCCAAAAGAAGGGAGCGCAGGCAGGACATTTAAATGTGAGTTTCACTCCAGTAGAAAGCCAACCTACTGGCCTACGGACCCAAACAAAATTCCTGATTTTCTAGCTATGGATTTTGGATGCTTTTCTCATGAGATTCTCATGAGAATTTGTATACGTATACAGTGTAAAATATTCACTTTTAATATGTGTACTATCATTTTCTATCTTTTTGTGTGTGTGTGTCAAATTTTCTCGAACTTTCGCCGAAATGTTGACTCGATTTTATAAATCGGATGACAAAAATACATCATGAGAATTTTTCTACTTCTCGCGAGCTGTGGAATAAATGAAAGATGATTTTTATTTTGGGTACTTAAATGACGTCTAAACAAAACACGCACACCAATTTACGTACACCACTACTATGATGTTAAAGTTATTTTCCAGTGGAATGGATGAAAAGCGTACAAACTTTATAGCATAGATTTTGTTACGATTTCGCCAACAACAAAAAGTAACTTGATTGTCTGTGCGGCTATTTTAACTCAGCGAGGTCGCGAATTTCTCAGTGAACAATATAAAAAAAACTCATTTGAATTATTTACTTTATATAATAGTGGTTTTTTTAAAGCACATAACAGAAAAAATAATACAAAATAAACTTTATTTAGGTAACATTTATCAAATTGTAAAATAATATTCATATTCTTTCTTGCCATGTTCTATTTTAAAGAATAGAGGCAAAAATAACTATTGATACTTAACATACTATATTTGAAAGAGCTACCATAAGACCAAACAACTCTTTCTCTATGAACTTAATATTACATTAGCTGTTTTGCTTTGGCAAAGTCCGCTTAGCTTTGAAAAATAAAATATTAGAGGCCAATTTTTTTCAGCAATATTTGCTTGTGAATTTCCGGAAGCGAAAAATAATTGTTCATCATAGTTGGCGTATTTATCAGTAGTAATTAACTGCGAGTTCATACGACGGATAAAAATCCCGGATTTTTCTATCCCAGATTTTGTTTTCAATATTTTCAACTTTTTTATATGAAAAGAGGCGTGTCCGTTTTATAATTTACTTGATGTAATTGGTTAAAACGATGGGATAGTAAAATCCGAGATTTTTATCCGTCGTATGAACTCGCAGTAAAGTATAGTTGGCTTTAAATCTAAAAACATAAGACTTTCATAAAACCGATTCAGATTACAATTAATTACTACTGACATAAAAGCCGACTATGATGAACAATTATTTTCCGCTATGGGAAATTCTCAAGCAAATATTGCTGGAAGCAATATTGGCCTCTAATATTTTATTTTTCAAAGCTAAGCAGACTTTGCCAAAGCAAAACTTCTACTATACATGTATATACATGTAGTGCACTAGATTTTTATGTACACTTTTCAACTAAAATACAAATAAAACTTACTCTAAAATGGTGAGTATGTATAAACATGATGATGTTTCTATTCTGGCTGATAGCTGAACCTCGGCTTGGCATATCCTGTGCCTGGATTTATCTCGTCATTTTATTTTTTCTCGTTTCGGATGAGATGTGTATTGGATTCTATATATTTTAATAATTGTAAACTTCACAACACTGTTTTTCTTGTATTCGGCCTTATCGTTAATCGGATAATTTAGCCTATGATAACAGTTGTTAGTCACCTGTGTCCTAACTTTTTTCACAGATTTGTTCTCATATATTCTTAATTTTCTTGCAAGTGCTCTTTTCAACCTGAAACATTCTACCTCTAATCTCCTTTTCCTCCCGTATACATACGTCGGATGGAAATCTGGGATTTTTCACATTTCAAACGAGAAGTTAGTAACATATCGGGTTTTAGCTCTGTATTTGGTCTATTTCAATTGTGACAAAGTGTCAAAATTTTTTATTTAATTATTGGCTTAATTCATCCAGTGATTTTCGTATTTTTGTAGTAATTTAATAATTTTGTTTGCGTTTTAAATATAAAATCATATTAGTTTCCGTTTTAGATTTTAATAAATTCATAGTTTCACATTTCAGTTTTTATAAATTAATTTTTTCCATAAATTTTGTTTCGCGTTTTTTTTTTAAATTAGTGAATTAAGTTCTAAAAAATGTCTTTTTCAAGACAAAATATAATCAGTTGGTGGTCATTCTAAAAAATACACCATAAATTAAAAAACTTCATTTTATTTATGTGTGCTCTTCTTACCTTTCGCATATAAATTCTATTAATTGTAATTAATAAAACTAACTAAATCTATATTTAAACCTAAATTACACATACAATATATTTAAAAGTAATGGTTCGTCATAGTTGGCGTATTTATCAGTAGTAATTAAAGAAGAGTTGGCTTTAAATAAAACCAATAAAAATAAGACTCATAAAACCGATTCAGTTTACAATTACTACCAACATGAAAGCCAACTATGATGACAAGTTATTTTCCGTTCCGGAAATTCACAAGGAAATATTGCTGAAACCAAAATTGGCCTTTAATATTTTATTTTTTAAAGCTAAGCGGACTTTGCCATAGCAAAACAGCTTATATCTTATTAATTTGTTGTGCTGTTTTTTCCACTACTGGAATATTGTTCTTACGGTATTATCTGGTACTTATTAATTACTTAACAGAAACAGCTTTTGATAATCAAAATGCTCGTTTCAATTTCTATATATCAAGAGCTCACCGGACAAGTGGCGCAGTGGTTAAAGCTTCGGCTCTTGGACCGGCAGGTCCTGGGATCGAATCCCACCAGAGGCAGGATGCAAAAGCGAATTTTCGTCATCGATTACGATCGGTGATGCTAATCAACACAACTATGACCCTCTGTTGGAGTGCAGAATTCAGCACCGACCCACCGTCAATGTCACTGTGCAGGTTGACATGGAGCTTGCAATATGCAGGTGGTATACTGTAATTGTGTGATTGGGTGGTGTGTGCGTGAATGAATAGGGGGGTATTAATTGACCTTAAAAGGACATTAAATCCATTGGACAATTAATACTTTCTCTTTTATAAAAAAAGAGGTATCTCCGAAAACTATTTAGCAGCCGAAAATGAAGATGGGCTATCGTCAGACCATTCTTCAGCTTTAATGACAATTAGTGACACGGTAATAAGGAAAGCAAGCCCTCCAAGACTAACAAATAACAAAACCAACTGGGAATACTTTCGACACCTAGTTGAAGAAATCGTCAATCTACAGATTCAGATCTCCAACGCTTACATGTTAGAGAAGACATTTAAAATGACCGGAAAAAGTACCCCTGTCCGCAAATTCCTAATTAATGATAAATGACAATCAGTAATAATTTCATTATTTATTGGTAGTTTCTGCCTTAGTTTTCAAATAATTATCAGTTTTGCTTCTTTAACAAGGCTAATGAAGTAACCTCAAAAGACCAGAAATATAAATATTTTAAAAATTCATGCCCTTATCAGTAAGAAATAATACAAAAATGTAAACACTATCCAGTTGAATTGTGAATGTTGGTTAACGAAAAAAGTAGAGCGCGTTAGTCTTGGCAGAGAACTGAGCCCAATTTTAAGAGTCGACTTTAATTATTAAAAAAAAAATAGTTCATTATAACTGTATTTAAGTTTTTGTATCTTCTCAAGTCAAATTTGTAAATCTAGTGTTACGAACAAGATCTGGCATGACAAATTCGTTACAATATGTTTTTTTGCTATGCAATATGCATACAAGATACTAACCATGCCTATGAATACCTAATGATTAGATATTCGTTCGTTCAAAGTTTTAGGAATGCTATATGCAGACCCAAATCTAAAATATCAGTAAATTTGGACAGCCCGATGTTAGTTAGTATCCAAATACAAATGTACCAAAAATGTTCTACCACTACTACTCACAAGTGTACTGGTTCGCGCCTACTATGCTGCTACATAAATTCAGTTATCAAAATCGCCTCGTGCCGTTTCCCCCATGAAAAGTCCGAAAACATTGGCATTCCGCTCATAACATTTATATAAAGCCTGTACCTTATTTTAATTAATATTTTTAATGCGAATTGTATGTTAAAATTATGAAAACAACATGAATCATGAAATATGTAGCCAAATACATAACATAAAAATCATGCTACTTTATATAATCATTAGTACATAATGTTTTCATTCCATCGCAATTATACAACAATCATAAAGTGTACGGTATTTTGTACAGTAAAATTATGTTGTACGCTGGTTAGTTGGTTTACGGTTTGTGTTATGTTGCCATACAAATAAAAGATTCAGGAGTTTTACCACGACCATGTACTCTTTTATACATTTTAAGAAGTGCACGTATAACCATTTGGGAATCAATGATGTATATACATCATTAATGAAGTATTTGGTTTAAAAAAAAACTTGAATTCTATATAAAATTACATGAAAAACACTTTGAAAATGATAACATGGATTTTTCTGTTTTCTTTTTCGAACATGTTATAGTATCGAGGATATACTCGTATAACAAAATATACAGATAAAAAAGACATAAAATTAACTTTTTTCCTTTTGCTTCGGTGTATACTCGTATATGTAATGGATGTACACAAAAAGGAGCTTTTATTTTCTTCCGTTTTTCCCAACTTTTCTTTAACATTTCTTTTTTTTTTGTTGATGGCAATGAGTTGTTGTTGCTGTTATACTTTTCTTTTATTATTAGGAAAATGAGATGTGAAATCTCGAGATGATTTTATTCGGGTTTATTTCTTATCTCGTCTCGTTGTGTTGTGAAACGTGGCTTTTAATGGAAATGCATATTACATAAATAGAAAATCATAATGGATATATGTGTATTACATACGTATCATATATGAATGTTATATAAATTCGAAAATACAATACCTAATTCGTATACGTACGTACGCTCGGCTCATATATTCATAAAATACCTTTTGTTGTTCTGATGTATAATGGATGGTGGAAAATACGAATAAAGGGACGACATTAAAATTGAAATTGTGAAAACGGAAACGTAAATGTATTATTTGTGTATGTACGTCTCCATATGTACGTAACGATAGGTTTAAGATTTGTTTCCTTTATGATCCAATTAATTTACTCAGATTTTTATTTTTGTATTTTAATTATTCATTTCTTACATAAATTTTCGTTGTTATTATTTTCAGGTAAGTGCCTTAATCGTATCGTCTTATTCTTATGTACGTACGTATATTTTAATTAAAGAGGATATAAATTGTGAATGACGGTGAGTAGTTAATAAAGATTTATAAGCTGACATAATATTTTGATATCACGTACATATATGAGCTTAACACTGATTTTTGTAAAAAAGACGTGTGGATTTATTAAAATTTATGACATGTTTGATTTGAAAAAAAAGTGAAAATTAAATGCGATTGTAAAATTGTGATCAGCTCTAGTGAGTTTCTCGTATGTGTCTGTATATAAAATAACATACATTTCGGCGAAGATTTTAGCATGAAACTGAGTTCGATAAACAAAATTGCATGCATTTGGCCGGACTTGTTGTTTTAAACAAATGATGCAAGAGCAAATAACAAACTAGTAGTGAAATTACACTCTACACCTTTTCCAATTGTAATTCAGAAAGTATCAGTTGTAATTCAGAAAGTATAAATTGTAATTCAGATTAGTCAATTGTAATTCAGAAAGTATCAATTGTAATTCAGATTAGTCAATTGTAATTCAGAAAGTATCAATTGTAATTCAGATTAGTCAATTGTAATTCAGAAAGTATCAGTTGTAATTCAGAAAGTATCAATTGTAGTTCAGAACATTTCGACATTCGTCGAATTGTAGCAATTTCACAACAGGAATTTTATGTATTGAACGAATATGTTAATTTACTTCATAGTTAGCGAATTTTAGGTAAGAATCACTTGATAGGTTTTTACAGATTGCGGAAGATAACACAACTTACCATTGAAATATATATGTACATAGTAATAAATGAGACGACAGTATGTGTTTTGTTAATAAATTAACAATTTATTTTTTACAAAGCACAAATAATAAACAAGCAAGGGTAACATTAATACAAACAACAACAGAAATATAATTTAAATAAAATAAATAATTAAAGTAATAAACGAACTTTCACTTTAGCTACCAACAGACATGTCATTCATTACCAAAGCGGCAACTTGATGGATTGAAGAATGTTGTATGGCACGAGCACAATCACCTCCGGCTACACTGTTCTTTGCTTGATCAATAATCCCCTCCAAGTATACCAATCTTTGTTCCATAACACCAGGACCTGTAACGCTTGGTATTCTAATATTATTTTTAGCGTAAGCCTTCACCTTTGACCAAATAGTCTCAATAGGATTAAGCATTGGTGAATATGGCCCTAGCCGCAGCAGAGACGCTGTAGTCCCATTAATAACTGTTTCCAGGTTTGAATGGCAAGGTGCGTTGTCTGAAACAATTACCAAATCTTCAAGTTCATTTCCAATGTTTTGCCAGTGCTGCATCAGTCTTGTCACCCACGCATTTGCTAGATGGGCGGTAAATGAACCTCTTCTCCGCTCCATTAAAACAACTCCTGCAGTAGAGATTGCTCCTATCAAATGGATGTTAGGGCCTCGTGTGGCTGGGAGAAGTTGAACTGCTCTGGCACCAGCTACTGCACGGCCCCTTGTCCGGCGGCAAAATAAATTAAAATTGGTTTCATCTATCCAAACAATCTGTTTCCCTTGTTGAATATAGTTATTCAAACTTTGGATATATCCAGCTCTTTTCCTTTTATTTATGTCAGAGTTCATAGTGCAAGGTTCATTATGAACTTTCTTCGTAGTGAAGAGCCTGCCTTCTAGGTAATTGCCTACTGTTGACACAGATATCGATATGTTGAATTTGGTCAATTTTTTTTGTTTTAATTTCTGCAATTTACAGCTGCAATCCTGTTCTACCCATGAAACAAGCGAATCAATTTGTGCCTCATTCAAAATTCGATGTTTTATACCTCCTCTTGCTAACATTTTGTGTTGCCCTGATCGAATCCAATGAAACGCGGTCTTGTACTTGATGTCCAACGTCGCAGCTAAAGACACCCAATCATCACCTTTATTGGCACAATTCACGATTCTTTCACGATCTGCATTAGTATTTTTTTGTACTTTTTTCGTTCTGTGCTTTCAGTTGCAGTCAGAACAGCTCTGCAAATAGGACATATAGCATCCGGTACATTGTTCATATCTCTTTGACACTTTGTATGCAGTAGATGTCTGCATGGTAATAGCCTTATTACTTTATTCCGTGTCATTGAAGTGCAACAAATAACGCAATTGTCTTTAAACTCCATTAAAAAATATGGGATTAAATGATTTAAGTTTTCAGAAGAAATAAAACATATTATTTAAAAAGTCTTTTTTTTTTAACATAGAATATGACACATATTTTTGGTTACTATGTTTAAAATGATCATTTTTTTATGTATAATGCTAATGCAGTAAAATTAAGTACATATTGTAATTCAAATAACGTTAACATGTTCTGAACTACAATTGATACTTTCTGAATTACAATTGATACTTTCTGAACTACAATTGATACTTTCTGAACTACAATTGATACTTTCTAAATTACAATTGACTAATCTGAATTACATTTGATACTTTCTGAATTACAATTGACTAATCTGAATTACAACTGATACTTTCTAAATTACAATTGGAAAAGGTGTAGATGATATTCAGGTCGTTTTTGACTTAATTTTGGCGAAACTCACTGCGTGAAATTGCTATATGGGTCAATACATTTTTTTTGTTTTTTTAACAAACTCTTATTTTATTTTAATTTGCGTCAGATGATTTGCCAATGCAGATTACATATAGGTTTCAATTCGGTAAGTTTTCATTCTACGTACATCTTTATGTATAGCAGTGTATTCTTATTCTTCGAAGGAAATAGCTAAATAGCACAAAACTTAGGATTCATTTATTTTATTCATTAAGAACAAAACTATTAACAAAAAGTGCATTTTAGTAGTTTGTATGAATTCCATTGTTGTTAATAGCATCCATCAATAGTCGTGGCATTGAATTTGTTAACGTTTGGAGAACAGAAACATCAATTTTTGCAGATTCCTCTCGAATGGCTGTCTTAAGCTCTGCTAAGTAAATTATCCTCCATTTTTGTCATTTACGCGAATGACATGTTTGAGGTGACTTACGAATATTTCGCCAATAAATCTGGCATCCATCTGGTCCGTCAAATGTAACTTTTTTTTTTGATCAGAAAAAATTATTGATCTTCATCCCAAAAATTTAATTCCTCGGCAAATTCCATTCTCCTGGACATCCTCTTTTAAAATCTGTTGCATTCTCCATTTAGTGCCTTTCAGACGCAAGCCACGCTTTATTTAGGCTGAACTCATATTTTTCTTATGTTGGAGGTGCCTTATTTCCCTTTTTCTTCTTGTGTCAACTTCAAGCTTTGGCCCTTGCCTTTTTATTGTGCCACATGTTTGGAAATTTTTTAAAAGTTTTAGATTGTATTTTCAATTCTCCGTAATGTTGTAGCTATCTGACGAACGGTAGCGCCAGATTCCCTAAAACATTTACTGAAAAAAATAGTAGGGTAAAATCTACAAAAAATATACTTACTTTATAAGTTTCAGTTGAAATTGAGCCTAAGTAGTGCAAAGTAAATTTCACGAATTTTGAAATATGAAATTAACTTCATGCTCTGTAAGAATATTTTATAAAAAAATTATGTGAAGTTGCATGTAATATTTATCTCGCTTTTTCTTTGTTGAACTTATTAACTTTAATTTTTAAGTAAAATTTATATTTTGCTTAGTAAAAATAATATAAAAAAAAATATCTTGCAATTCGTTAGAATTTGTAAATTTTACTTAAGGCAAAATAAATTTGACTATAAAGCCTTGATTGTTTTGGGCAATAATCAAATATTTTTTATCACATAGCATCGAGATGAGGATTGAGGATCCGTCTCACCTTTTCCAAACAAATGAGGTCAAAATTTTGAAAGTTTTAATTAAATGATTTGGTTTCCTCATCAGATTATGTAGCCATCAAACTATTGTAGTTATAATGTGTAACACTTTATGTATTTAAATGAAGTAAACATCAACTGACTTAGCGAATATTAAAAATGCAATAATAATTGTTAAACATCGCCGATGTAAATTTAACACACCAATTTGCAACCTTTAATCTGCAAAGTGTAAATTTTTGTTAAAAAAATTATTTTACATTGTCCAAATAAATTTTACTTGTTAACACTAAGAACAAGAATATATAATGAAGATTTTTTGGTTTACACAATTTATAAAAGGTTGTATTTCGACAAATTGTTTTTACAGTTTGGAAATTGTTATTTTACCTTACGCTAAGGAGAACTTATAAAAATTTTATTTAGTACGGGTAACTATTGTAAAATATTATGCAGAATTTTAAATTTACTTACCAGATTAAGTAAAAATCGAATCTTTTTTTTGAGTGTTCCATCCTTGATCGTTGATCGATCGATAGTTGGATTCCGCGCGACATAATTCTTTAAAAATGACTTTTGAGTACTAAAAAATTATACTTTAAATATCAAAAATAATTAACTCCTTGTTTTTAACGATAGCCAATATTATGTTTTTTACTACACAATAGTAAAATTAACATAAAACACTTTTAAAAGCTCACTTGCACAATATAGACATTTCCTTCGACTGTCGGTTGTTAAAATCAATAAATTAACATAACGGTATTGACAAATATGTTTAGACAAATTTTTCCATACAATGTAAAATAAAATCAGCGAAATGGTTTTAAACAATACATTGCTCACAACAAGTGGCACCACTATCGCAAAAGAGAATTTCTGTTACTGGATCTCTTACTTCTGAATTACTGTTCTGGAAATACACCATAGATTTCTCTTTTTTATAAACCGAAAGATAAAAGTGAGCTGAGAAAAAATTTCTGGATATCGAATTTGTCCCATATGAGTTACTCATTTAAAATGAGTTAAGAGAAAAAGTCGTTTACGTACACTACATAGTGAATAATGTACAATTATGTGTTTGTGTTTGTTTTTTTTCTTTTATTCACATTTGTGTCATTTTTGTGATGGAAGTACCAAAACAACGCGATCCGGGCGAATCGGTTTAATTGTTATGGTTTTCTAACCTAATTTCGTCTGCTCTCTGCAGTATTATAAATAAAATTTTATAAATAAATTATTTTGAATTTCGTAAATTTTACAAACAAAAGGTCAATTTAGTAAATTTAAAAAATTCAAAACTAAATAAACTATTTAAAAACTAACAGTCTTGTAAACAACACAAAAATATGGTTAATGTAAATAAACCAAAATAATGACAGATGAACATACATGCGAAGTAAAGCAAAACAAAAATACGCGAATGGCTGATGCCACATTAATGTAACTGGTATCCGGTAACTTCTTCGTTTTTTACTAACAAAACTTTAACTAAGTTTACTAACAAAATCAAAAAATTGATAAAACCGATTTTATTGGTAAACGGGAAAGAAACGAAAAAGTTACCCTAGTGTGGATATGCACAATGTCACTAACGCAAACACAATTACTACTACTATAATATCTTTCCGGGTAAATCAACGGCCCGTAACACACTGTGCATCAAAGAAGCAACTTCATCTTCGTCTCTTTCCCCATTTCCCTATAAAAACTTTTTTAATTGCGACTCATTTTTCATTCTTTTTTCGGTAAAGCAGCACTAAGTAGCACAAATAGAAATGAAATAAAAAAAAAATTAAGGCCATTTTTGACATGTAGATTTTAGGTTAAATTTTATTTTCGAGAAAGCAGAATAAAACAATACAAAAATTTTTGTGTCTAAATATAAAATAAGGTTTAAAGCAGCAATAAAAAATCTATTACGATTTATTTTGAAGCGTGAAGTAACGCAGTGCTCCAAAGAAGCACAGTGTGCAACGAGCCAACAACAGACACCAATTTACACTTAAAGTTAATTTTTTCTTTCGCACTACTACTTATTAAACTAGTTTAGCTTCTTTTGTATTGGTCGCTTTACCATGGCTTTCTATTGTTGTTGATTTTATTTAAACTCGTAATGTAGATTTTGATTGACAGTGTAACCAATACAATCTTTGGTACTTTCATTTATATTATTTCCTGTCAATGAGGGTTTGCGCAGGACTTATACTTAAGTAGATTTTGACAAACTTTAAAGAAATTTAAATAACCAATTAGAATAATGTGTTGTGTGTGTTAGAGCCTGCCTCGGAGAGTGTTATCCGCGGATTAAAGCGGATGTATCCACATTAATTTCTGGCGGATAAGTGTCTGATACGGATTAAGTGATCTCATTCGCGTTATGGGGATTATCCGCACGATGCGGATAAACCTATTGTACACATACCCGCAAAAAAAACAATTTTAAATTGTTTTTTGTTTTACGTTACAAAATATGGTTTATGAAGTAACAAAAAATGCTACGATTAGTTGGATTAAAGACAAAATCCTAACATACAGAAATGATGTTGAAAAAGTACCTTCAAGTACAGATCAATTTTCTGAAAAAAGACAAACGACCCCGAATAGAATCAACATTATTTCAATTTCTTTTTCCGGAAGAAGAAAATCTGGCTCCTTAACCTTTTGAACTGGTGGCAGGGCCATAAAATAGAGTTCCCAAGGTTGTCAATAATTTCGAGAGAAATGCTATTGATCCTGATCTTGTGGATGATATCCTGATTGCTAAAAGTAATTGGCACGTATTATAAATTATTTCATAGATAATTTGTTTTATAAATTAATAATGAATTAAATAATTTTCATTACTCTTTTTATTAAATTAATTTAGAAATTGAAATAAAAATGACTGATGATGAAAAAGGACAAACGTGATTGAGGGTTTACTTTCTAAAACAAATTGTTTAATTAATTTCCAAATAGCGAACTCGTAAGCGCCTAAGTTGTACGCTGTTTAGACTATTTTGGATAATGTAACAACCATCAAAATTGTATATTTTGTTATTTGTTTGTCCTATTTAAGGATTTTGCCTCCTCAAATGAGGCTACAGTGTCATGTTGATGTCAGATTAATGATTTATAAGTTCATTAAATCCTAACCTGCTGGAAGGAACAGACTGCTGCTGGATGATACATAATTGCATTCTGGCATAGCGGGGGCGGGATGATCTCGTTCTCTCCATTCATTTTACCAATTACTTATGTGCTGTTTCCATGCGGTTACCCAAATTTGTACTAAAGCAAAGTGTGGTTGCTTGACGTGTGTGGTGACGTGGTTATCGCATTTTCTCTTTTTGCTATGCGCCGTCCTGCAAAAATTGTATAGATTGCTCATCAAAATTAAACAATCGGTTCCGAACTGGTGGTCATACCGATCATGCAAATGGTTCAAACAGAATACAACTCAAACTCTTGTGTGGTCACTGGTTGAGACTTATGTTAAGTAAATTCATAAAAAACGATTTTGCAAATGCAGATGAGTGCGGATGCGGATTTTAAAATTTTTCGCGAGTGTCGATGCGGTTAAATTTATATTTTAACGGCGAATGCGGATATGAAAAAACTTAACCGCGCAGAGCTCTAGTGTGTGTGATCTGGATAATATGATTTGAGTAGTTTTCAAATTTATCATAGATAGCGAATTAGGACGGGGAATAAAACAAAATATACGACTGTTAAATAAGATAAATCTGTTATTGATTGATTAAGTGGACTGTAGGATTAAGTACTGGACAAGTGCCAGGATTACACAGGGCATATTCCTACAGCCTGATTACACAGTACAATAGAAATGAACGACCCGATTGTAGACACCTAGCGATCGCACAGTACAAGACAACACAATTGTAATCTAATAGAGGCTGACTCCACCACACTGAGAAATTCTGGAAAAATCAAACAAATATTTTCAATGTTCCTATATCTCTTGACAAAAGCCGAGAGGGACTATATCTCAACTACCCCATAGAAAAATCCTGAAAAATTGTTAGTGCATGTTAGTGCATAGAATAAGTAGGTAAGAATGATAAATTGCATTAAGCATATAATTGGGTACTGGTTGTATGCATGCTAACGCAGTACGAGACAACGAAATATTGTGGATTATTTGCCTTTCCTTGTTACACAATATTGAAAACAAGAAAAAAACTTTCGTATTTTTTAATAACACGCCAGTATGATTATTGTGTTGTTTTGTTATTGTTTCCTTCATTCAAAAATTTTCGTTTAACAAGGAAAGGCAAATAATCCAAAATATATCGTTGTCTCGTACTGAGTTAGCAAGTATACAACCAGTACCCAATTATATGCCTAATGCTATTTTAATACAAGAAAATTATCAACCTTACCTATTTTTTCTATGGTTAGTAATTCATAATAGTTTTATTTATTAGTTTATTCTCTAATATAGATTAGTATTAATAGTATAGATAGATTAGTATTATAGAAGTGTGTGGATATGTATGTGATGTTTTGTGGAAACTTTTTTTATTGTGTAGATTGGAGTTTCCGATTTAAGAATGAAAAACAATTTCGTTTATGTGGCTCCCTCTGCTAGCCTCTTACGTAAGCCGTCCTGTGAGTCCAGTAGTTGTTAAGAATTTTTTCGACGATTTCGGTGTCTATTTTGCGAATAACTGTCGCAATGCTATTTTTAAAGCTGCAATAATTGTATTGGGACTATCCGCTTTCATTACCAAAACCCAATAGAAAATAGTCCCCGCGTTTGCCAACTGACATCTTCAAAACGGCGGCTGACTATTCAGTTGTCAAATTTGACGCGGAAGATATGGATTGTGGATCGATTCGTATGGCATGTGGTGCCATCTTGTTGAAACCAAAGCCTATTCACATTCATAGCAACCATTTGAGCGTTTTCGAAAAAAATGGCACCAATCCAAAACCCACAACAAACAGTCACTCTTAAATTAATTCGGCATCTTGCCATATTCGGCAGTTCTGCTTGTTTACAAAGCCGCTGAGATGGAAATGCAATTCGTCTGAAAAAAATAATTCGGCCAAAATCGACGTCATTATGAGCTGGTGCTGCTTTCAACTGCTGAGCCATTTGGACCTTGTGGCAAATCGGGCCTAGCTCAGAGACCACTTCTGTCATTCAATAGCAATCCTTTCTCAGGAACTTTTTTCTTCACCAATTTCACTACAGAGGGTCCGCTTGGCACTCTTTCAAAACCCATATTTCTTTTCAAAACTGACACGGTTTTAGCCACGCAACATTGACTTTGAAAATAATTTTTCAATATTTCGGAATACTCCTCAAGCGAAAACATGATTGTTTCGTGACTCGCAATATCAGACTAACGAGCTGTCAAAATTTCAAGCAAATCATTCAAAAAAGTGTTGCCATAGCCTATGATTTAAAAGCAAACCAATAGATGGCCCATACCCTGTATATTGTTTCCTATGTAAATTTAATAAGCAAACAAAGTTAAAAAAAGTTCTACTACCTATAATTACTTATGTTATGTACCCTAAAATATTATACATATTATTTATTTATGCTGAACATAATATTTTCGTTTGCTAAACATAAGAAACATAAAAACCAAGTAGAAAACTAATTAAAAATCCTTAATTCACATTTGCTTATTAAGAAAAGTTAAAAAAAGAAAGAATTATAATTATTTAAGCTAATTATAAATTTTGTGTTACTGGTGTTGTTTTTCATCACCTATAGTTTTTCATTTTAACTATTACACTTTATATTTTTTTGTTTAACTATACTATTGTTTATAATTAATGATTACGTCAAAATGTATAATGTTTTCCCATGCATACGTATCCGTATACGTAAACCCATTTAAGGCATAAGAAAGAGAACGAATATCAAAATATGGGAAAGGGATAAAGATTATAATAGACAGTTAAAAGTAATTAAGAAAATCAAACTAAAAATAAAAAAGTAAAAATGGAAAACGAGAAACGGAAGAAAACGAAAAAAACTTCTTCCCTTCAACTTTTCCAACATGAATGTTGTTTACAGTAGTTATATATGTACTTGTATATGTTATACGTATATCAGGGGTAGACGTTTTATATAAAATAGGAAGCATGAATATAAGTAAGCTTTCATACATTTCTTTTTGTTATTTGGGAACATTTATCATAAACATAAAAATATATAGCTACTGTATAATTTAGTAATGTATCCTCCATATGAGCTTTTCTTCATTTTGGAATATTTTATCCGTATACACGACTATATGTATATGGGATTCATAATATATATCTTATGTTCTATGAGTACATCCAACTCGAAATTTGAATGAAAAAATAAAAACGAAATGCTTAAGGAAAGCGCAAAAATAGCTTTTTCATGTTGAAAGCAAATTATGGTAAATGAAAATTTATTATTATTAGTATTTTGAGTTTCTAAATATACTTAAATACAAATTCTAGCTTTATGTTACAACGGTTTATAAGTAAATTTTTATTTAGCTCTCATTAAGTAATTTAATTTTCAATAGTCGAAATTGATATTTAACTAGAATTGCCCCGGTCTTGCACGGGATAAATTAGTAAATGAATGCTGCTCACTTTAAAGCAGCTCTGAAGTTTTCTATTGTAAATGATTTTTTCACTCTGGTTAGTTGTTTCAGCAGCTCTAGAAGAAGACATTTTTTTCGTCGGTCCAAAAATTAAAAGTCAACCGTATTCTCCGCGATTCCATTTCCAATTGCAGACATTTTTGGGAAAAGATTTATAGAGTCAAGATTCAGAGGCCGATCCCTTAAAAAATAGTACGAAAACCTACTCATTTTGATATAAAATTCCTGTGCAAAATTTAAATCCGAATGTTGTGGAAACTTATAAGGGTCTTTTGATCGAGGAGATGGACACCTAGGATTTTAGCATGTCACTAATTTCATAAAACTCTTTTCCTAAATTCATTCCCGTGATAAAATTTTTCAAAAAATTAAGTTTTAGAAAAAAAATTGTTACAGCTTCTTCAAAAATATCGTAAGGCTGGTTCTGGACATGCAAATTTTATGTGGTAACAATTTCATCCAAGTTTTGTTGAGCGTAGTAAAATGGAGATTTTTAGGAAAGATTGTAAGGGAGCACCTAAACCCAGGGCCTGATACTTTCAAAAATATTACGGAAACCTGCTCATTTTGGGATACAATTTCTATGCTAAATTTGAATCTGATTGGATGAATCATGTGGAAACTCATAAGAAGGGACCCCTTGGTTCAGAGGACTGGGTATTGGGGCCCCAGGGTTCAACCTTTTTTAAAAAATGTCGTAAGATCGGTTGTGGATATGCAACTAATACTTTGTAAAAATATTCATGACGATCGGTTTAGCGGCTAAAACACCATTTCGGAACAAACAGTTCCGGGGGAAAATGTACGGGAGCACCTAGACCCAGGGGGTCCAAATTCTTCAAAAGTATTACGAAAACCTGCTCATTTTGATATATAATTGAAATAAATAGGCTTCTGGCGTTTAAAAATAGTAGCTGCTGCAATAACTTAAAGCATTGAGTTGACAAGAAAAAAAAATTTTTACCCCAGATAGTACTTTAATTGCTCAGTTGGCTGTGGTGAGCCAAGCATACCGTTGCTCAAAAATGACTAAATCATTTCCCAGACAAACATACTCTGCGTTTCAGCAGAAAAACGAAGAAGACATCACAACCAAGCAACGAAATCTCTAAATTAAAGTAAGAAAATGAGGAGCTGAAGAAAACCAAACAGATTAAAATTTTGTAAACTCGTCTTGCTAGTTATAACGAAAACGACACAATTGCCTGTATTGATGCCGAGTTCACTTGCTTCAGCAGCTCTAGCTAAGACGTCTACAGTTGATTTATAACGCATATTTTAGTACAATATTTCAGAGCCAACAGTATTCTCGTTTGTTCGCTAATTCCATTTCTAATTGCAGACATTTTTAGAAAAAGATTTATGGAGCCACATAGATTCCGATCGCTTCAAAAATGGTACAGAAACCTATTCAGTTTGATATACATAAAATCCCTGTGCAAAAGTTGAATCTGATTGGATAAATGGTGCGGAAACAGACATTTAGAAATGTGACACCGTATTGTTTAAAACTACAAAACTATTGGAAAGTTAACCTATACTCGTATGTCTCTTTTCCTGCCTGCCATCACAATTGTGAGGATAACGAAAAAAATAAAGTCAACAATTTATTTTTGTATGTATTTTGGACCAACTTATTTTTGCATTCCACTTAAATCGTTTTCGTCCGAAAATTAACACTATAACTATAATAATAATAAAAAATAATATGTTATATAAATTACATATATGTTTTCCAATTATAATGTTTTTTTCAAAAAAAAATCTGATTTAATCCGTTAGATTCATTAAAATCCGGAAAACATTACAACCTGACATTTTTTACACACGCATTTGTGTAGGTTGGACTTAAAGTGAAACAAAAAAAAAATTGTCTGGCAGGAAAACGGATATATGACACTAAAAACAAGTAGATTCAAAAACTGAATATATTTTTTACCATTACGTAAACCATAGGAACCATTTGTTTAAGTCAAATAATAACTAATTAACTTAACAGCGAGTTCATACGACGGATACAAATCTCGGATTTTTCTATCCCATCGTTTTAACCAATTACATCACGTAAATTATACAACGGGCACGCCTCTTTTCATATAAAAAAGTTGAAAATATTGAAAAAAAGACGGGAAAGGTTCGGAGCCGAACACTATAAGCATTTTTGTTGCCTATAAAATAAAAGAAAATTGTTTTTCCACAAAAAAAATCACAAACCAACACACCTAAACATTATTACCACCCTCACCCACCATCCAAAACCCCCAAAACCTATACCACCCGCACCACCCTATACCGCACCACCCATATTATCATCCTTTAACACCTCCATCCATCTAATCCCAAATTCCCACACCAAACCCAAAATGCCTCATCCCACCCCCTCCACCTCCCATACCACCACTCCTACCACCCCCTAACCACACCACCCACACAAAACCACATCCAAACGAGATATATTGTGATTCCACATTCACATACTCTATGAAACCAAAATAGAATAGAAAATGAAAAAAAAATCTAACAATTTTAACTAACAAAACCCTACTTACCTCCGAACACCCTAAACACAGAAATGTCCAAATCAATAGGGATCATTCCCAAGAATTGCTTGAACTTTTAGTGAAGAAATTAAGTTGATATCTCCATTCGTTCTCAAGTTATCGTGCACACAGACGGACAGACGGCAAACCGAAACCATATAGCATTTTTTTAACAAAAATGCTTAAAAAATCTGGGATAGAAAAATCCGAGATTTTTATCCGTCGTATGAACTCGCAGTAAAGGCTGCGTATACCAATAATTGTCGCACTCAAAAAATTTTTTTGTAAATATACAGCACACAAAATAATTTGTAAATTATAAAAATAAATTGTAAAAATAACAAATTTTTTTTAATAAATTTAATAAAATTTCATAAAATTGAAAATATTGAAAAAAATACAATAAAATTTGTAAATTTAATAAAAATTTCGTTAAATATACAAAATATTAACAATAAAATTGAAAGGGACGTTGTTAAATTTATAAATTATTTTGTGTGCTGTATATTTACAAAAATTTTGTAAATCTTTTTTTTGAGTGCGGGTAAAACGTTCACTACGTTAAAAATCGATTTTAGTACAGATTTTTCGATCAGTTTACCATAGAGTTTTTCAAAAATAATGAAATTTACCGAAAAATTTTCTTAAAATTAACTTTTACCCGACAATTGGTACGCAGCGTAAAGTAACTAAATTTTTATAAACTACCGAGGTGTTTCTTCATTACTAAATATTACATCAAGTAAATTTCTTTCTTTCTGCATCACAAATTTTACTATTATCTTCTTACCAATAATTGGTGGATTGTTAAGCAGGATGAAGGAAAGTTTCAGTGCCGTTACCATTTTAATAACTAGTCGCTGATACCAATTGAAAACACAAACGAATTCATTCACTTCAGCTTCGGGTCAAAGGAATTACACAAACCAGAGGCGTTGAAATTAGCATTGGTTGTCATTAATTGATAAGAAGACCACCGAATAACGTGAAGGAAGATAATAATAATTATTATCAGAAAAAGACGACTTTCCCTGCAGTACAATGATGCTATTAAAACGCACAGAACACTATCTGAGACAGCATGGACATAAATGAATGGTAGCGTATTTTTTGAAAACTTATTAAACACTAATCACTTTTAGTTTTGTTAATTAAGCAAGAATCCATATTTATTACTATAAATTTAAAAAAAAAAGGTTATTTCCACCTTAAATGGACTTGGGGCCAATTCTACATCTTAGCTAGTATCGTGGCTTGTCTGGCTATATATGCCGCTTGGTGGCTTTATCTCCAGGTATTGCGGTACAGAATTTAGTATGGACCCATAGCAACTACACAAATTATCGCTATACGGGTTAAATAAATAAATTTAAAAAAGGTTATTTCCACCTGATATGGACTTGAGGCCAGTTCTACATCTTAGCTAGTATCGTGGCCTGTCTGGCCATATATGCCGCTTTGTAGCTTTATCTCCAGGTATTGCGGTACAGAATTTAATGTGGAGCCATAGTAACTACAAAAATTATTCTGGTTAAGCAAATAAATTTAATAAAAGGTTGTTTCCACCAGATATGGACTTGAGGCCAATTCTTCATCTTAGCTAGTATCGTGGCCTGTCTGGTCATATATGCCGCTTTGTAGCTTTATCTCCAGGTATTGCTGTATACAATTTAATGTGGACCCATAACAACTACACAAATCGCTATTCGGGTTAAATAAATTTTAAAAAAAATCTTTAGCAGTATTTTTTTTTTAAATATTATTTTTCTATATTCTTTGTTTTTCTCACGTATAAATTGCTTTTCGGGATGGTGCTACATTTTTTAATGTATTTACACTTTTTCGGAATGATAACGCTTATCCAAGAAATTCACCAAAAAATTCGGGCCCGGGCTAACTTCATCGACTTGGCTTACCTACGATTTTGTGCGCTTTGGGTTGTCCACTACGGATCCACGTTTTGTCCCCCGTCACGGTTCGATGCAAAAAACCGCGTCTTCAAATTTTACTGTTTTTACTCGCGTTTGTTGTCACTGGTGTTAAAATCGCCACTTTTAAAATGTTGGAAATAGTACCACTTACTTGTTTTTTTGACGAAGCAATTTTCCTCTATATGCTTCACACAGCCATCAATATCCATCAGCTGCACCTTTATTCAATTTAAAACAAAAAATCAGCGCTTCCCGCAAATTATATTTTGTTGGCACAAAGGTTGACAAGGTTAGAGCAAAAAAATATATTCTTTTCGGCTCCCTGATTTAAAAAAGGCTGAAATTAAAAAGGTTGACTTAAAAAAGTGTTTTTATATGAAAAAATTGAACCTTTTTTAAGTCATATTTTTAACTTAATTTTTAACTTTCTGACTTAACAAAGATGTTTTACCAAAACAAATTTAATTTCAAAATGACACAAGAAATATATTTTATTTCATATTATAAACATAAAATTTACATTTGTTTTTAATACACATAGAAATGCATGCGTTTCATTAGAGAAAATATAAAACATAAATAAGTGGGCTTATTATGCCATTTATAAACACACTTAAATCATTTGGATTAATAAAGACTTATGATATGCATTAATAAAGTCAGCTTTTTTTATTTGATTTTCATTACAGATTTTAAGTCAATTTTAACATGAAATAAAAACGCTGGTTTTAAATCCAAAAAAACACCATTTTTAAGTAAGCCTTTTTTAATTTGGGGAGCCTTGTTTTCGCTTTAGCGAAATGATACATACTGATTTTTAGAGGGAAATATAGTAACAAGATGGCCCGATCCGATATAATACTAGTTACGCTATCTTTTGTAAATCCTTCAAAACTTTTTTGTACCCCCAATATATAAGCGTGAGCAATTTAGGACGCAGGAACAGTTGTAATTTAAACATTGAATACAGTGGAAAGTTAGTAAACAGTGGAAAAGTAAAAGTGAAAACGAGTGAAACTAGTCAATTGCTGTAGAAATTGAAGGGTTGGAAAAAAAGATTTATACTTAAATCGCTGAGACCCCCGAAATGCGTAACAATATAATAATCAGCTAACGAGGCTCTGCCGACCGAGAAACGACGGGATAACCGAACACCGAGAATCTAGCAAATGATGTTTTACGGATTTCACATTGTCTTCATTTTCTACCCATTTCTCTTAGATTGGTAGCTGCTGCAATAATCAATCCTTAAGCAATGAGTTGACAACGATAAGGATTTTTTACCAAAGGTGTGCTTCAACTGCTCTATTGGGTGTCGTGATCCAACCAATGCGTTGTTCACAAATGACTAGTTCTTCACCTAGACAAACATACTCTGCTATTCAGCAGAAAAACAAAAGTTCAGAACTACGCAGAAGACTTAGTGAAATAGAAAAAATGGTATCACAACTAAGCAAAGAAATCTCTAAAATAAAAGCAAGAAAATGAGGAGCGGAAGAAAACCAAACTGATAGAAGTTTTGTAAACTCGTCTTGCTAGATATAACGAAAACCTCACATTTACCTGTATTGAAACCGAGCTTGTTACAGATACTGATGATGACTTCTGTATAAGCAAATGTTAGCATTTAGTAAATTTGATTTATGTATCATAATTGTTGTTATACAGATTGACGCCAAATGGAAGAATTTCCTACGATTGTGTATTTAATTCGAGAGTGCTGAAATAGACCAATATACGGAATCATCACAATAACACCATTATAATTGAAAAACCAAAGTAAATATTTATAAAAAAAAACGAATGCGAAAAGGTAGTTGTTAAAATAGAATATAGATGGAAATGCGAAAGAATCAAATTTCGTACACTACGCAGTAATTCGCTAGTAGGACAACTACATGGTATTGTTCTATATAGACAATATTCCAATGTAATAATACAACATCAGTCGTCTTGACTTGATGCGAAGACTGATTTTTTCAAATCAATAGTCTCTTCTGTTCGAAACTGACTGTTGTGATTCTTACACATTAGCCATCTATAAGTCAAAATTCAATAAATTTGATTTGTTTGAGTAGTTTTAGTTTACATAAATATAAATTCTGTATGCCGCAAATTTTTTCGAAAAATTCCGGTACGTGAAAATGTTAGCATTAGTTTGACACAACCAAATGAGTCGAGTGCCTTCTTAAAAAGGAAAGGAAAAGTATTTCTTTTTATATACCATTTCCAACCAGTGGAATTTTCCGACAAACCCTACGATATCCAGAATATATCTAAATAAAAATGATTCAAACCAATAAAATTGACTGGACAGTTCGCTTTTCACGTTCTACCTCGGGCAGTACTAAAGTAGGTCTGGTTTACGAAGAATCAACTGTACATTGAATTGCTCCATGAAAACCTATAGTACTGAGTTCTGCACTCCGGAAGTGGGTCATATGTTACTTGTGAAAATTTTTTTCAGCGATCGTAATCAAATATGATGAAAGATAATTACCACCCAATCCAAACGTCAAAGCTTTAATCGCTTTAATTTTCCGACAAACCTTGCAAAATTTATGATATTTAGTTAGATATTTTGTCTACAATAATTTTAGCACTGCACACCAAATTTTGCGCTTACGAGCTCATTTACAATAAGGTTTGCAGTTTCTGTCAAAATTCAAAGGTTTGACTTTTGTCTTGCTATTTTTTCATTTGCGTCCTTTTTCACTTCAAGACTTGTAGTCTTATATGTTAGTATAAACATATAATGTTGAGTATGCTCGTATACCGCAGGTGACACATATTTTTGTAAACAACGTCTTACTCCTTAGGTGATTTCCATCTTTGGCTTATTCCGTATATCAATCGAATGGTATGTCCGGTATAATGCGTTTGTTTCAAAAAAGTACACGACGACCAAGAACCACGTTTACGTTAACAATATCATTAAAAATATTAAAATACATAAATTTGATGGTATTTTGGGTTATTCTGGATAATAAAAACAATCGAATATAAATAAAAATTTTATTGTAACATACAAAATATTACACTCTTTAATCTAAAATTCATTACACAAATAAAATGTATGAAATTAAGTTTACTATTTTTCTTCGGTACTGTATATCGTGAAACTAAACCAAAACAAATAATACAAGTGCCGAGAGCCAAGAGAAATTAAAAAACTTACACGCGCACGTGTCATTGAAAAATTGTGTAGTTGCTTTATCAGTAAATTAGTAAATGAAAAGTTTCTCAGAAGGGAAATATTTTTATTGGAAATGTTTCGCAAAATATCAATATTTATCGTGATCCTTCAGATAAATTATGTTTGTAGATAATAAACCAGATTTAGTGGGACAAATAAAGATTTTTTTTCCGTCGTCCCATGTAATTTTTTGTTCATCCTATGACGCCCATGTTTTTATTTGTATTTACCTACACCAACTCATGTAATTTTTCTATATAGAAAAACGGCCTATTATTGTAGTGGTATTGATTGTAAACTTCATGCAGTCGAATGACATTTCTACTCTTGGGTTTATGTTGTTTAAAAAAAAAATCGCAAACATTTTAAAACAAATAAATTGCGAAATAAATAATTTAACAATGTTTTATTAATATTTGTTCACAATAGTAATAATAGTGAATAACTTTTTAAGTTTAAAATTTGAGTGCTGTGCCTGTGTGATACTTATAAATATAAATGTTACTCCAACGAAAGCCTCTCGAACATCATTAATATTCAAAACATCGTTGCCCACAGTTGTAAATGAGTTAGATTTTATCGTGAATTTCATTAAATGTCCGAAACGGATAGTTTAATTGCTGAGGGTAGTAATGATGTGCAGGATCCAAAAGCAAGGGCTATAGCTAAAGCAAAAAAAGCGTCGTCTACAAAGTTCACAGTAACAAAATGTAAAGGAATGATAAATGGTAAACTAGATACGGTATCTTTCTTGGATCCCGTATTTGCCGATATATAATCGAATTTAAGCGATATGAACAGTTGGAATGGAGCTTTTCTAAATACGCTGGAATCGAATAACTCGGAAATTTTATTTGATTACGATAATCCGTGCTGGGATAATACACCAAATGAATTTATACTCAATGAGGACACCCGTTGAAAAAAAAAATTATTTTATAATTTACAAAAAGCTGGACGGCCCGATAAAATTAGGACAATATTTACGGAATACAATATTAGTTATAAGCTAAGCCATGCGACATGAATAAGTACGTATTTGGCTGGAACCATCTAAGTAAGGAATCGCTCTATAACGATCTTTTTAATTTCAGAATGCTGTAATCAACCACAGGTGATAGTAACATAAATATAGATGACAGCGATAGTGATAATGGATTTATGGGTGTGAAAATGTCGAGACGGTGTTGTGCTATTCATGCTATAATTCGCAACTTAAAAACCGTATGGTCCATTATTTCGAATTTCCAAAGAATGGGGATTAGTAAGTACCATTGAATTATTTCGATCCTGTAGGTAGGTAGAGGATTTTAATCCAATGTACTATTCTTTTCTAGAGCTCGGAAATGGGCAGACAAGATCCGCCACTTAATTCGAGACCAAAAAAACACTGCGGCCCGTTACTGTACGAATCCCAACAATATTTGTTTCAAATATTGAACAATTTATGCCCGGAGGAGATAAGCGATTATTCGATCCAGTTAAGATAAATCACAGACGGTGGATGATATCACCTTGAGCAAAATGCCTTCAATAAGTCTGCTTTAGAGACAGCTTTTATCAATATACAAAATATTTTGATTTATAAACATAATTTATTAAAGTTTTCCTTATTTTTCACGATTTTATTATGTATTTTAAATCCTTCTATACATGTTATGAAATTGAACGACTATCCGCTAACACAAGAACTGTACAAAAATTAAAAATTTTTTAACGATTAAAATTTTACAGTGATATAAATTTAAATTAAATTAGGCAATTAAAATTGTTCTTCCACCGGAAAATTTTCCCACGCTCGACTTTTGCTCCACTGATTGCCCCAAATTCATAACCGCCACGTCCTTCGAACTGTAAAAAATAATCATGGTGTTTCCATAGTGATTTACGATGGGATACGGTGAATAATGTGATTCCTGATTTTCGGCATTGTTGCTACATGCATCCTTCGACATCGACCGAAACGGAGCTCGTACATTCGTCCAAAATTGTGTATTGTGATAGCACATCGATAGCGTTTAGATCACGTCCCGACTTTCTAGATATGATAATTGTACAATTTCCAAAAATCGATGGTTATCGGCCTGACCCCGTCGCAACAATACATCGTACGTATGCGGCTAAATAATTTGATCACGTAGCGTACTTTAATTTTAATAAAAATTAAATTATATTATAAATTTAATTTTTTTTTTTATAAATTTTTTTTAAAACACAAAATTATTTTTTACTAAAAAGAATTTCGTACATATATTTTTCTAAACAATACAAAACAAAAAAAAATTGACATACGTCAAAATTTGAAGTTTTATTTGATTTAAGGGTTGTACAAAACAAGGGAAATTTAAAGTTTCACCCTGAAATGGATAGTGCTCCCGATAGCGGCTCCCGATCAATAAGTGAGCCAAGATATTTTTTTATCGATTTTTAATTAAAAAGTTGAATGAAAAATTTAGAGTTTAGAGTTAAATAAATTAATTATATGCAATAATAGCGCGCTAAATATAAGTTTTGATATAGAAAATTGGCTGCTCCGGATACAGCTATCGGGCGCTAATAAAAAAACACAGCGAAGTAACTCCTCAATATCGACACAAAACGAGTTTACCGGTTTATTACAAAATCTATAAATGCAGATAAAGGTCCAATCATGACGCCCCAAGGTAACATTTAAAATTAAAACATCAGCTGTGGTCCAGTTGTAACAATGAAAAGAAGATACAGTTAAATTTTGATTGATAAACACACCAACACCACCAGATCTATAATCATCATTACAGCAAGCAACGGATGTTTCCAAATGACTTCATTTCAACAACAAAACAAAATCAACATAATTTACGAGAACAAAACAGCATACTACCCCTTCTCTCTATTTGAAAATGTCATTCGACTCATTTGAATGAGCAAATCTATATGGCTATTATTTTCACTTTCCGACAAGCTCTACGACATCCAGAATTTTTCTTAACAAGAAATACTTAATCCAATCGACCTATTTTGCCAGTACTAAAAAAGATACCATTACTCCTCATTTAAAAATTGCGTTTGACTTATTTTATTACTAGCTGACCCGGCGAACTTCGTACCGCCTCAAAATAGCGTTGGCATTCCTAATTTGACTAACAAACTGCCGCACATGCGAAAACACATGTCTTCTATCAAAAGCAAAGCCTGGTTATGTATCTCCTCATTCACCTCGAGATCGGGTTTTCCGAAACTGACACGAATTCGATGTAGAATGTCTTCTCACATGTCATTCTTGTACTTGCTCCATAGTTCACGTGGATTTGATTGGAAGCATGTCGAAATAATGATAGCAAATACTGTGCGTATCTGGTTTGGAGTTGCAGAAATAATTGATTCAGCGATTGTCATGTCTCAATGAGTATCGTTTTCAAGCAAATTGAGCTGTTGACATGCAGCACGAAATGTTGGGCACACTACACCATCGACAGTTCGAAGTGATTCAAATGGTGTCGGCCCACGAATATTCACCAGCAACAACCGCAAGTAGAAGCATTCGTCATTCTTCGGATGAACTGTGTAAATGCGACCAAGAGCATCAGTAGAACGCACATTTGGATGCTCAGGAACCTCATCGCCTTGCTTCCGACGTTGAAATTTTTTTGATGAAGCGTTCCAAGTGTAATAACGTGGCATCTCAGAGTAGAGCAATGTTCGTGCAAACGGATCACTTTGACAAATCGAAAAGAAACTGGTCAATGTTGTTGCTGGAGGTGTCTCAGCACGTTGAGCAACATTCGATGTGTTGAAATAAACTCGTTGACCATTCTCCAGATGCACCGCCAAATGTACAACAGTGGGATAACGTTCATGAATTTTGTATTGGGATTTTGAACATCAAAAACCGCCATATCGCTGCCTTTCGTGACATATTTACAAATGTACTTAATGGACTTCACTGAATTGCAGTACTCCACGTTGCAATGCGCCTTGAATGTTTTGGAAAGAAGTGGCGAATATGGAACAATCCAAGTGTTGTCGACTACGAACTCATTTTCTCTCACTATCGTTGTGATAGTTCTAGTGGATAACCATCATTGCCAGTGATAGTCTCTGCGGTTAAATTTCGTGGATAACGCTTGGAACACTTGTTGTCGACCATGCACGGTGATTGGGGATTGATGGAGCCACACGGACCGTGAACTATGTTCGTAATTACAACATCATGCAGGTCTGGATCGGTTTCGGGATCAGGAATCTCGGCACATATGATGTCATCTATTTGGTCTGGTCGAATTTTTTCGACTAACCAAATAAGAATGTGAGCATGTGGCGAGCCTCGTTTCTGCCATTCAATTGAATACATCCAACATCGAGTATCCCCAAAGACGCAAAGCCTAACAATGTAGTTCATCAGCGACCGGATTTTTTGTTTGAAGACACGTGCGATGATATCGTGCCGATCACTTGTTATTTGCCCGGGTAGCAACAGTTGAACAATCTCTATCCATTTCGGATTGCAAGTAAAAGTGATGAATAAATCTGGACAACCGTAATGACGAACATATGTCATTGCATCTTGCGCATATTCATGCATATGACGCGGGCTGCCAATGTACGTCGCCGGTAGAATAGTCAATCGACCAACATTAGCTGCATCTCCTTCGGTGATGATTGTATCGCGTAAATGGATATATTCCTCCGAACGCAGTTTAGCTTGGTTCAACCGAATGAAAATGAGGCGCTCCGTTTCGATTTTGACGTACATGTGGACGATATATTGCTGAAGCAAACGACGAAAAAGCAGCAAATAGTTGTCAGCATTTTGACGAATCATCAAACGATATGCATAATAATTCATCGAGCTAACCTTCTTGTTGGTTTCCTCACCTGAAATGAAATCAGTAAAATTAGTGTCATAATCTAAATTATGATATCAGTACTCACCGCTCAATGGATTTATCATGTTGATATTGAAGTGATATCCATCGTCTCCTTGCCAAAACATCAGCGGGTATTGCAATGTATCGTATGAACGGTGTGTTTCGTTTATTCGTTGCAGTTGTCCAGTGTCGCGACGTGTAAGCACAATATCGCGCGGTTCCACGTTTTCACCAACAATCACAATTGCGACTTCATCTGTTGTTGGAGCATTAAATTGGCGTTCGTGTGTTCCAGCGGGTCGTTTATCTGCTCTGATCACGACTTTGCAGTCGTCACTCGGCATGCGATCCAACGCAGTTTTAAACAATCGAGCCAATGCATGATGTTCATGGAGTAGTTGCTGCAAATCTTGCAGAACTATCCTTTTCATTGCTGTATTGATCGTTTGGCGCCGATCAAGTTGATCCTCCATATTGCCCATAAAGTATATTTGGATGAATTTATGCTATCCATCTTCAATCGGTTGCAATGACCCAATTCGGTGGTGAATTTGGCCTTGAATCTGTAAAGTCGAAGACGAAGTCAGAATTATAGATTTTTGATCACCAAAAGAAAATGAATGTTTACTCTCTCGAGTAGAAATGACCTTAAATGTTGGATTGAATCCGCGTTCTTCCATAATGTCTGCTCCAAATGAAGTCATTTGGAAACATCCGTTGTATCTTTGAGTGTTGGATAGAAAATATCGTGATTCTGGTGTCTCGCCACGAAGCAATGAACGCAACGGTTCAGGTAGTGCAGGCAATAATGGCAATCTCACCTTGCCACTGAGACAGCACAATCTAGGCGTTTCTCCAGCGAACTTCAATGCACCGCAATGGTCGCACACAAACTCCATTGAGCCAATTCGAACGAAAGGATGCGAGTTGTAGTCAATTCTGCAATCGTATTGAAACGCTATTCGATTCAAATCAACACTTGAAGGATTTGTTGATCTGTGCGATAAGCTCGACGATTTCTCATTGTCAACTGAGCCATTTGACGTACTGCCTTTCTTTGTGCTTGTCTTTGTGAAGCGCGAATTCGGGCCATACTAACGCGGCGCACTTCTCGTGTGATTTCTTGTTCATCTGCAGTGGATTGATTCGCAATAGTCCGAAGTCTAATTGCATTACGGCTTCGTGGTGAAAGATTAGATATTCTGGCTCGCGGCACTGTAAATAATACTGGAAAATTAATCACACAATCCAAAATTACATAATCAATTATCGATGCGCGCACAATCACAAATGTGATAACCTCACAAAGTGAACATCTTCGAAGGGAACTTACCGTTTAAAAATCCCGATCGAAAATAGAATTCCGCAGAATAAAAAAAAAAACTGAAAAAAACCAAAAAAAAAAATCTGGTGTCCGGTGTTGGGAAACTCTGTACCACTAAAAAAATTACGTACAATTGTACGCAAAAAAGTACTGTTTTCTTATTGTTGTTGGCATACACCACACAATCTCTTATTTCACTAAATTCCACCACTTATTTTAATATTATATGCTAAACCACAAACCACTTAACTAATATGAAATAACCAAAACCAAAAATAAATTAAATTTAACATTAAAATCGCAAAGAAAAAAACTGTTTTTGGAGCTGTCAAAATCTACTATTCGCACTGAAATCGTAATTCGGACGAAGATTTTATCTATATAAATAGATAAGTAGATGAAATAAAAAAAAAATTGGATAAAAAATAAAATGGTAAATGTGCATGCAGCTTCCAGTCGGATTCGTATCCAGTACCTTGCGGTCCAAGCGCAGAAGCTTTAACCACTGCACCACTCGTCACATAGAAACTACACCTACAAAATTCATATAAAAAAAAGGTTTTTTTTTTATTAGATTTTTGGGGCTTCCCTTTTGAGTTTTTCCGACTTTTCTTTTTTCCTAAACCACCACTGTATTGAGACGAACAAAATAAAAAAAAACAAAATGTACTAAATATATGAGAAAATGAATTTTCTTGATAACTTTTTTTTTGGTGAATTTTTCCAATGTTTTAATAGTTATTATGCTATTCGGAACGGAGACAAATCCAACAAAACAAAAATCATAAAAATCGGTCCAGCCGTTCTTCAGTTATAAATGGTGTAACTAACCTGACTTTGTTTTATATATATAGATGTTACCTTATAGTCATTTTTCGACAAACACTACGTTTTCCAGAGTTTATGTAAACTAAAACAACTTATGACCGAATTGACTGGATTTACCGGAACACATTCAACATTAGGCCTTTTCGGAAATAGACCATGGACCCTTTTGAGTTACTTGCTGACAAAAGTACAATAAAAATGTTGTATCTCTTAAAATACGTCAATGAATTTTGCTGAATAAAAATATTCACACGCGAAATGTAATCTTACTTTTTGTATAGACTGGGTATAACTTGAGTAACCTTGTTACCAACATTATAATAATTAAAATTACCCAAAAAATTTCCATGGGATATTTCCAAAAACGCCTATTACCCCTTTTTTAAGTTATTTTTACTGACAATAGGAGGACAAATATGTTTGTATTTTGTAGTCCTCTCTCTTGTAGTCCCTTATATTTGCTCTAATTTATTTTCCATTTTAAAATTTATTAGTTACATTTTAATATTTGAATTGTTTTATTTACTTTCTTACTTATGGCGTTTTCTTTTTACAAAAAACCGGCAAAAAATTTTGATGTACATCAAAATTTTTTGATGTAAATCACATTTTCGCATTCTTTTAGGGGAAAAAATAGCAAAAAAATTTGATGTACATCAAAAAATTGAAATGTAAATTTTTTCTTCCATTTTGACTACCACATACACATATTTATATACATATAATATGCCAATCGTAAATATTGTCGAATACGTCAAACGCGATTTGAAAATTTTTCAAAATGCTCTGTTATTGTTTTCGGCATCCCTTTCGCGTTTACGCACACTACGATAAAAACACATCAAATTTTTTTCGTATTCTTTTTAACTGTCGGAAATTTGATTTACATCAAAAACGTAAAAGAATTCGCTATTAGTTATTGATGTTATTTATACGAAAAAATTTTACGGATAACGGAGTGCTTACTGTATATCAGTCTAGTTTTCTGTTCACTAAATAGCTGAGGAGCGAAAAGTAAAAATTCGAATTAGAATCTAATTATCATATAATGCATATAAATGCAATCATCAAAATAAAGGGTTCTAACTAACTATGTATAAATTTGAAAACCAATTTTTGAATATGAATAGATAACTAAGCCATTAATCATCAATTTACTATAACTTACCTGCGACACAATTTTCAAATTATTTGCATTTGCAGCGATACGAATAATAATGATAATTTCAGTACCTCTGTCATACACAAAAACTATTTCTCATTCAGTCGATAAGCCATTCGAAATTATGAAATATGATAACGTAATCTATTTATACACGTATGAATATGAATGACATAAAATTTTCTAATTTTCACCCATTTCAACAACAAAAAATATAATTAGATATCATTTTATGAATAGATACAGAAGTACACAGTTGGAAATCTGATGACAGTTATATAAATATGATGAATATTATACTGTTATAAGCACAAAAAAAAATCAATCTAGATAGGCCTTCTCTATACGATGACTCCCACAAATATATATGAACATTTTCCGTGTATTCAACCCCGTTCCTTTCAATATTACTCTACATGAATTTGAATTTGCGCTTATTTGCATGTTGGTATAGCCACATGTTATAATAAGTTTTGTTTTTTTTTATACGAAATATGACTTATGGACGAAAACATTGCACTGTACATGAGGACACGTATGCACACAATTTGCGTATCCCACAACATAGAAGAAAAGTAGCACATATTTTTATGTGATTCCATTTATGTTTCATCAAGTCAAATAAAATTTTACAAAATATTTCTCCAACGAACGATACATCCTCCTAAACTTTTCCAATTAATGGTCATACATATGGGAAATCGGGACAAAGGGTACCAACATAATACATAACATACTTCAATAATTGTTGATGGCATAGAATGTATGTGTCTATATAACATTTCATTTTAGGAAATCAAAACAAGGGACGTTGACATAAACAACAAAATATTAAATTTTTAATATAATTGTAATTATAATTTAACGATTTCAATTGCAATTCCGTTTTTGAAAGATTTTGTACATATTTTTGAATTAGGAACAGAACAAAAGCGATAGATCAACGATTAAATGAAATAATTGATTTAGTTCACGATCTGCTTCAATTAGACACATTGACGGAAAAGCTGGATATTCTTTTAACCTCACTAAACATTACAAACTATGTACCTGATATTCCACAAAAAAGGATTACAATACAAAAAATGATAAAAAAAACACCTAACCTTTTTACCGTTACTGGGAGTCAATTCTCGTTCCGTGAAATAATGAAAATGAAAAAATTTTTTCATTAGCAACCGAGTAGGTTTGCATTCCCCATAAGAAATTTTGATTTCACACAGTAAAATTTAAAGTTACGTGCGAATAATTCAAACTACTAGATGGCCAATGAAAAAACTTTACATTTTCATTATTTCACGGAACGCGACTTGACCCCCGGTACATAACTCACGAGTTATGCTGGAAACAGACGTGCGGAAAAACGCTTGCGTTTAAATTAGAATACACTACTTTAAAACACAGGTTTTCCACATATGATGCGTTTTTCCGCACGTTGTCTCTATTTCTTAAAAGGCGCGCCGCAGCAGTGTTGACTACACAACAACAAAAAAATATCATGAATTAATATTAGCATCACGACGGCTTCTCAATGTTTTGACAGAAATTCAAATACAAATTTATATTGTTTATTGAAAACTTTACCGAAAAATAAAAACGCAGTGTCAGAGAAATACGCTCATGTAATTAATTTGCGTTTTTGCATGCGTATCCGGTGGAAATTTCCGCATCCGTATTACGGTGGAAATTTCCGCATGCGAAAAATAATTTGCTTTAAAATTTTTATTACTTCCATCGTTTTTCCACATTTATTGCAAGTTTTCTATTATATATTTCCCTAGTGCCCTGTGGCACTATTACGACTTTCCCTGGGAATAGGGAATTGAGAAAAATATTTTCATAGAATTTTTGTCTAACTTGTATTTTTCTGGCCTACTAAGAGAGTAAATTTGATGTAAATATTTTCGAAACAAAGTTAAAAGGGAAAATATTTTTCCCTATAGAAATTTTGTGGAACAACAGTTTCCCAATTAACTGTGTTTTGAAAGTTTTTACACCAAGCTTATTCCTTCAGAAGACCAGAAAAATATAACTTGGACAACAATGCTATGGAAATAATTTTTCCAATTCCCTCTTCCTAGGGAAAGCCAGAATAGTGTCACTGGTATTGGAATCTCTAAAAAAAAGAAATGACCGCCAATTGCATTTTCTAATTTTATTTTTTATTATTTTACTTTATTTTATTTCAATTTTAGTAAGCGCAAAAATGATGTTTTAACAAAGATTAAAATGAATCTAATCTAAAGTGCTGAAACTTCACGAGGTAACCAGAACTTCAATCTGGATATTGACAACCCCGAAAAATTCACAAACATGCTTAATGCGTTTGATCAGTTTTCAGTTTTCTATGATATACACAATGAATCGAGAAATCAAAACAATTCTAATTTTATTTAAAAATCTTTACTAGAATATAAGCCCGGAAAAAGCACTAAAAGGAAAATCGTAAATTTGTCTTAACAAAATCTTTACAAAATGTCTCAAAAATGTTATTTAATTCTTCATCATATCATGTTAAATTATACAAGGGTCGATCAATAAGTACTAACACGAAATGAAGACACAAGTTGTTTAAATTTTTATTTTTCAAAATACGCTTCTGTCTCGGTGATAACCTCCTCGCTTGGGGAACAGAAAGTAATCCCAAAGAGCCAGTTCGGGCAACTATAAGGTGGGTGCGGCAGTAATTCGTAGCGCAGTTCATGTAGTTTCGCCGCGACAATTCCGGATCGCCTTTTCGATCATTTAGGCTTTCTCACACTTATCTTTAATGCCGTTTAATTGCCACCAAACGACATGGCTACGACCTCTGCTACTTCTCGCACTTTCGTTCTGTGATCAGCAAGAATCATGTCGTGAACCTTTTCAACAGTTTCATCGGTAACAATTTCCGCTCAAAACATATGTACAACCACATTTAAATTCGTTGAACCAATACCTCACGATTGTCATATAGATGGTGAAGGGTCCCCACAAAGGGTTCCCAAATAAAATGCAAATTACGGATCGATATTGCATACGTTTCCCATTCGTGCAACGGTTGCCTTACGGATTTTGGCTTGCTAATTTTTTGTAGTTTCCCTTATTGTTTCGTGGACGCCATGCGTACAGGACTGGGATTTTGCACATAGCGAGTCGCTTTTTTTGAGCGACTGGTAGCTAAAAGCGAGTAAAAGCGTTTATACACTTTGCGAGTAGATACTCGCTCTCGCTTTTATTTCCGACCAAGTATAATGCATAGTGGGAAGAAAGGCTACAAGATTTTTAGATTATATTTTCATACTAAACGTCAAAAAGTATAAAGTTTGTTTGAATTGGATATCGATAAGATAATACATACTGCCTATATATTTTAATTTATTTTGTATTTTGGCATTTTTATATTTTTTAGTATTTACATACATATTTTCTTTAAACACATTTACATATCTTCTTTTCGATATTGCGGTATGATACGTACGGGTTGCAAAATATTCCTCGATACTATATTAATTAAATTAATTAATGAACCTTTCGGAAGTCGATATAGTTCTTGGAAGTCGATATAGTTCTTCTTTTAGATTAAATAAAAAACGTTAATTAAATATACAATCAAAGTTTATATAAAATTAATTATTAATTAACTACATTGTATCATCGATGTCAAAAGGGTTTAAATCATCCCTAAAACGAGACCGGATAATTCTCAAATTGTTATTTTTTTTTTTTTGATGAAAAACTATTGCAATGGACAAATTGCCCATTGTTCACTCGTATAATTATTTTAATTTATTAAAATATTACTAAAATGTAAAAAACATTTCAACACAACACTAAACCGCAAAATGACACAAATAATTTTAAACACAAAATGACATTTTGACAGCTAAATCCGTAGTCGCCCAATTTTCTCACCTTTTACTCTTGTCGATTTGTGCATAATCGGTAAAAACAGACTGTCGGACTGCCCACTCCAGGTGGTGCGACTAAATTTCTCCTTGGACTTCAACCTAACTCCATGGTAATTTTAAATATAGATGGGGGAACGGAAAAGAAAAACGAAAAAAAATATAGAAAACAAGATTGGGATTTTTAAATGATGGGGTTGGGTGGGTATGTTGGATGGAAATGAAATTATTAAATGATTTTTGGAAAAGGTTCTGGAATATGGCCGAAAATCGTTTAAGAATCCCATGTACATCCATTATACCCAGTCCCATCATAGTCGGTTAAGAATTAAACGAGTTCCGTTCCAGGTGGCTATATGCTAGAACTTCTTCCAAAAATTATTTAATAATCCCATTCCCATCCAACATACCCAATCCCAGATGGCTTTATTCCAGAATTTCTTCCCAAAATCATTTAAGAATCCTGTTTCCCCATCCAACGTACCAAACCCCATCATAATCGGTTAAGAATTGATCGAGTTCCGTCCCAGATGGCCATATTCCAGAATTTCTTCCAAAAATCATTTAAGAATCCTATTTGGGCCGACCCATTTTCCATGTCAGTATAGGCTGGCATTGAGCTTGCAATGTGCAGATGGTCTTAAAATCGGCCCTATAGCCGTACGTCTTCGATTTGGCAGGTGATGCGTAAAGTAGGACGGAAAAAATAAACCGCGAAAGAGCGGCCCCAAAACAGAAGGCATGGATAAAAAACAAACAAAAAAGAATCCTATTTTCATTCAATTTACGAAATCTCATCACAATCGGTTAAGAATTGATCGAGTTCCGTCCCAGATGGCCATATTCCAGAATTTCTTCGAAAAATCATTTAAGAATCCCATTTCCATCCAACATACCCAATCCCATCTTAATCGATAACCGATAAATGGAAAATAAAAAAAGGGTCCGTTCAATCGAGCGTCCATTCAATCCGAGTTCCGTTAAGTCGAGTGTTCGTTAACTCGGGGTCCGTTAAATCGAGGGTTTACTGTGTTATCTCGTTAAATTTTTGTAAACTAAATAGCGTCGATTTGAATTTTATTTTCGTTTTGTGGTTACTAAAAAAACCATGGATATATAGGAAACCGTAGAAGACGAGATCGCGGGTGATGTGTCACCAACACGGGCACACGGGATAAAGCCAATTTATTTTATTTCATTTTCTTTCAATCTTCGTTTTGTATTCATTCGACACATGTATTTTTTTCGTGTAGAGTAGATCGTTTACTCAGCATTGCGGTGTCGAACCACCCTCAGCCCTGAGCACCTCGGTACAAGGACAAGCATGTGTAACCACACCACAGAGTAACCGATAAGGTCTATGGTACACACGAAACACGAGTGATACAACGGGCAACAAATTTTTGCTTTTCCAAGGCCTTGCAACCATGAATGATATATATGTCAAATGATTTTTACGGAATGAGATAAATGTAACTGCTTCCAGCGTCCCAATGGTTGTTTTGAGTACTCACGTGCTTATTTTATCCGGCTTTTAGATGTACTGCTGGTTAATTCGAACGCATATAAAAGACATAAGTACTTGGGTGTGTACGATATGGACGGCCTTTCTGAACACGCGGACTGTGGAGTGCGGGACATTTTACGATACATAAGTAGCTCTGGACGGTTTCAGCGGGAGTAAGGAGAGATTGGATCCTGTGGTATCACAATGGGCCATTATTGGCCTTTTATCTAACCAAACCTAATGTTTTTTAGTAGTTAGATTCGAGATTTATTGACCGACGGGATATTAACTTCGGTTTGGAAGATTATTAAAATCCTGATAAAAATGATGTTAACTGACTGTGGTCTAAAACCAGACCGGGAAGGTCCCGAGATTCCAAAAATGCAAAAAAACAAAATTCTCACCTTAATAAATGTTTAATTCGGCGGATTGAAATGTTTTTGCGATCTCTTCTTCGAGGGGGCCGGGAATACCTGCCATAGTAAATCACTCAGTAAAACCACTCAATATCACGCTATTACTTTATTCTAAAAAACTGGTCTAGTATATCGTTTGAAAGATCTTGGATCATACAACAATCTCGGCGATACCTCTTTAGTTCTAAAATCCACCATTTAGATCCATTTTGGTCCTGGAAGCTAGTTTTTGTTTATTATAGGAACAAACTGCACAAATTAATGTTGATATTTATGGATCTATATGCATATAGTAAAGATGTACATTCAAAGCCTTTTATAAAACGAGCTGAGGAAATCTCATTGACGTTGCACAGAACAATAAAAGTCTCATCAAGCTAAAAATGAATGAAAATATTGATGTTACTCACCTACTGCTGACTCTACATATCATAAATGGGTAAATGAGGTTTCGTAATTTTATATTTTTCACAGGTTACTTATACGTATAAGGTGATTCCCCACGAGGAAGCAGTGTAAGCACCTGTCACACTTCGGGTACAATATGTTTATTCTTCTGTTTACACAACAAAAATACTACCACTACTTAACCACCGCAACCTAGCTGTTCATGTGTCACATTCAAAAACACTCACCCCAATTAATCATTTTTTGAATATAATGCTCAATTTGTAACAATTTTTCTATAATAAAACTTTACTATATTAAAGATTGTAATGCTCAAAAATTGAGGTCTACTAATACTTAGTATACATAGGTGGAATACGACTTGCGTATTAAAGAAGTTGCGTCCGCTTAAAATTATATAGTTTAAACTTTTAGGAAAGAATACTCGTAAGCGGATCGCTTAAATATTAAAAATAAATTAATAATAAAATAATATTAAAAACAATAACAAATCAAATTTTATTGAATACATATACAAATTATTTAAAATATGTATAAATTTAATTGCCTTTTGGGCAAACATTTATTTTTAAACCTCTTTTTGAGGGCATACAGCTAGTCGGTTCACAAACAGCTTACTTAAACAAAATTGAAGCAAAACGTGCCGAGAGCACAAAACATTTAAAATTCTTTACATTTCGTCGTTGCCTGACCCAGTGCACCTAGAATACTACAGGCCACACTGCTTGCTATGTCATTAAATTTATGTCTACAGTTTTTTCTTTGAACTCTAGACGGCAGTCAAGTTCATAAAATGAAAAAACCAAAAACAAACAGAAAAAATAAAAATATTTTTCTAAGTGTATTAAAAGTAAGGTTATGTCTTCTCGTAAATTATATTAAATGTGTACACATTTTATACGTGTTTACATATTTAACACAATTTAAAGTGCATAATTTTATAATAATGTTATAAATTAATACTTTTACCAATAGCTTTCTGTTAAATTTCAAAATACATTATTAAAATATTTTTCTTGTTGTTTGTTTACAATTTTTTTCTTATCAATGTGACAGCAAAAACAAATAAAAAATCAAAACAATCTTTTTAATTTTAGTGCTGCCTATAATAGCCAAAGAGAGAACTGTCGACATAAATTGACGTCATATAGCAAAATTTTTAAAGCAGTGTGGCCTGTAGTATTCTAGGTGCACTGCCTGACCACTTTTGTTGTTTGTGTTAGTATGAATTGGCAAAAACAGCACAAAAAACTGTTGTTCGGTGTTGCTATACAAAAATGAGATAAGAAACTATGAAAACGTATGAAGTTCACAAAAACAAAAATTATAACAAAAATTGTATCAATCATTTTGACATTTATTTTTTGGTTTGCAATTAAACAGCAAAATATATCTAACATGAAATTTTATTCACCAAAATCCGGCAAAAAAATTACGTACATCAAAAAATTTGTTCTATTTGACAGAAAAAATCTATTTTTTTTATGTACACCAATTTTAAAAAATGTATATGTTTTCGTAAATTTTTTTTGATAGACTAATACCGGTACAAAGTTAAATGCCAATTTTTGTAGAACGTCAATTGGTGTGTTAAATTATTTAATTAAAATATATTTTAATCGTTCATTAATAAATATGTGACGATTCATCGGCCGGAAATACACTTTACGTGTGTCGTACAGTGGATTCGTATTTCGTATAGTGGAGTACACAATTCAAGTCGTTTTGACGCTATATTTCTAAACTTTAAAATCCTATATCTCCAATACATACATAAAACACATCAATTTTGTTTTTTTTTCTATTTGAACCCATTTCACACTGATTTGGAAAAGTAAATAGAATTCAGCATAATATTAAAATAAATTAATTAATTTGGCCAGCAAATATTAAGGATTCCGTTTTTTATTAAATATTCAATTCAGGCATTTCATTTTTATTGTTTAACTTATAGCTATTACGTTTTTTTTTATTATGGCGATTTGATTTTGCCTTACGCGTTAGCTTTATCCCACAGTATTTTTTTACTAAATTAACATAACTAACATAATATTTGGTATTACATGAGCCAAATATGGCACCAGACCTTTATTAAAACCTGTCATTCTTTCATGCCTCCGATTTTGTTTTATACATTCCCAAGTTAATTTGTAGGAATGATGCTGATCCTGCAAATGGTCTCTTATCATTTCGTATGGATATGTACATACAGCTGCTGGCTGCAGCAAAAGATTGCAGCAAAAGTTAAATGTTGTGCTCTGAAATATTACATACATTAAATTTATTGTAATGTGTGAATTAACTTTAGATTCACTAGTCAGTTTTGTGTCAATGGGGTTTTCATTTCTTCGTACGTTATAAATTGAAGTACCCCATGAGAAACGCCAAACATTTCAGGAATGAAACCACGATATAAACCGATCATATCTTCAATTCGATAAATTTTCACGAAAGCATCAAACATGCCGTGTTAATTTTTTGAACCCGATAGATTTTTAACCATCCTATCTGAATATGACCTTGAATGACCTGAATATGAAAACATAGCCTTGTTTTACCACCCATATTGAATTAGTCAGAGTTGTTGTAGCTATAATGTAAATGGAATAGTTTATCTTTCTAGTTAATTTATGCATTAACATGTTTCTGAATATGTACAAAGCAAAATACTTATACTTACATATTATTGTCCGCATTTACTATTTATATTATGTCCGACCCGGCATATCCGCATATACAACAGAACTGTCATTTTTTTGCGAATTTCCATTTGTAAATGAAGTAAGAAACAATCAAAAAATTGTGTACTATAAAAATTTCCCTGTTCCGTCAGTTCAGAAATTATTTAGTTTTTTGATGAACTCGGTTGTTCATAAAATCAAGAGTTGATCCGAGTTGTTGAGAACAAGCAAATATAAACTTTATTCCACAACATAATGCATGATATGGACTTAGTATAAGTTCCTTAGGATTTGATACAGTGAATACGAAGCTCAAATATTTTAATATTATATAAATTGTTTAAAAAATCGAAATATAATTTATCGGGGTCTAGAGCAGCATTTTCAAAAAAACGCAGAAGTAGTATTGCAACACTGTATGAATCGACGTGGTTTCTCGCCGTGTGGTCGATTTTTCACGAGCAATAATCATCGATGTTTACTAACGAGTTAGTATAAATTCACCAATTATAACAGTCATGCTTTATATTTATTTCACAAGACTACTGTGTTAGTAGTCTTGATAGCGTTGGTCCCTCTTATACATTAAACTGTTGTTAACTTTTTAACCAGAAGATGCTAGCTACTTTGTTTGAACTCGCAAATAGCTACACTTCCAACAATCTTAATTTTTAAACTGATGTAGAATAATAATAATGCAAAAATCTACCTTAACACGTATACATGCAAGTAATCACATATAAAATAAGAACAGAACTAATTACAGAAGTTACTTTTCATGTCAATTAAAGAAATCTTAAATCTCTGTTAAATTTTCTCCCCACACAAACATTTTTCATCAAAACATTTATGAAACTTTCCTTGGTTTCATTTCCTTGTAGATTGTTATTACCTACCTAGTATTATACCATTTTCAGAAATATAAATAAATAGAAATAAGCACCAAAAGCACACAAGTGACAACAACAACAAAAATTGTATTGTGATTGTAAATGGAGACCTTTAATTGCAAAAGTTTTCTTTTCTCTCTTAAAATAAAGTTACGCTATAATAAAGAAAATGTCACATCAAATCATTAATTTTAATTATTTTGTATAAATATAAACGAGTATGTAACAAACCCTATTCCATTATTTTAATATATCTTATCTTATTTTTACCTTCCTCACAGGGCCAAACAGTTCAGCACAATCAAAAGAATGGTGTTATAGTGAGTACAGGCGATTTAGCACTGCAAGGTGTGACCAGACACCAAGCCGGAAATTATACGTGTATCGCATCGAATGTGGAAGGAGATGGTGAAAGTAATACAGTCGAATTGAAAGTTATGTGTAAGTACCAACCAAAAAATAATAATAATAGTAACAGTATTTATAACACACATATAACAAATTCAATAAATTACTAACAATAAAAACTTTTTTGTTGCGGAGCTTTTCTTCATGTGTAAAAAGGTTGATTTTGCGTCTGTCATTGTTACCATACATTTTTACCGTAATTTTCCACGATTCTCTCAAAAACTGTATATGTATATAAAACTTTTGTTTTCTTTCTTTGTTGTATATCTTTATAAAAGACGAGAAAAAATAAGTTAGGTTATGCTTGTTTATAGTGCCAAAAGTAAAACATTTCCAATTTTTTTTTTGCTATAAAAACAAGAAGTAAAAATAAACTCTGTATTTTCACCCGTAATAAAATTAGCACCCACCAATTTTCTTTAGATAATTTTTGTTTTTTTTTTGTTTAACTGTGTACGCTTAAAAATATATAAATGAAAAACTTTTAGATTTTCTACAGAGCTATACACAAGAAATGATATGAAATTTCTTATCTTCTAAAATTCTCAACGATAAGATAACAGCACAAAAAAATTGTATGAAAAGTTTGATACATTTCGGAGCCGATGCCTATTTACGTTTATAAAAGATTATTTAAACTTTGTTCCCCTCTATATGAGTGATAATACCTTTTATCACGCACAGTTGTGGCAGGGATGGATATATAATATTCACCTGAAAGGAGTAAAAGTATTGCATGGTAAAAACTCCATTTTGGAAATTTCGTTTTTTATAATCGGCTTAATCGTTTTTTATAATAAAGTATATTTTCTTTTCGACTATAATGTAAAGTAGGATTTTGTACATGAATTTTAAATCACAAAACAACTGTGCTTCGATGTTTTTTTTTTTATTCTAGTAAACAATTAATTTTTTTGTACTATTGCGACTATAAGCAACAGTTTAATTGTTTAAAAATCGAAAGTAAAATTCATCATTACATCGCAGAACAAACATAAGTTAATAATAGCAGCATTTCATGACACCCATTGATCCGGATCAGTTCAAGTTTTATATGGACAACTTGATCCAAATTTTGTTTTAGATCAAAAATTTTGATTTGAAATCTAGTGAGCGCCTTTGTGTTATTTTACAATGATTCAACTGACCTGGATCCGATCATGCGTCAAGAAAAACAGCTAATATGCTACTGAAGTTAGCCGAAAATTTCAGCCGAAAAAATCCGCATTATTGACATATATTGTATCAGGTGGTATATGATATGCATATGATGAGACATAATGGCGATCTTAATGATAATGGTCGATCATCATAATAATGGTCGATCACAAGCAGCCTGAAGTAAGCAAAATAAAACATCAAAATCATATTTAAAAAACGAATTGTACCTCGAGAATTATGTGGGCCCAGACACCACCAACATCATTATACCGGGTGTTTCTTTTAAACTGAGACGATCAAATATCTCAAAAAATAGCCACTCTACGGAAAAAATGTCCATAATCAAAATTTAATCATACTGCGGGGGAAATACATTAGTGCAAAAAAATAGTCCCTCACCCCCGCTTTGTAGGTGGGGCGGGGGTAACTTTTAAAGTAAGATAAGAAGCCATATTTTTTGTTGCAGATACGGATTTTACGACTAAAAGTACGTATGATTTGAATGAAATATTTTGTTCGGTTCATGATAGATGGCGTTGTAATCGACGAAATTCAATTTTTTCAATTTCTTCTTAGAACACACGCATTTGATTCTGCAATACGTTTGAAATAAAAAACATCACGTTTTCATTGGAAATACTCGAAATTCGTCATCAAAACAATTTATTAATGTAAATGGCAGGCGAACAAAATAATTTTAGCTTAAAATAAATGTTCAAAATGATGGCCTACGACTTCAATGCACTTATTAATACGCATTTCCAATGATTGTACACAACTGAGAAGTGTGTTTGGTTGAATTTCAGCACACGCATTTCTGATTCGCTCAATCATGTTCTCACGTGTTGTTGGTTCTTGTTTGTAAACTTTGTCTTTGAGATAGCCCCACAAAAGAAATCTGGCGAAGCAAGATCTGGTGATCTGGCGGGCCAATTTATCGGACCAGCTCTACCGATCCAGCGACCATTTAAATCACGATCAAGTATTTCACGTGCCACCACCGAATAGTGTGCAGGACAACCATCATGTTGAAACCACATGTTCCGTTTCACTTCTAAGTTCAAATTTTCAAGTAATATTGGCAGTTCATTTTCCAAAAAGTTTCGGTACATTTGACCATTCAAGTTGCCTTCAATAATGTGGGGGCCTATGAGTTTGTTGCCAACTATTCCACACCACACGTTGACAGTCCAAGGACGGTGATGTTCAACTTGACGAAGCCAGTGCGGATTTGTAACTCTCCAATAATGCATGTTGTGTCGATTAACCGTTCCATGGTTTGTAAAAGACGATTTGTCAGAGAACATTACGCAACGAAAAAAATTGGGGTTTTGTTGTATTTGTTCACGTGCCCATTGACAAAAAGTTACCCGATTTTGGAAACCAGCGCCATGAAGATCTTGGTGTAAAGACACATGATATGGATGATACTTGTGCCGTTTTAAAATTCTTCAAACACTGGTGAGGGACAATAAGGAATCGCGAACTATTTCTCGTGTACTAAGATGAGGATTATGAGCCACTGCTGCCGATACAGCAATTTCATTATTTTCTACAGTGACTGTTGCTTTACGGGTCCTCTTTTTCGGTTGAACATTTCCATCAGAAATAAATTGTTTGATAGTACGGCCAAATGAAGCACGTGAACGAATCCTATACAGAAAACGTTGAGCGTAAATAGCAAAAGCATTTTCAAGATTGCTGCCAGCTTCTCCATAAACCAGAACCATTTCAATTTTCTCTGGCACAGTTAAACACTCTATTCTAAAGTATTTTATCGTTTATTTTGCAATTACGAAAAACATGATGATAAGAAATAACACAAACGTTAAATGTGATTTACAAAACTGAATTGTTTTGATGACGAATTTCGAGTATTCCCAATGAAAACGTGATGTTTTTTATTTCAAACGTATTGCAGAATCGAATGCGTGTGTTCTAAGAAGAAGAGATTAAAAAAAAAATTAATTTCGTCGATTACAACGCCATCTATCATGAACCAAACAAAATATTTCATTCAAATCATACGTACTTTTAGTCGTAAAATCTGTATCTGCAATAAAAAATATGGCTTCCTATCTTAGTTTAAAAGTTACCCCCGCCCCACCTACAAAGCGGGGGCGGGGGACTATTTTTTGCATTAATGTGTTTCCCCGCGGTATGATTAAATTTTGATTATGGACATTTTTTCCGTAGAGTGGCTATTTTTCGAGATATTTGATCATCTCAGTTTAAAAGAAACACCCGGTATTAAAGGTAATACAAGAAAAGGATTATTTAATCTCAGAAACAACTAGGACGCTACGCAGCGAAGTCATAATTTAACTCATTTGTTGGTAAATTATTTATACCATATGTTGATTAATTACACACACATACACACGTTTTCTGTAAATATTTGTTAATTTATTAATTGATTTAGTGTCATTAGGCATAGAATATCTAAAATTCATCACATACATCTATCGTTCTCAGTCATAAACGGCTTGAATAATTTATTTACATCCAGCGGGCATTTCATCGTATGCTGTAAAAAGCTACTACTACATCCATTTCTACACTAACTAACCTGAGGGATACATGTTCGCAAAGATTCGACTCCTGCATTGTCAATTATTAAATTTGAATTCAGTATTGTCATATATCCTAGTTAGCTTACACATTAGAATACAACATTCTATAATACTTAATAAACACATTTTTATTAATCACTTGTTTTTTGTTCCGCAGAATATTTTGAATGTCTTTCAAAAAGTTTAAAAAATCACTCGATCGATTTCGACTTGTTAGGTCATCATCAGGAGTATCTACTGATTTGTATTAGTAAAAATTTTTGTTATATAATAGAAAAAAGCAAAATATAATAAAAGGAGAGAAGAAAAAATAAGCAATAAAAATTAATCTACGGATCGCGCAGGTAGGCGATGAGTCATATGTAGGTTGAGTAACAAAATTCAAGGTATATTATTGCGTACGTGAGAATAGAAAAGGGCGGGGTCTGTAATTGGTGAGAACCGGATTTCTCTTTGTTCGTTAAGGATATTTTGGTTAAGAAATATTGATTTTCGAATTTCGTAAGATTCTAAGGTATCTAAACGTCTGCCTTTGGGTTGTATATGTAATATGTCTAAATTGTTCAAGCTAGCTGTATGATTTTCTGAAGTTAAATGGTTATGGAAAGTTGATTGATTGCAACCAGATAAATGTTCTTTAGCTCTAACTCCAAAATTGCGCCCAGTCTGACCAATATAGGAGAAACTACAATCATTGCAATTGATCCTATAGACACCAGATTTGGAAAGGCGATCAACTCTAGGTTTATTGTTAAAAATCATTTTCTTTATTGTGTTATTATTATAAAAAGCAAAACTAATATTGGTATAATTGGACACGATGTTGCTAATCCGTTGGCTCGTTTTTCCTATATACTCTAAGCGACGCCAATTTTCCCGCGTTGGACTATCCGGTGGATAAATACCCGTTAGAGTTTTACGCTTTAGCTTTTTATTTAATAACTTTAATATAGTCCTAGTTGCATATCCGTTATTCGTTGCTATTTGAAGAATTATGTTAAGCTCAGTGTTATAATTTGAATTTGACAGAGGGATGTTTATTAGTCTATCTATGAGTGAGTGGAAAGCTGACATTTTAATATTATGGGGATGGTTTGAAGAACTAGGGATAACAGCGTCTGTATACGTGGGTTTCCGATAAATTTTGAAGTCTAAAGTAGAATTAATCCTGGTTATTGTTATATCTAGAAAATTAATACATTTATTTTCTTCTTTTTCTAACGTAAAATCAATGGTGGGATACTGAGAATTTAACCAAGTAAGGAAAGAGTCTAACAGTCTATCAGTTCCATTCCATAGACATAATATGTCATCAACATATCTATACCAAAAGATTATATGACGAAAATAAGGATTGTTATTTGATAAGATCATTTGCTCGAAGAAATTCATGAAAATTTCAGCCAACAAAGGTGACAGAGGGGAGCCCATGGGTAGACCATCAGCGAATTTGAAATATGTATTATCAAAACAGAAATAATTTTGTTTAATACAAGTCTCAAAAACTAACTTCAGTTCACGACGTAAGCTCTCATCTACAACATCCCTATCTAAGTAATTACAAACTATTTGGGACAAAGTATTAATTGGAATAGAAGTGAAAAGACTGGCAACGTCAAATGAAACTAGTTTTGAATGTAACGGAATATCAACGTCTTGAATTTTGTTAATCAATTCTACCGAGTTCTTAACCGAGTAAGCCGAAAAGAAATTAGTATGACAATTGAAAAAATTTATGAAACCCTTACATAGCTTGTAGGCAGGAGCATTGCAATACGCTACTATTGGTCTAATCGGAATGCCTTCCTTATGGATTTTTGGTAAACCATAAAGGATAGGGGCAGATGGATTCATGACAAAGTACTTCCAACCAGTTCCATCAAATAACTTCTGGCATTGGTTGATACACTTACTAACCGAAGTCTTAAAAGACTTAGTTGGATCTCTGCCAAGCTCTATTGCTTTACTTTCTGTAATAAAATCAGAAATTTTATTGCAGTAATCGACTTTTGTGAGCACGGTAATTGTATTGCCTTTATCCGCTTTACACGCTATAAGGTCATGGTCACGTAGTTTTTTCTTTATCGCACCAATCACTTTGAGGTTAGTATTAGAAGCAGCAGAAGAAGAAGAGTTTATCGGAGAAGAAGAGTTATCAATACCTTTCTTTATTTGTAACGCACACACTGATTTTATTTGGGTTATCTGGCCAGATAAGGCTGTTTCGGCATCTACAGCCAGATTTTCGAATGATCGAAGGTCGATTTTGTTTGGCGTAGGGGCATAATTCACTCCGTTGCTAAGCATTTGCACCTCTGTATCACGGAAAACGACTGAGGACAAGTTCTTAAAACGTGGATGAAATTGGAAATCAGACGAACCAACATTACCTCTACGGTTAAATGGATAAGCCTTATCTCGCAACACATCCAGTTTAGCTTTTTGTTTCACATATTGAATATGTGAAATTTCAGCTACCTCTGCACGAACTTTTTTGTCCAGCCAATCGAACTCAACAGAGTGCAAACGAATTGCTAACTCAGTGTGAACAACTTTAAGATGGAGATATAAGTTGTTCCTGGTAGCATACCCTTTACGCAGCTCGTTATCCCTCCAGCTACAACGCGCTAGATTGATAGCTCTTCTTCCCTCCAAAGATTTACTATTGCATTTAATGTTAGTATAGTTAGGAAGCAATTTTAATTTTTTACAACTACTATTAAACCATATTTGATTATTAGAATAACAAATTCTTACCAACAAACGACGATAAATTACGGCGAGGGTGGCCAAATCTGCCAACTTAATACTTTTAACGCTATTTGCCGTAGGCACTTGGCGAAACACACTTATACTTAATAAACACATTTTTATTAATCACTTGTTTGTTTAATAAAAATGTGTTTATTAAGTATAAGTGTGTTTCGCCAAGTGCCTACGGCAAATAGCGTTAAAAGTATTAAGTTGGCAGATTTGGCCACCCTCGCCGTAATTTATCGTCGTTTGTTGGTAAGAATTTGTTATTCTAATAATCAAATATGGTTTAATAGTAGTTGTAAAAAATTAAAATTGCTTCCTAACTATACTAACATTAAATGCAATAGTAAATCTTTGGAGGGAAGAAGAGCTATCAATCTAGCGCGTTGTAGCTGGAGGGATAACGAGCTGCGTAAAGGGTATGCTACCAGGAACAACTTATATCTCCATCTTAAAGTTGTTCACACTGAGTTAGCAATTCGTTTGCACTCTGTTGAGTTCGATTGGCTGGACAAAAAAGTTCGTGCAGAGGTAGCTGAAATTTCACATATTCAATATGTGAAACAAAAAGCTAAACTGGATGTGTTGCGAGATAAGGCTTATCCATTTAACCGTAGAGGTAATGTTGGTTCGTCTGATTTCCAATTTCATCCACGTTTTAAGAACTTGTCCTCAGTCGTTTTCCGTGATACAGAGGTGCAAATGCTTAGCAACGGAGTGAATTATGCCCCTACGCCAAACAAAATCGACCTTCGATCATTCGAAAATCTGGCTGTAGATGCCGAAACAGCCTTATCTGGCCAGATAACCCAAATAAAATCAGTGTGTGCGTTACAAATAAAGAAAGGTATTGATAACTCTTCTTCTCCGATAAACTCTTCTTCTTCTGCTGCTTCTAATACTAACCTCAAAGTGATTGGTGCGATAAAGAAAAAACTACGTGACCATGACCTTATAGCGTGTAAAGCGGATAAAGGCAATACAATTACCGTGCTCACAAAAGTCGATTACTGCAATAAAATTTCTGATTTTATTACAGAAAGTAAAGCAATAGAGCTTGGCAGAGATCCAACTAAGTCTTTTAAGACTTCGGTTAGTAAGTGTATCAACCAATGCCAGAAGTTATTTGATGGAACTGGTTGGAAGTACTTTGTCATGAATCCATCTGCCCCTATCCTTTATGGTTTACCAAAAATCCATAAGGAAGGCATTCCGATTAGACCAATAGTAGCGTATTGCAATGCTCCTGCCTACAAGCTATGTAAGGGTTTCATAAATTTTTTCAACTGTCATACTAATTTCTTTTCGGCTTACTCGGTTAAGAACTCGGTAGAATTGATTAACAAAATTCAAGACGTTGATATTCCGTTACATTCAAAACTAGTTTCATTTGACGTTGCCAGTCTTTTCACTTCTATTCCAATTAATACTTTGTCCCAAATAGTTTGTAATTACTTAGATAGGGATGTTGTAGATGAGAGCTTACGTCGTGAACTGAAGTTAGTTTTTGAGACTTGTATTAAACAAAATTATTTCTGTTTTGATAATACATATTTCAAATTCGCTGATGGTCTACCCATGGGCTCCCCTCTGTCACCTTTGTTGGCTGAAATTTTCATGAATTTCTTCGAGCAAATGATCTTATCAAATAACAATCCTTATTTTCGTCATATAATCTTTTGGTATAGATATGTTGATGACATATTATGTCTATGGAATGGAACTGATAGACTGTTAGACTCTTTCCTTACTTGGTTAAATTCTCAGTATCCCACCATTGATTTTACGTTAGAAAAAGAAGAAAATAAATGTATTAATTTTCTAGATATAACAATAACCAGGATTAATTCTACTTTAGACTTCAAAATTTATCGGAAACCCACGTATACAGACGCTGTTATCCCTAGTTCTTCAAACCATCCCCATAATATTAAAATGTCAGCTTTCCACTCACTCATAGATAGACTAATAAACATCCCTCTGTCAAATTCAAATTATAACACTGAGCTTAACATAATTCTTCAAATAGCAACGAATAACGGATATGCAACTAGGACTATATTAAAGTTATTAAATAAAAAGCTAAAGCGTAAAACTCTAACGGGTATTTATCCACCGGATAGTCCAACGCGGGAAAATTGGCGTCGCTTAGAGTATATAGGAAAAACGAGCCAACGGATTAGCAACATCGTGTCCAATTATACCAATATTAGTTTTGCTTTTTATAATAATAACACAATAAAGAAAATGATTTTTAACAATAAACCTAGAGTTGATCGCCTTTCCAAATCTGGTGTCTATAGGATCAATTGCAATGATTGTAGTTTCTCCTATATTGGTCAGACTGGGCGCAATTTTGGAGTTAGAGCTAAAGAACATTTATCTGGTTGCAATCAATCAACTTTCCATAACCATTTAACTTCAGAAAATCATACAGCTAGCTTGAACAATTTAGACATATTACATATACAACCCAAAGGCAGACGTTTAGATACCTTAGAATCTTACGAAATTCGAAAATCAATATTTCTTAACCAAAATATCCTTAACGAACAAAGAGAAATCCGGTTCTCACCAATTACAGACCCCGCCCTTTTCTATTCTCACGTACGCAATAATATACCTTGAATTTTGTTACTCAACCTACATATGACTCATCGCCTACCTGCGCGATCCGTAGATTAATTTTTATTGCTTATTTTTTCTTCTCTCCTTTTATTATATTTTGCTTTTTTCTATTATATAACAAAAATTTTTACTAATACAAATCAGTAGATACTCCTGATGATGACCTAACAAGTCGAAATCGATCGAGTGATTTTTTAAACTTTTTGAAAGACATTCAAAATATTCTGCGGAACAAAAAACAAGTGATTAATAAAAATGTGTTTATTAAGTATAAGTGTGTTTCGCCAAGTGCCTACGGCAAATAGCGTTAAAAGTATTCTATAATACCATTTTTTTTTCTTTTTTCAGTCGAATTCGTTCGTGTTGCGTTATTCTTAGTTCCAGGGGATCTCCATAATCTATTGAACCATTCAGTATACATAATAAATTAGTATACATAATAAATTGATAAACTTAGCTTTAATGTACACCAAGCGATATCTTTCGATTGGTTTAGTAATTGAGAAAAGCCAGCGAATTTATTGCGATGAAAAATCAAATTTTTAACAAGTTACGAAAATACAGTTTTCGAAGTATGTTCATCAATTAGGTTGAACTAGAATCCAAAATGCAATAACCCCCATATTACATTGCTACTCCAAAACATTTTTTAACGAACGTTTGTTTTGGAAAAATAATGCTTAAATTTTTGATGGAACACTCAATACTAATTTCTTATTTTCTTTACATACACACACATAAACAAATTCTTGTTTCTTCAAAAAAATTGTGTTACACTAATTTAAATGTTTTTGCGTTAACTCGACATAAAATGACTCAATTTTAAAATCTACTTTTCCAGAATATGGGCTTCTAAAAAATATTAAAACACTGATTGGTATGAAAAATAACAAAAAGCTTCCCCTTCATGAAAAGCTCACAAAAAAATAGCGGAATCTTACAGCTCTTATATTTAGGTGGCTCTGATAGTAGTCATAATAACATTGAAGTGCTGAGTTACCCACTGCCCCATCGAAACTTCTATGTTTATTAGATAGGTCATAATCCTAGGTAAGCCCAGGCGAAATTTGGGGTAAGTCTGAAGGCGATAGGGGCTGTAATTTGATATTATGTTCAAGAAAATTTTAAATTTTAAAAACTAGATTAATAAAATATTCTGTAACTTTTGAATTTACCCACTTTACCTCATTTACTAATTTATGTTATGGGCCAATTTTCGGGTAAATCGATTAGTACAGTAAATTGAAATTTTACATTGAAGTACAAAATACTTTTCAAATCGTACCAATTCTTTAGTAAATAAAATGAGGTAAATGCGGCTTAAAGGGACATATGGTTTCTAGGAAAATACAAAAATTGGGATGTAGGCAACCGAACTAATGTCAGAAAATTTATTGTTGTTGTTCCAATTATTCATATTGTTTATACGAATTTAAGATCTATATTTGCTCAAATTTGTTGCGTAATATACACAATAAACGTATTGAAAAATAAATAAAAATGTGATCATAAAACTGTGATCATAAATATACAAGTGCATTTTTATTTTATGCGAAATGCTAGTGAAAATAAAAAAAATATGTCTAGAAACATGGCCGCCATATTTTCATTATTTTTTTAGCAAAAACAAAAACCACCACTACATTTTGTGTCTTCGCTTTACCCTACTTTTTAGTACAGTATTTCAGTTTACCGCATACACTGCTAAAAACGGCATTTACACCTTAGAAATTGATTTGCCTTAGAATTTCGATTTTCTCGTATATTTTACCAAATTACACCCCCTATCCCCTTCAAACTTGCCCTAAATTCCGCCGGGGCTCACCTACGAATATAACCTATCTAATGGAGTAAATAGTGTCGGTGGGAAAGTGGGTAGCTTTAAAATACAGAACGTTTCATTAATTTTGTTCGGAAATTTCTAAATTTATTGCAATTTATATGTCATAGGATTTGAACCAATTTGGTAAAATTATTTATCCCTTGGCAGATTTTTGCAAAGACACTGTCTGAATTGCCATCTTTCGGCTGGCAATTTTCGGCTAATTTTAACAGTATGAAATGATCTATATTTGAAAATTCGTGTAGCTCGCGCTATTCTATTGTCCTGTAAGGGGACAATATTCTTAGGCTCTGAAACTAAAAAATCCATAATTTGACAAAGTGTATGTGTGATCATTGTTAGGTTTACGAAAATCCTCAAAAAAGGTTGCAATCTCTTTTTCTCGTAAAATGATCTAACACTAGTAAAAAATGATGGGGCTAAAATGCTCCCACATAAACTTTAGCCTACAACTTTGCATGGATATTCTGTAATTAGGCCCGAGCATAAAATTACATCACGTTTACATGACAAATGACTAAAGCAAGGTACGCGAGTTTTTTAGTTTTAATCATTTCATGAGAAAATGAGATTTTTGACATGATTGAGGATTATGGGAGATTTAGTTACGATTCCAAATAAACTTTCGCCTTAAACTATACATTGCGTTCTATTTTTAGGCCCGAATATCCTGAATGCTGGTGTGTTGATAATAATTATAATTAAAAATTACGAAATAATAAATATAAATTCAATTAAATTATTATTACTATTATTTATGTTAAGCCTCATATCGAAGAAAAGTTCGCCTTCCTGTTTTTTACAGTTTAACTACCTAATCCGTTATCATTAATTAAGAAAATATTAAAAATTAATTATAAAAAATCAACGCTAATAAACCTAACCATGACACTTTCAACGATCAATTTTCAGACGATCAATTTTTTCCCCACACACATTATAAGTTTTAATCACAGATTGCACAAGTTTAACTTCCACACTCAGAAAAAAAATATAATAAATACATGATTGCATTTACCATAATATCATCATTGTACTATGTTAAATACAATTATTTAAATGATTGATTTTATCATACTATGATTGATTTTATCACACTATGATATTCTTGATCATTTTTCTTGATCTCCTTCATCATAACAATGATGATCACTCAAAAAAAAATTTTTTTCGTGATCATCATTATTATGATGAAGAAGATCAAGAAAATCATAGTATGATAAAATCAATCATTTAAATAATTGTATTTAACATACAATGAAATTATGATAAATGCAAGAGATTTCCTAAACACCGTAATGGGGAATTCAATGTTACAGCTAAAAGATGTATCAAAAAAACAAAACGAAATACCAAAATTGTATGTCACGGGCGATAAAATTCTTCCATCGTGATAAAAAAGTTTATTTAATAAGAGATGGCGCACGAAGCAAATAAGGTACTCCATATTTTTAGAAACGTGTCTCTAGTTAATTAAGGATTTTAACTTCTTTTCAAATTTACCATTTTTACCAAAAATGCTTATAAAAGTTAGCATTAGTAGTTTTAAATAACTATTAATGTAGTTTACACATATTTAAAATTTCGCGACTTACTTTTGTTGAAAAGAATCGAATGAAAAACATCTTCGGTGTTCCACTTAGTTAGGAGTCAGCTCATATACCGACTGAATTACATAATTTATGTAATTCAGTATCAAAATGTAAACTTATTTAGCCCCAGGATAATTAGACAACGTAAAATAATGAGTTGTAATATCATTTGCAAGGTTGTCGACGTGTTCGACATTGTCGACAGCGGGGGCGCTAAATTTTTCAACATCACTGCAAAAAATAAAAAAGCTTGGAAGCTGCTCCTTCCGGTACACAGATTTCCACCAAATCGCGCAAGGATCTCCCCAAAACTGAAAAATGGTTGAGTATGAAATTTGATTCCGAATAGTCAAACCATCTGGACTACTGAGATGTCGAAATTTGGTGAAATATATTTTGTTTTTCGGAGGTCGTAGTTATATTCCTTTTTCACACAGATCGTAATCTGTTGTTGAAAATTTCCTATTATATGCTGCCCCTATCGAGATTAGAACCCGATACCTTTCGATCCAAACGCAAAAGCTTTTTAGAAACTGTGCCATTTGATCGGTAAATTAAAATTTATTTTATCAAAACTAATTATATCCGGAAAAATTTTCAAAATATTTTTGATGTGTAAACATCTTTACTCGCGTCTACCAAAAGTTTTTGTATTAGAGTAAACTTGTAAATGAAACGAACGGAAATGACGTACCTACTTCGTTTGAAAAAATGCAATAAACTCAATAAAAACAATTTTGTACTATACATGGCATGCTTATATTGTGGGGATGCGCTTGGTTTGTGGTGATGACTGCAATACGAAAGCGCGTGGCCGCCTTTTACCATTAACTTTTTCCACAAGCGCAAACCACATAAAATTCTTGAACAAATAACGCTGGATTTTGTTTGTTAGGTTTATTTTATTTATTTCACTTATTTTAATCCAATTAATTTTGTTACACAGTTTTTTAATTCAACTACGTTAACCTTTTATTTCACCAGTCACGTTGATAAAAGTTTTTAGGTTAATATGTCAGCAAAACAAAAAGCGCCATGACGTCGCGAGAGTAAAACAACGAGAAGTTTTTTCTCTTTCTTCCTACTGGCATCTCGTGGCGAAATAGAGAGGCGGTAGCTTCCCGTATTTATGGTAGATGTCTCTACTCGGATTTTTAAACCGAACCGGTTTTAATCGAACCGATACCCTGTGAACGCCACAATATATATATGGATTATAGTAGGGAGAACAAAAAAACTTGTTTGAAAAATGAAGTAGAGACCATCGACATTTTCCATCAATCAGAAAAATCAAAAAAAAAAAATACGATGCGAAATATGAATTACGATTATGAAATTTAAAAGCACAGTCCACAATTTGTGAATGTTGCTTTATCGCGAGTAACGAGTCTATAGGAGCTGTTCATCACGTCGGCTATCAATGATCATGTCTTTTACTAAAGGCGGTTATAATGAAATCTGGTTTTTAACATTGAACTGCCAGAGTCTCAGGTCACAGTCACGCAGGGATGCTCAATTCATTTGATTTCCGAGATCTGGCTGCGCAATGACCAGCGTGTTAATATTCTTACGTTTGAATGCTGCGTTCAGTTCAAGAGAGATGGTCAGCGGGCTGGGAGTAGCAATTCCGTCAAAAGATCCATAAAATGAGCATAGTGAACACACATAACTTGCCGTACGAACTTCCACTTGTCATAGGTCGGCCTTACTTTCTCAAACCCAATTTTGACGTATATTGACAGACGGGACAACGAGAACGGTAAAAACATCAACAGTAAAAAATGTCAAACAACTCTGGATATGGATTTTGGTACAAATTCACAAGTTTGAAAGAAAATCATGCGGCTTAAAGCTGGATGGGAGCCCATTTCTAAAAAAAGCTCAACTGTTAATCGAAACAACAATCGGACAATTAGTGTTAAGCGTAATCCTTTTGCAGTCGTACCTGCACGTGCCACAACAATTCATGCATCACATGGTGGTATCTATAACGAACTTGTGTATATTGCTTTATCACGAGTAACAAGTCTCGAAGGGCTGTTCATCACGTCGGCAATCGATGATCATGTCTTCTATCATGGACGTAAAATGGGACCTCAATGGGTCTTCTTCAAAATGAGCTATCGCGCCTCACTACAAATCCGCTAAGTATAGCTCAGGTTGTAAAGGCGAATTTTTTACGAGATAATAATGACGTCTGGTTTTTAACATTGAACTGCCAGAGTCTCAGGTCACATCACTTCTACCTAACTGATACCGTCACGCAGGGGTGCTCAATTTTCTTGCTTTCAAATATTATTAATTTCGAGCATGTTAATATTATTAATTTTAAATGCTGCGTTCAGTTCAAGAGAGATGGTCAGTGGGCTGCCATAGTAGCAATAAATAAAAATACAAGTAGAACGTATACAGTCACCTCGCATAAGGAAATCATCGTTGGCCAAACAACTGGTATAAGCGTAACAACACAACCCATTGATGATATATACACGGCTGAACTTCAGCTTCTCAATGGGAGTAAGATGCTTTCTGTAGTTGTATTCACCTCGCCGAATAAATCTGTCGAAGACATAATGAAGTTCATACATTTCGTCCTTGCTTCACATTCTAAAAGAATATCAAGAATTTTCCAAGGAGGTTATCATCTTTTGCCGATGATTATGAGCGGGGATTTCAATATTAATTTTGCTGTTCCTCAAACTGAACCACTTATAAACTTCCTGCGAGACGAATTCGATTTGCACATGAACTCAGATCGAAATATATCTACTACGAAATATGGGACGACCAGTTTATTTGCAGTTTTTCAATGAAAATTAGAAAAGTTAGAGTCGACAGTATATATATATATATGTATATATATATATATATATATATATATATATATATATATATATATATATATATATATATATATATATATATATATATATATATATATATATATATATATATATATATATATATATATATATATATATATATATATATATATATATATATATATATATATATATATATATATATATATATATATATATATATATATATATATATATATATATATATATATATATATATATATATATATATATATATATATATATATATATATATATATATATATATATATATATATATATATATATATATATATATATATATATATATATATATATATATATATATATATATATATAATATATATATATATATATATATATATATATATATATATATATATATATATATATATATATATATATATATATATATATATATATATATATATATATATATCTTTTTTTAGCTACCATAATCCAATTGCGTCGACTATACCGAAAGAGTAATAGACCAATTTAACAATAATAATCAAATGAAAAACTCTGGTTAGTAAAATTGCATTCCTTCTTCCTTCAAAGTAAACTGTGCACACGCACTATACACACGCCATGTTTACACATCTCCTTGAGAGTACTAATGGACTCACTCTTATTTTTTTTTTTATTTATTTATTTAAATTATTACAACTGAATACAATTCATCTAGTAATTTTTCTTTCTTAATTTAGTCACTTGTGAATGAGAGCCCATTGGTCAGCTCCATTTATAGGTTATATACTGAAGTAGTATTTGCTCTGGTGTCCTTAATCCATTAAATCCATTGGTTTCGTTCTCTTCAATCGTCTGCATGTGATGTGTCCAATATACCACGAAGCTCTTCATTTAAGTGGAGATAAATATGTTGTCTATGAATTACTGCAAATTTTTTTATTTCTTCTTGAACCGTCGGGATATTTAGGTCCCTTGAAGGTTGTCATTCCTAATGTACAACGGTGAACGTTAACTATACTACGTAGCACTTTGTTTTGAAAAGTTTGTATGATTTTGGTGTTGGTTTTCTTTGTACAGCTCCAGAGCTGTATTCCGTAAGTCCATACAGGCTTTAGCACCTGTTGATATAATAGCAATTTATTTTCGGTTGACAATTCCGAATTTTTACTGTGCAGCCAATACATTTTTCGATATTTGATATTAAGTTCATGTTTTTTCTAAGGTCATCCCTAGATATTAAACCGTATTTGCATACAGAATCTGCTGGCCGTTAATGATTACAGGTTTGTAACTGAGTTTTAGATTAGTAAAATACACATGCGTGGATTTCGATTCATTTAACTCGATACGCCACATTTTTGTCCATTTTATGATTTTGTCACATGCATCTTGAAGTTTCATTGTCGATTCCTCGACTTATGTTTACACAAAACTATTTATTAATAAAAAAATAATTTATCTCTAAATTATTTTATTTATTTTATTTATTTTAACTCTTTTAATTAATTCATTTCTTTATTACAATTTTAATTTTATTTTAATGTTTTCCAATCGAATAATAACTTAATACTAACTTATAATATCTACTTAAATCTATTACGTTGACACCCGATCTAGTGTGTCAGCAAAATATGCATAAAGGTATTTATGCATATTATCAAATATAATATTATGCATTTTTGATGCGCGTGGTTTTGTGTAGTATCAATCCGCGCGCTTTAGGAAAGTAGATCCCAATTCCACGTTGTTTTCGTTTGCGTCATGTGCAGAGGATCGTAACTCCTCCCGCCGAAGAGAAGGCCATAGGGATTTTGTCCGTATGGTCTTGGGTTCACTGGTTGACTGCGTATTGTTCTGTGTCGCTACTGGTTGTGTTGGTTTGTAGCATCTCTTCCAGATACAATAGATGACAATTGCTATAATAATGATTATGATTAGTGTTGTAATACTGTGTCCTTGTATGCTGTGAGATAACGCCCGTTCTTGTAATAGCGTGATGTGATCTCTATGTTGTAGGGTCCAATTAGTCATTTGTGATAGCGACAATGACTGAATAACGTTTTGACTTGCCACGTCGTGATACGGTATAATGACGATCTGGTCCTCTTGGTAGACGTATTTTGTACTGCTGTAGGTAATGCCCGAGATGTTGACATCACAATTATCGAATTCAATTAACGCTTGGCCTTTGATAGACTTCGTAAATTGGTGACAAGTAGATGTAAATTCTACTTCTGTTGGTGTGGCTACATACACTTTCCCAGTGATGATTTCTGAGACTTCATCTTCCAATTCGTAGACAGTGTGATTACATTGAGCTGGTTGTTGTGAAATGATACTTGGTATGCAGGTGTTGCTTGTTGGTTGTAGTGATTGTTTCGTGCAGTAATACGTGTTTTCCAATTCATTGCATGGTTGTACGATGTATTGATAGTAATTTTGTTCGTTTAGGATGATATTATATGATGAAATCGGGGTAATCATGAGGTTTTTGGATGGAATAGGTTTAATTTTGAAATAACTAAATATTGGTTCATAGAAGGTTGGTACCTGTATACTAAGAATAATTCTAGACTGATTGTAATATCCTTGTAACGTCAATAAATCGTAGATATTGTTTGGGTTGATTATTTCGATTCGGTCGTGAGACAGTAAATCATTAATGAAATGAGTTTCACTGTTAGATAGTAAATGTCTTGAGATGCGTCTGTGTCTAGCCGAACTGAGTGGATCTAAAATGTCGTCTATGTGTTGGGTTAAGGTATCTATTGTATTAATTAATTTAAAGATGTATTGATCTATTTTTATCATTTGTATTCCAGATTGTGTTGTGTTACTGAGTCTATTTAATTCAAAAGCGATCTTCTTATTACTGTCCTTTACGTATTTTTGTACGTAATTGAATCTATCAATCATACCCTTATTTATCTCAATTTGAGCATCATTTTGTTTATTTAAGTTATTTTGATTCTCGTAATGACTGTGTATTGCGGAACTGATTTCATCTAGATCGTGTTGATCTAAGTTTCCTGTAATGTCTTTGATCAAGGAACCTAGTCCGTTAATAAGTCCTCTTTTGATCCGTGAAGGTTTCAAAAGGTTAACGTTGTCTTGTAATTCCTTAAATTTGTGTTCAAGGATTTCTAATTTGTTTTTAAATGCATACTTGTATTCTACATTGTCATTTACGGTTCCTTCGACTATTACCAGGTTTCCATCGTCGATAGCATAATAGAATAATAGTATAATACTATTTTACTATCAAGCACTGCTGGTTTTCCATCGCACGGTTTGAAATAAGCTTATTCGAAATGAGCGTTTGATAAAAAGGATATTATTAGTTTATTTGACACGTATTATGTAATAATAATATATAACGATAATCAGCCAACAAATTGTTTCTCATTGCAACGAGAAAATATTAAAAATGGTAATGGATAAGCTAGAAAAATTAAATTTATTTTTACACTGTTAAATTTGTAACGTTAAAAATATTATTTGCTACGTATTATAATTTGATAGCTAGTATACTGAAATATTTTAATAAACTATTATACTATCAATTTTGGTTTTCCATCGTAATACTTTAATATTATAATACTATTATACTTGTATACTATGACGATGGAAACCCGGTATATGTCGATGTTATTTTGGATAACGCGAAGATTTTGTTCATAGAATTGGATCTCGATAACGTGGACGATCCTTTTATAACTATTGATTATTCTGGCCTGACCCATCTTGACCGGTATCAAGCCCTTGTTGTTGTTCAGGTCGGTAACTTTCAGCGTCTGGCTCGTGACGAGCGTGCACCTGAAATGGATTCTTTATCAGTTTTTTGTGATATTTGCCGTCTTTAGTTAAGATAGTGACCTTGTTATCTTTAAGAATTTTCTTAATGACATATCCGGGTTTGATCTTTGAGCGTTTTTTATTACGAATGTGCACTGTTTGGTCGATTCTCATTTTTGGGGGTTTATCTCGACCAATATTGAGTTTATTGATTAACTTAACCTTTTTTGCATGAGTTTCCTCATGTATACGCTTGCATAGCTCCTCGTATGCTAAGGTATGATTAAGAAGGTATTCTTGTGCGTTTGGGGGTGTAGGATTCATAGGTTTCCCTAAAATAGTATAGTGTCCACTCAATAATTCGAACGGTGTAAATTTTGTTGTTGAGTGAATGGAGTTGTTGTAGGAGAAAATAGCACGATTCATTAACTCTTTGATACCTAATTGAGGGGAATTTAAATGTGCAATTTTGACAAGCTCTTGCAGAGTTGAGTGCAGTCTTTCAACAGGAGAGTTCCCTGTTGACGAATATGATGATGTGTGGTGTAATTCAATATGATGTTCTTCTAAGAAGGCTTTGAACGAAGGTGTGTTCATATTTCCTTCATTGTCGGTAATGATTTTTACTGGTTTACCGTGTATGCTGAAGAATCGCTCAAGTTTTCTTTGGACTTCATCGCTAGTGCGTGTCTTCATGTAGAAGGCTCCAGCGAATTTTGTAAATTTGTCGAGGAGTGAGAGAAATGCATGATTTTGAAAGAAACAGAAATCTATATGGAGGATTTCCATGGGTCGTTTCGGGGTTTCTGTGATCTCATACTCCACTTTCAACGGATGTCTGTCATATTTACGGGAAATAGTAAGTTCTTTTAATGAACTCGTGGTTTTCGACTATTCCACGGTGGTGATTTTCCTCGTGCCTTTTCCTTATTATAGATTGTTGGTCCTCAGGATTGAACACATCTGTTAAAAGAGTGTGTGTTCTTACCAGATATGGTTTGTGAGAATTACCGAATTTCTCTCGGTAAGCTTCTGTAGCTATTTGGAAAACTATATCGTCACACAATATTCCTGTTACTCGATGCTTAGTTACTTGTGTTGAAATATTTAGGCGGATGGTTGGTGAATGATGCCTCGGCATGTATATTATCACTCTATGTTTGCCAAAAGGCTGTTCATGTTGAACATTTATCCCTTGCATCTCGGGATCAACAGTTATGATTAATTGGGAACTAAAATGGTTTATAGGTGTATTGGTAGTTGGTACAATGGTTTGTTCGTCATTGTTTGAGATTTGGGTACCTGTAGAGGAATCCGAGGTTTCGGAGGTGTTCAAGCTATTGATAACGTTAAGTTCAGGTTGCATTCGTGAGAGTGCATCCGCGTTGGTGTTTTTTACACCTTTCTTGTATACGATTTCGTAATCGTATTCCTCCATTTTCAATCTCCAACGAACCAACTTCGAGTTGGGTTCCTTGAGGTTGAAAAGCCATGTCAGAGGCTTGTGGTCGGTGACGATCTTAAACTTTTGGCCAAATAAGTACGGTCGAAAGTACTTAGTTGCCCAGACTATGGCAAGAAGCTCTTTCTCTATAGTAGAGTAGTTTTGCTCTGTGACCGTTAAGGTCCTGGATGCGTAGCATATAGGTTTATCTTTACCTATAGGTCCTTGGGAAAGAACGGCCCCAATGGCTACGTTGCTCGCGTCCGTGGTAAGGATAAATTCCTTAGAAAAATCTGGATACTGTAAGATTGGTTCCTTGCATAACAACTCTTTACAGTATTCGAAACACTGGATATATCTAGTGTCAAGTGTGATCTTTTGATCCTTTCTCAAGCATTCCGTTAAGGGCTTGGTAATTTCAGAAAAGTTTTTGATGAACTTACGATAATATCCTAACAGGCCTAAAAAGCTTTTAATTTCTTTCTCCGTTTTAGGAATTGGAAAGTCTTTAATAGCCTTAATTTTATCGGGGTTTGGTTTGACCCCATCGCTCGTAACGATATGGCCCAGAAAGGCAATTTCTCTATGGAGAAATTCCGATTTATCCATCTGTACTTTTAGGTTGGCTTTCCTGAGTTTATTAAAAACGTGTTTTAGGCTTTCTATGTGCTCCTGGAGTGAGGTGGAAAAGACGATGATATCGTCCATGTAGCACAAACACGATTTGCCTTGTAATTCTCCAAGGACATTGTCCATGACTCTCTGGAATGTCGATGGTGCGTTTTTAAGCCCAAAAGGCATTCTTACGTATTCGTAGTGCCCATGGTCTACGGAGAAAGCTGTTTTACGGATATCCTCTTTTCTAACTTCAATCTGGTGAAAACCAGAAGCTAGATCTAATGTCGAAAAATACAGACATTTGCCCAATTTGTCCAGGATATCCGTGATGTTCGGAAGCGGATACCGGTCGTCTATAGTTTTTTCGTTCAATTTGCGATAGTCAATAACTAATCGCCACTTGACTTTGCCACTTGCATCGGCCTTTTTTGGCACGATCCATATGGGCGATGACCAAGGAGAGAAGCTGGGACGGATGATTCCATCCTGTAGCATTTTGTCTATTTGCTTCTTTCCTTCCTCTTTATGGACGAACGGGTACCGGTAACTCTTGGTGAAAATGGGTTTATCGTCTTTCAGGTTTATCTCATGTTTGACGTCATTGGTAAATGACAGTCGTTGTTCTGATTTGAGAAATAGATCCTGGTATTGAAGACAAAGCTTACTGATTGCTACTTTTTCTTCAGGATTGAGATGTTGAACCCTAATTAACTTTGTGATATCTTCATTTTGTGTTTCATCCAATTCTTGTACATGGCAATGGTGGGATTCGACCCGAAAAGATTTTTTTAATAGATCGACTTTAATTGGTTGTTCGATAACGAATGTGTGTTGCTTATTGCTATAATTGACGATTTCCAGAGTAGCGTACCAATTTTTACTATGGTATATTCCCTCGGGGATAATTAGATTGCCATTGATTGTAGTTGGCATCACGTATATATCACCGTTCTCTACGTCTACCGGGAGTTCAGCGGTAAGCTTACTTCTTGGTAATATAGAATAGGGTTTGGATGAATAATTTGGCTTGAACAGTAAAGGGATCTTTACTTTATCTGTTTTCAAAATTGAATTGGCTAAATCTAATGTAACACCAAGTTGTTGCATTATTTCAAGTCCCATTAACCCATCGAAATATTCATGGAACTTAAACAAAAGGAATTCCATGGGTTCCCTGGTTTTGAACTCCATAAGTCCTGGAATTACTACCTTTTGGTCTATAGCATGGGTGTTAAACATCGTTTTTATATTGATAGGGGGTATGGTACGTATCCGTGAAGGATGTACGAACTCTGGGTTCAGAAAGGATTTATTAGAGCCAGTGTCAATTAGAATTTTTAGTGTTTTTTGTGGGTTTAACCGTACGTGTATGTACGGAAGGGTATATGTTTGATGACTGTTAACATCTATGTACCCAACTCCGTTGGAGAGGCTTCGGGATGAAAATTTTCGTCATCTACTTCGCCTTCTTCTAAGTCAGGGAAGTATAATGGTGCTTCCTCTTCATGCTGTTCCGATTGTTCCTCGAAGTTGGTCTCAGTATTGAAAATTTCCTGAGCCCGGAACTGCGGAGGTCCATTTGATTGGAATTGATATTTATTTGGCTGGTTCGGCTTGTTGTAAAATGCGTACTGGGTATAACCGTTTGGATTGGATGTCGTATCCATTTTATCTACCTTCCTTGGTGGAATCATAGGAGGTTTATGCACGAATCTATTATATAGTTCGTGGGACCATTTTGACTAACATTTTGTTGTGTAAAAGGCCTATGGTTGTAATACTGAGGTGGAGGTCGCTGATTAACTTGCGGGTGAAAGTTTCTATTTTGAAGATAGGGTGGACCATTTGAATAATTATTCCGTTGAGGATTTATTGGTCTTGATACGATTGGCCTTTGTGGGGTGAAGTTTGCATTCATGGTTGTACCTTTTTTCATGTACGTCATGTTCTGCTCCTTCAAGCAATGTGAGAATGCTTCTGCCAAGCTATGCGGCTGCATAGCTCGAATCATTGAGCCTAGGGGCTCTTTGAGTCCAGCAAGGAATGTGTTGAGGCACATTTCTTGATAGAGCTCCCTTTTCGATCTTATCACTATACTATTGTGTTCGTTCAATTTGATGTGATTGATTATAGTGCTCTGAATATCTATTATTTTAGCAAAATATTTCTCAATCGTATCATTTCCTTGGGTTATGCTGTACAAATCTCTTACGAGATTTGTTTCGTTTCTTTTATCTGCGTAGTGGGTAATTAAGTTGTCCTTAATTGCTTCCCACTCTAACGGGGTTCCGTACATTGTTAGTACCTCGTTAGCTTCGCCTCGAATTTTATTGCGGATTGCTCTTAGAAATATTTTTGAGCACGGCTGCCCGTCGATGTCATTACATAAATTAAGAATTTCCTCCACGTTCTCGATAAATTCAAAGAGGGTGTGTCGGCTGCCCTCGTAACTTGGGAGGTCTTTGATCGCGTCAGGGATCCTAAGATTCCTGAACACGTCATTGTTACTATTTCCACAGTCTCTCACATTATCAAAATCACCGTTAACTGACATATTGTTAGAGGCTGGGTTATGATTAATATTTTCAACTTTTAAATTTTCAAATTTATCTATTAAATTATCTAAATATTTGTTTCTATGTGAAATTGTTCTATAAACCGTAGAACTTTCTTGTTTGTTAATGTCTAAATAATTGTGTTTAATTTTATGTGAAGTTCTATGAACCGTAGAACTTCGGTGAGATATTAAGTTATTTCGATTAGAGGAATTTTTGAACATAAATTAAATATCAAAAAACGCTTACCATGTAATAATTATAAATGCTGCTTTCATCATCAATGCACCGTTGATAAAAATGACTTCACTGCGTATTTTGCTGTGTTTGCTTATTTTAATTTTTTATATTTTTTTTGCACTGTTCTGGTACGTACGCCAGGTCGTATTTTAAAAATTTTATTAAATAGATTACAGGAAAAATTTATTACTTTGGATTTATTAATAATTCACTGAATTTTTATAAATGTTCGTTGTTCACTTGGTATCGATAAACCTTCGATACGAGCACTTTTCTTACACTCCGAAACAACGAGAAAAATTTTGAACGTATGGTTTTTTGATGTTTAAAAACATCCACTACAAACTGCGCCACTTATGTTTACACAAAACTATTTATTAATAAAAAAATAATTTATCTCTAAATTATTTTATTTATTTTATTTATTTTAACTCTTTTAATTAATTTATTTCTTTATTACAATTTTAATTTTATTTTAATGTTTTCCAATCGAATAATAACTTAATACTAACTTATAATATCTACTTAAATCTATTACGTTGACACCCGATCTAGTGTGTCAGCAAAATATGCATAAAGGTATTTATGCATATTATCAAATATAATATTATGCATTTTTGATGCGCGTGGTTTTGTGTAGTATCAATCCGCGCGCTTTAGGAAAGTAGATCCCAATTCCACGTTGTTTTCGTTTGCGTCATGTGCAGAGGATCGTAACTCTCGATAGTGTCTCCTATTGAGAGAACTGTAGTGTCATCAGTAAATGTTACAACGGTAACATCGTTTAATTGCGGTAAATCTTTGGTGTACAGCAGGTAAAGAATAGGTCCCAAAACACTACCCTGCGGAACTCCTGCCGAAATCATTTTTAGCTCGGATCATCTTCAAATTTTTCCCTAAAGTGGCAATTCTCTATGTATGATTTTAAAATCATATAATATTGTTTTGGTAAATCTCTATGTAGTTTGAAGAGTAAACCTCTGTGTCACACCTTGTTGAAGGCCTACACCACATTTAAGAAGATTATAGAACAACCCTTTTTCCTCTCTAATGTATTCTCAATGACATCTGTAAGCTTAAGAACCTGCTCAATAGTTGAGCATTTCTCTCTGAAACCAAACTGATATTCTGGGATAAGGTTTCTTTGTTCAGTGTTTTTTTTCAATATTTTCAGCAACAGCCTCTCAAACAATTTCGCTAGTGTTGGTAGAAGTGAAATTGGCCGGTATAGATTTTCTATCATTCGGTGATAGAAAAAATCAATTTTCGTAAGTCGATCCAGAATTAACTTATTTAGTTTATTCTGCTCCTCAATGCTATTTAAAATTACTTGGACAGTGTTTTTGAAATTTTCGGTACCGTTGGTCTCATTTTCTTTCGAATTTGAAGAGGCCTGTGCATATGTATAATTTTCCATACGCATAGATGCTTCATTTCTTGGTCGATGCTTGTTTGGATGATTTAGAGGGGGTTTGCGTGCCTGATCCCTTATTTTCTGTAGCTGTTTGGCAACCTCACATCCTCGGTAGTTGGCTGGATGCTGGCCATTACAATTTATACATTTTGCTGGTTCTTCTTTAGATAGTTTGCAAGTTTGTGTTGGGTGCTTTCCAGCACATTTCACACATCTAGGTTCGCGCGCGCAATATCGTTGCGTATGGTTATAGCCTTGGCATTTTTTACATTGTACTATTCTTGTACTGCCTCTTTTAACAGTTTCGATCTTTACTCGCATGTTGAGTATGCCAGTTATATTGTAAATTTTTTCTATTTGCTTGGACTTATCAAACGTTAGCATGAACAGGGGAAGCCCTCTTTTTGAAACGGTTTCTAGTCGGTTTTCTCCGCTACGTCCCTCTCTTTTAATAATGTTCACGGCATCAAGGATTTTAAATCCTTTATTTTCTAGATCCTCCATCATTGAATTACTTTCACAGGCTGGATGTAGGCCTCTTGACATGACCTTGATGGGACGATCGTTTTTATTTTCGTGCGTGTACCACTGATATTTTTCCGTATTCAGCTTCATTGACAAGTTTCTGTATGCGTTTGGATTTGAAGTGTTAATCTTCAATACATTATTGTTCAGAGTAGTAATTGTATACTCTTGTTCCGTAACAGTACTCATTACACTTTAGATTTCTGAGTAGTTGGTTACTCCTACTATAAAAATCGGTGGTGGATCTTTTACCTTTTGCTGTGCTTCGTTTTGTTGAGCTGGTTCCCCCGTTCGGGTGATTTTTCTACCTCTGGTGAGGACTCAGCGACATTTGTTGGCGGACATGATTTCATTTTTGGTTTAGCTGGTTGTTGTTCTTGAGCTAGATGTTTCTTGATGATTGACCGTTTTCTAGAAACCTCTTTTGAAGCTGATGGTAAACTTTCTGCCATTTCTGGTGAGTGTTGAGCTTTCCTTTTTATACTTGGTCTTTTACTCCGCTTCAACACCCAATTTGTTTCTCTTTCCAATTCTTCTTCATAAAATATTTTTAAAAATATTTGTAAGTTTTAAAACATTTCTTGTCAAGAATTGTAATTTCTGCTTAAATTTGATTTGGACTGATATTAAATTGGAAAACCGAACGAGACCGATTTTATTGCAATACTAATTCAGAATATTTTAGATTATAGCCATTTTTCTCGTACATTTTTCAAAATATTAACAAAAAATAGAAATAGCCAGTGAAAGTGGACAGATTTCGAACAAATATCACTGGAATTCTTCCAATTTAAAGAAAAAGATCAAGTAGAAGTTTCACCCCGATCTGTCAATCCATCTGGGCTGAAAAGAACCAACAACATTTAGTTTGCACGACACCACCCATGCATACACGCATAGCCATACAGAGATTTTTTAAAACGCCTGAATAATACATCCACAAAAATCTCGAGGCCAAATTTAAGAAAGAAAAAAGAAAGTAAATATAGAGAACACGTTGGTAAACACATTTTACTTGGAAATGACAAGCTTAGAAAACAAACTTTATTTCACCAAAATTCGACATCTCTACAGTTCAGGCGAATTGATTATTCTGAAAATACTTCAAACTTAAACTTTTCCATAAATTGGGAGATTCTTGCGAAATTTGGTGAAAGAATAAGTACCTTAAGTTAAGCCTTTACAAAAAACGACAGAGTTTAATTTAATAAATTAGAAAGTAATTTTAAAGAGTAAGTTTTAACCAACAATTCTATTTAGAAGAAGGGATAATGATTTTTCTTTTGATTATGCAAGAAAGTTTTACTAAAAGTCCGGTAAGTTTAATTTTTCCCTTGAGAAATCACGAGTGGTGTATTCGAGATCTACGTATACATCCGTAATAAAAGAAAGTCGGGTGTTGGTCACAACAAATTCACGCCTTCATTTTTTTTTAAACTCCCCTTTTCATTCACGCACACACCCATCCATTCGCCTACTCACACAATTACGGTATACCACCTGCACGTTGCAAGCTCCATGTCAACCTGCACACTGACATGAACGGTACTTCGGCGCTGAATTCTGCACTCCAACAGAGGGTCTAAGTGAGTAATGGAAAGCTGGTGAGAAATTTTACGACAGAGCAGAGGTCCGTTCCATCGGCGTAGAAAAATTCCTATTATGAGATCAGTAGACTGATTGTCCTCGACAAGATATAGAACGAGCCGAAGATCGATCCCCATGAAATCACTCTGTAAACAATATAATTGACATTTAAGAATTAGGTCGACCTAAATTTGAAACGAAAAATGTACTCTAGCGTTTATTTCAATTTTAGCGAAATACATTCGCCGGTTTACCATTTTGATACGTTCGAGTTTATTATGTTGTGTTAAAGTTTGTGTTGAGCAAATTTAACTCAAGACAAACATTATACGCATAATTTCGTAATTGAAGCCCAAAAGGTTACACGCACTCATCGTGTGTGTTTTTGTATATGTAATTTTTTAAATAAAGCTGCTCATTGTTTTCATTCATCATCCACACATTGAAAAAACGATTCTCCCGCATAAATTAAGTTTATTCCAATGAAAGCGAGTAAGCTTTTACTGTACACAACACACATGAACACCTGTAAACCATACATAAAAAAATCAATATATTATATGTATGTGTAGATGGTTATAACAGGATTTTTTTTATTTTTCCAATCAATTTAACTAAAAACTTGTTATATGATCGAACATGTATTAAATACGATAGGATAACTACACACATGCCATAATATGTACATCGTGTAACGTACATTTGTTCGTACTTCATACTCGTAGCCGTGTATATATAGATATTAGATATCGTATCGAAATTGTTTTTATAGCTAATTAGATAACAAAGAATTGATAGCAAATTGGTTCTACTTAAGTAATATAAACGAGAGGATACATGTAATTTGCAGGAAGATGATTTTCCCAATAATTTAGTTTTGTTTTTTCTTCGTTTCTAATTTCAGATAAACCAATATGTCGCCCCGATCAAAAACGTATTTATGGTGTGGCACGTAACGAGGCAGCTGAAATTTTATGTGAGGTAGATTCATATCCGCCACCTGAAACTTTTAAATGGAGCTTCAATAATACAACAGAAACATTTGATATGCCACAAAGTGGCCATCGGATACACAGATCGGCACAGGCATCAACATTAACGTATACGCCAGTTAAGGTAAGCCACGTATTATTTATTATAAGTTTTCGATAAATCGTCATATTGACTATCACAGATTTTTTCCGTTACCTTTTTAATCTGTTTTCCCTCCAAATTTTCGCAAGTGAAGAATAAATTAAAGGGAAAAATAATGTTTTATAGAGTGATAAATCTGACCAGGGTTATTTTAAAGTGTGCTTTGTATGGAGATACACAAATTTTATAAGTAATTAAAGCTGTCGTAGCTACGTTAATTACATATCTGTTTGCAACGTAAAAAAATATTCATCCAAAGATTCATATTTTTATATAAATCGGATGTACAAAGTCATGAGTTCTCAGAAGGTAGCCCAGTAACCAAATAAACAAAATGCGACACGTGCCGTATACATTTCTTATTAAAGTAAATATTTTTCTTTATTGCTCTTAATTGTTGCCTTCCTTATGAATATAGCAGATTCAATTGTAAAAGTGTTTTCTCGTAAAAGTATGCTTCTTATCTAAGATCGCATTAGTAGTAGAACAAAAGTTGGCATCTGGTTATCAGAACAGGGTTATTGTTTAATTTAAAAACTTTTCTCAAATGCCAATATATTCATTGTCATGTATGATGAAAAATTAAGCAGCAAAATTTTATTTGGATGTAGCATTATCACTTTTTGTATCGCTAAAAATAATTTGTTTAAAGAAGAAGAATTGCTTACGGGAGGTATTAATTGACCTTAAAAGGAAATTAAATCCATTAGACAATTAATACTTTCTTATTTAAAAAAAAAAAAAAAAAAAAAAAAAAAAAACAAGGAGTTCGAAATTTAAATTTTTTACTTATGGCAATTCCACTTCTGCCATGCCACAAAACCCCCGCAAATTGGCAAATTATAACCATAAAATAATTTTGAAAAAAATGAAAGCAAAAAAAAATTAATATTGGGTGGCCCATCTAACGTTTGCAATTTAATTTGGCTCTAATTTAAAGACGAATTTTTCAAAGCGGTTTGTTTTATTAAAAATAGTATACATTATGCTATTATTTGTAGAAGACAATGTCATTGATTTCCACGGCTGGCTTTACAGTACCCCATTCTACCAACCCAATTTTTCAGAATTCTGATGGGATTCGAACCCAGTACCTCCCGGTCCAACTGCCGAAGCTTCAACCACTGCACCACTTGTCCGGTAAGGGCGGCTCCTTGCTCATTGTCGAAAAAAAATGAACCGATGATGCCGCCGGTCCGAAATCCACATCTAACAGTCACTCGTTGTGGATGCATCGGCTTCTCCATGATTACGTGTGGATTTTCTAAGCCCCAAATGCGACAATTTTACTTGTTGACGGAGCCTTTGGGGGCGAAAATGAGCTTCGTCGGAAAAGATGATTTTTCGGTAAAAATGCTCGTTCCACAGCCCAATTGGCGAACCGAAAACGTTACGGGTCAATTTACTTCAGCCCCTGCACTAATTGAACTTTGTGCAACACCCCCCTCATAGCGAGGTCTTTATTCAAAATTCTCATCACAGAACTGCATGAAATCAATTCTGGGGCACGATGGCGAGATGATGTTCATGGATGATCAGACATATTCTGAGTAACAGCTGCAATGTTCTCGGCTGTAAATGCACGTGGTGGTTTATCTAATAAACAACCAGTTTCGTGTTTAAATTGATCCACAAACAGCTTTGTATATAGGCATTTAATTTTTAGTGAATTGTCCACGTAAATTTCTTACAGTTTGGATAGAACACTCACTAATTTGAAAGTAAATTTTCAATATTTTACAATTTTGTTCAAGCGTAAGGCGACCTATTTCGCAAGTGTTAAACATTAAATTAATTTTCTGTCATAACATCAATGACGTAAGTATTGCCATACTCGAAAGTTTTCAAAAAAGTTTTACCAAAAATTTCAGTGGACTTATGGATGAATGTCGCAATTCACAAGCACCTGACGTATACCACCGGATTCGTTAAAGTTTTGAATATAGAATTGGGATATTTCCCGAAAAAGTCTATTTGGAATTATCTAGTTATACACTGAGAAAAAAAGACCAGTAAAAATAAAAAAATACTCATATAAAATCAAAAAAATATACATATATTTTTTAGGCGAAAAGTCTTGTTTTTACTTAAAATAAGTAAAAACCTAATCTTTTTATTTTTTAAATTGTTTTTATTTTCAAAAATACTTTCCTTACTTATGTCAAATAGTTTTCTTAAATTTAAAGAGATTGTTATTTAAAACTAAACAAACTATAGGCTATTTTTAAAAGATTTATTTTAATTTTTAAATAATTAATTTTTAACAAATGTCATAACATAGTATATCTACCACAAAAAGTAGAAAATTACCTCCCCTCCCAAGTTTTTAACCCCCAGAGCCATTTTGTAAAAATACATACAACCCTTAAAAAAATATAATGAGAACTTCCTCAAGTTCTTTCTTGATAGTTTGGTTTCGTACTGATAAACAGTTGGTTGCAACGACCAAACTGCAAAAATTCAAACCTTCATACCATTATTATAACACAAGAACATATCGATTTGGCGAATTATATCAGATATAGACGAATTGAAATATAAAACAACGGGATTTCTGGCAAAATCATTAATATAAACATTTCAACTCTTCTTTTGAAATAAATTATTCTGTTTAAATAAATAAACTTTTTAAATTTAAGAAATATTTTATAAATCATTTTACAAGATATGTTATTACAGCTATTTATTAGTTTGGAAAAATTTCATTTAATTTCAAAAAAATACTTTTTAAATTTAAAAAATTTATAACATATAAAAATAATTACTAAAAACTTCGTTTTTTAATTTTACAAACCAAAATTGTTCTCAGTGTAGTCGCTTAAATATCGTCTGACAAGCGATTCACGAGCACTTGACTTATATCAAGCGCTGGTGAATCGCCTGTGAAGCGAGATTCAAAAGACTATATCCTTATAATGGCAAGTAGAGGTTTCTGAAAATTGCTCAGTTTGTTATCAAAACTTCAAACGACTAATCCATGAACCAAAAATTAAAATTTCTAGTTTCCCAGAAATTGAAACTTAAAAATACATAAAAGTAATTTTTAAAATTTCGGGTTGCATGTTACCAATGTCATGACAGGGTATCATGCAGTTTTTAATTTCGTAATAGTGATTTTTTCGCGATGGGCTAGAAAACTCTCCCGATAGTGAAAGTTTAGTGTATCTATCAGATTTTTTTGAACTGAATATCGGGCAAGCTTCATTTACATGTATCACTGGATTATCAACAGGTAAAAGATAGATTTAATGGTTTATTACAACTTTATTTATTTTTGAAATATCCAAAATAATATAGAAAAAACTAACAATTAACAGAATATACAATATAAATATGTTACGGTAAAAGCCCGAAATCGGAAAACCTCAGAATTGAAAAAACTACTATTTCTATAAAAATGCGGTTTACATTCAAACTGCAACTGTTAGCCCAATTAAAGAGAATGACAAGCGTACTTTGCATGCGTTCTCTTAACGTGGAAGGTTATTTACGGTAGGCATCAATTGCAACATTATCCATACGTAAGCAACTACCTTAACTCGCCCCGTCATTTATGACCTAGTTCCAAAGAAGATGGTATAACTCCCCACTATGCTGTGTGCCTCCACAAATCATGTGGATGCACACAGCATAGTGGGCACACAGCAATCACGACCTGGCAAGAATAAGTTCGCAATGAGTAACCAATATATCGAAAGTTATCTTACGACGAAACACCGTAATTACATCATCAATATTACTGAAAAAATCAAAAATATCCTAACCATTTCAAACGTTTGGAGGCAGGTGTGTACCTGATGGCATTTCGAGTTTACTGTTAAAAGATTTTACAAATTTGGAAATTCCGTTCTGCTTGCTATAGTCATTAATACAAGCAGAATTCCCCAAAAAGTGGAAAACAACTTCAAATCTGGAGCAAGGATTGATGTGTCTTATTATAGAGGAATAAAATCAATATCTTCAATTACAAAATTGTTAGGACTAGTAGTACGCAACATCTTTAACACTTTGATTCCTCATTATATTTCAAATAATCAAGATGGCTTTGTGGCAAAAAGATTATCAACAGAAAACCTCTTAGAAGATACCACTAACATGAGCGCAATTAAATTGAAAAAAAAAATGAGAAAGTTGATGTTGTTTATATAGATTTTGCCAAAGCCTTCGATTCCGTCAGCCATTGCAAAATTTTATAGTGATTATTCAAATTTTGCTTCACCATCCAATTTGTAGTTTAGTTTTAATTTAAGTGATTAAATTCGATATGATGAACTGAGAAATAAGAGACTGAAGTTATTTCGAGCCACTTCAGGGGTACGCAAGGACACTGGATGTTTATCATTTTATTTATGGGTTAACCGAAGTAATACATTTTAACTTTAAACAAATGAAAATAACTATTTTTCGTTTTGTGATAATTTTTTTTGGATTTTTGAACTAGTTTCGAGTCCTCACTCTTCATCAGCTAATTCACTATTCTAATTTTGACTCACAAATGTAGTACAATAGCGAATTAGTTGATGAACAGTGAAGACTCGAAACTAGTTCAAAAATAAAAAATAAAAATAAAATAAAATTATCACTAAAAGAAAAATAGTTATTCTCATTTGTTTAAAGTTAAAATTAAATACAGTGATAAAAGTACACAAAAAATTGAAAATAATGAAGTAATAAAGCCTGCTCTGATCGTGATATTTGCAGATGATCTTAAAATTTATAGAATCGTGTAAAATATCGACGATACTTATAAACTGCAAAAATATGCGAACATTCTAGCAACTTGGTGTAACTCCAACCTTCTCATGCCCAACAAAACTTGTATGTTTTTGAATTTTTAATGCTTTTAATATTTTAGGTTTAAAGTCAAATTTATTGATTTTTCTAATAAACAAATAAATTACTGTGTGAAACAGGTTTATCAGCCTATTTCAACGTTTATAAACGCCAGCTTAACAAAATTTGAAGTTGTTGAATTTTTGTGCCTAACCTAAGGTGGTAAAATTGACCTTTAAATTTCATATTTGAATCCATTACCGACTGAGATCAATTCCGTCTAGCTTGACAGAAAAACAATTTATTACTTACCTGTGTTACATATAGATGGACTTGCCCATAGGGAAACATTTGACCTAATATCTGATAGCACTGTGGTGTAATAAACTATTAAATATGGTAAAATCAACCTTTAAATTACATATTAGAAGCGTTTACCATCTTAAAGCAGTTTCGTCTAGTCTGGCACAAAAATAATTTATTACCCACGTGGGTAATGTTGATTTGTTTTCCGCAAGACCCGTGGAGTAACATTTGACTTAATATCTGGTAGCGGTCTCGTGTAATATAAGCCTATACCACCTGAAGCTAATTTCGTCAAACATGACACAAAAACAAGTTAAAACACACCTGAATAAAGCTGCCAAGTTAAAACACACATGAATAAAGCTGCCTTACCGTTCAAAAAATATATTAAAAATTTAGTTGAACAAAAAATTCCCAATCAACTTTGTTTCGAAAAAAATATTTGTACCAAACAATTTCAACAGTAGGGCAGGAAAATATAATTTAGACAAAAATGTTATGAAAATGTTTTCCCCAATTCCTTATACCCAAAGAAAGCCAGAATAGTGTCACAGGCCGCCACCATAAAGTTTTGGAAAGCAGATCAACCTTACCCAGTGCCACTATTCTGGTAATTCCTCGGTACTAGGGAATTCCAGTTCAAATATTTTTTTCCTCATACTGAGGAGAAAAATTTGATGTAAATATTTATAAATTGGGAATAATTTTTCCATATCCAAATTGGCAGGGAAAATTATTTCCAATTTTATTTTATTTTCAAAAAAAAAATTAGCACTAGCCTTTTACCTCAGTATGGCAGAAAAATAAATTTTAAATTGAAATTACATATAGAATCTTTCCCCAATTCCCTATTTCCAGGGAATTACCAGATAGTGCCACAGGAATTGAGAATTGGGGAAAGATTTTATATGTAATTTCTATTTAAACTTTTTTTTCGGGTAAAAAGCTAGTGTTAATTTTTTTCAAAACAAAATTAAATTGGGAATAATTTTCCCTTCCAATTGTGACTTGAACCCCCGTGCTCTAGCGGAAAAAAATATTACTAGGCAAAAGAGTTTAGTCAGGCTTTTCTATAATTTTTCTAAGAAAGGTGGTCTTGGAAAGTTATTATTATATTATTTGTATATTGCATTAAAATATAAAATCTATAAATTTTCTTCTTATTTTTCAGTCCTAATTTAGATATGGAAAAATTGTTCCCAATTTATAAATATTAAGATCAAACTTTTTGCTCTTTAGTAGGGAGAAAAAAAAACATAATTTAGACAAAATGCTATGAAAGTATTTTTCTCAATTCCTTATCCCAAGGAAAGCCGGAATAGTGCCACTGGTGTAATAAATTGTTATAAGTGGAAAAATCGACCTATAAATTACATATGCATGAGAAGCCTTTACTATACACTCAGAAAAAAATATGATAAATACATGATTGCATTTACCATAAATAATATCATCATTTATGTTAAATACAATTATTTAAATGATTGATTTTATCATACTATGATTGATTTTATCGTACTATGATATTCTTGATCATTCGTCTTGATCTTCTTCATCATAACAATGATGATCCCTCAAAAAAAAATTTTTTTGAGTGATCTATCTAACCAAGACAGTCTAACCTGGTCAAAAATAATTTAATGCCCCCTGAGTAACGCTGACCCCTCTAAATGACTTCTAGCGCAACATGCATGTAGCCCAAGTTCTCATGACTTCAAGTTTTTAAAATCTCGATTTTCAAAATCCCGGTTTTCAAATCCCGGTTTTCAAAATCCCGGTTTTGTTTTTTTCTAGTTTTAAAGTTTTGATTTTGAAAAAAATATATTTTATCAATTAATCTGAAATCATACATGTTAATCACAGAATAGATTTCTTTGAATAAATAAATAAATAAAATTCGGACCGGCCAAACTAATAATATTTTAACATAAAAATAAGATATCTCGCCAAAAACTTTACTAGAAAAAACCAAGGCTGCGAAGTCAGGGCAGTAAACATGTCGCATTGAGTTTCTTTCTAAAAAGAAAAATGATTGCACCATTTTGTTATGCAAGATTTTATACTTGCAACATTTTCAACCCCATTTCCATCACGTGACGAGTTTCAACATAATCGATTAAGAAATGGCCTAGTTCCATCCCTAATGACAATATTTCAGAACTTTATCAAACATCATTTTAAAATCTCATTTAAATCCCACATGTCGATTTTCGACATAATCGGTTAAGAAATAGCCAGGTTTCATCCCTATCCGCCTTATTCCAGAACTTTATCAAAAACACATTTTTTGAATTCCATTTAGGCCAGACCCACATGTCGATTTTCGGTTAAAAAATAGCCTAGTTCTATAGCGATGGCCGTATTTCAGAACTTTATCAAAAAATCAGTTTAGAAATCCTTTTCCATCGCACGTGTAGAATTTCAACAAAATCAATTTAGAAATAGCCTAACTTATCGAATTTCAACAAAATATGTTAAGAAATGACCAAATTCCATCCCCCTATTAGCCATTTTGCAGAACTTTATCGCAAACCCATTTTTCAATTTTGTCAAAAAATCATTTAAGAGTCCCTTTTCCCCACATGTCAAATTTTAAAAATTCAAACCGGGATTTCCTAAAAATCGGGATTTTTTTTATAAAAAACCGGGATTTTGAAAACCGGGATTTATAACAAAAATCGGGATTTTACCAAACCGGGATTTCGTTACACACCCATTTTTAGTCTTTGTCCCAAAACATCTTATGTTTGCCAGAATTCGAACGATTATACTACACTGCTCTTCAAAGAATTTCGGACACTACATTTTTTCAGTAAATATTTGTGTTGACGGTAACTATTCGCATTATTATAGTTATAGTTTTACGAAATAATATAATTATAATTAGTGTCAAAAAGCACTAACGGGACAAGTTTTTGTTTAATAAAGTAGCCGAAGGATCGAAACAAATGAATCAAGCCAAATTTTTGGATATGTAGATGAAATCGTGCTTTCAAAAAGCCTTGGTTTGGAAGTGAACAGCAGCAAAACCAATTTTTTTATCAACACCCATTAACGTCTCCATGGTAAATCTCAGGATTAGCGAAAGAAAACTTTAAATACCTCGGGTGAGTTGTAACATCGTCGAATGATATGCAAGCAGAAATAAAAGCCTGAATTGCTGCCGGACAACAAGTTGTCTACGCCCAATCAAAACTATTGCTATCTAAACATCTATCGGAGTCATGCAAACTCCTTTATATTTTTTTATGGAGAAAGCCGATAACTATAGCTTGAGATTATAAGACAATGCACAGTGTAGCACATAACACATTAAAAACGCCCAGTCGTAACTTTTTGGCACCACCCGGAATCGAACCCGGGACCCCCGAATTACAGAGCAAGCACTCTATGTACTATGCTATTGAGGGTGCCCCCCCCCCCTCTTTATAAAGCACTCATAAGAACTGTGCTAGCTTTTGGAAGCGAGAGCTAAACCATGACCTCTAACGATTGTAGATTGTTATCTACCTTCGAAAAGAAGCCCATTCGTTCAATCTTTGGTTCAATTAAAGTCACGAACAACGAATATCGGATTCGTATGAACTACGAAATAAAGCAAGTTCTTGGAGTCGATATCGTGTGATTCATCAAAACCAATCGAGTTAGATAGCTCGGCCACGTTAAAAGGTCCCCACAACAACGAATGATATTAGGATGTCGAAACTGGAGGACAAGAGCGATGGACCGAGACGGATGGAGGACATAGTGCGGGCAGCAAAAGTGACAGATAGAGAAAGAGAGAGTGGATATTGATTTAAGTACTATATTCATTTTTATTAAAATAAAAATCAAAATCAATCTAAGCGGCCGGTACTTTAATACCGAGTAATTCCTCCACGAGCTCTGATCACATCTAGCATTCTTTTTGGCATACCGTACACCATGTACTTCTGAGCTATCATTTCCCATTCTGTCTGCAGCGTTGATTGAAGGTGATCTAAGGTTTCTGGAATGACTGCCCTTTGCCTAAAACGACGCCTTAGCATATCTCGTACGTGCTCAATGGGATTCAGGTGAGAGCTACGAGCGGGCCAAACAATTCGATCAATTCCCATCTCATCCAAATAATTATTGACAACATTTGCAACGTGGGGTTTTGCATTATCATGCATTCAGCATTAATAATCCGACCAAATTTTTTTGACGAGCAGTGTATATTAAATTGTTTAGAACATTTTTTTTATTTTAGTAGTTTTCTTTTTTGAGTGCAATGATTTTTTAATGATAATAATCGGTTTGGCGTGAAATTTATCCTTAGGCAAATCGTAGGGATTGCCTTAAACTAACCAATGAAATGTTATTAATTTGTAATAAATTCTGGTGCAAAACCGATATCACCGCTACATCAAAAGTTTCAATTTTTGGCGGTGCGTAGGTTAAATTATAAGCTAAACCGACCGCACGTTCCTCAAAAATTGTAACTGTATTAAAATCGGTATTTATTGTAATAAATGTGAACCTAATTTGGTCGCTGCAGGTTCAAAGCACTCCTTTTATCTGTTAGTTATATTTGTCCGAGTAAACCTTATATGTACCTGTCGGACGTATCGATCTTTTACTTTGACAGCATTTTGTTTTCCGGTTTTTTGTACCTATAAAATAAAGAAAATATAAATGTTACCGAGAAATACAAAATTGAATAACGTATGTGAAAAAGATGCATAGACACAAGGTCTCTATATAAAAGCAGCACGTATAGCATCAAACGAATTTTATCTTCCTTGATTACCGTATTTCAATCTGTATAAACACAAACGTAAACCATCAAATATTTTATTTGGGTTTAAAGGTTATCTATATATGTACATATATCGTATATGTCTATATAATGTTCAATAAAATGCGAGAGTATAGCAAAAATCTGGAAAAATCATTCCTCAGTACAAAATAAATAGCCACGATAGCCATCAGATATGAGTTAATTCAACCGAATCAAATTTCTGGATCAAATTATTGTACGGTATTTTTACTCCCCATCCATACATATATGCCGTATGTACTTCGTAGTTTACAGCAAAAAAGCATTTCAATTTTCAGTAAAAAAATAATCAATACAATTTTTTGTGTACTGTGAAAATAGTTTTAAGAAAATTTTCCATACTCTACGTAATATAGGTTAGGTAAGTATGTGTACGTCTGTACAATATACACCATGTATACGTTATGTAGGGGGGGGACAGAGAAATATGTTATTTTCAGCACACAAAAAATGTGCTGATTTCTAAACAATAATAACTCTGTATACTCATATAGACGATACATTAGAAATGATGAGGATGACATAATTCCCGGAAATTCGTTTTTTTGTAGTTTTCCTTTCGTATACTTTGTTTCTCCAATCAACCTGAATATGCTCATTCAATTACGTTAATTTAATGTACAGAACATACATTATGTATAAGCAGTGAATTTAAGAAAAGTTGGCCATTTCTATATTTGACGAAACTGTCACGCCCGAGAGGTTTATTCTAGAATTATTTCTTGGAAAAACTGTATTACATATACGAAAATCATGTTTTATGCAACGATGCGCGATGGTGGCCACGAAATTCTTACTAAGCACAAATTGCATTATTACCGTAAACGAGTATGTTGCAAAATTCATTGAATCGAATGGAAAATAATTTATTTTACTGAATTTATGAAAATATGATGATATTTTTTGACATAACTATAAAATTAGGTCAGTTTAATGTTGCACATATGCTGAGTGCATAATATGTAATTGTATGACACAAGAGAAGATTTTTTTTTTTGGAAATCGGATTCTAAATAAAGGTGCATCAATCAATATAATATTTTATGAAATATAATTTATTTAAATACACGATCATTGAAATATTATGCTAGAAATGCAATACTAATTCATTTTATGCAAATCTGATATAAAATGTATAGGTAAATCCAATTTTACCTTTTAAGCAAATCGCATCATACATAATCCTGTCTTGAATTTCAAAATTGATACGATGCATGACTGTACGTAATTTTAATAATTGATTAAAGAATATTCAAGAAGGTAAACTATTTATATTTTATATGAAAGGATGATAAGCTAACATACATACCAAAGCTTTTAATTGGATTTTATGTGAAATATCCAATTATGATATACTAAAGAAGTAGGTAAATTGGATTTATTTATCTAATTTTAGCACAAAATTCATAGTCATATTTCAAGATATGCACAAAATATAGGCTTATTCTCTAATTTCGTTTGTATCCATCCGTAAATGAAATAATGAAAAAAACATGGAAAAGCTTTTTGAATAACTTTATTATGAATTAAAATGATTGGATTTTCGTGTAATTTAACTTGCTTATTCGAGATATGATCAGCAACAAAATAAGGCACCAGCAATGCTGCGGGCCGAATCATTACTGTGCACTGTTTACTAAAGAATTAACGCTTTGGAAACGATGAACCGCTGATGATGATTTGAATCATGATGATCATGAAATGGAATGCTTTTATTGCAATTTGAGACAATCTGGATCGATTTAGTGACAGCCAGATTTCACAGTCTACGCATATTTCGAAATTATTTACATTTGATGTCGAAAATAGTGTAGATAATTTGCGTAAACAATGTCTATAATTGGTAGGGTATATAGACAGTTCATAGAAAATGTAGAATATTTGTTTTTGTAGCAGTTTTCATTGTTTTTTCAGTACGAGATACAGGGTTTTCCAATAGAAGGTTTCATTTTGATATTAAAAAATCGATTAGTTTTTAAAAGAAATCTCTGAATGTTTATTTCATTGTAAAGAGGAAGGTGTGCTATTAACATTTGAAAACGATATCAGCCAAATGGCCGCCACGGCTACGCTTGCAGCACCATATTCTTTTCATGAAATTTTCCATGACCAATTTGCACATTTGTGGCTGTATGTCCTCGATAACTTCACGAATTCCTTCTTTAAGGTCTTGAATCTATTGTGGAGCACTGGCATAGCCCTTATCTTTCACGTGGCCCTAAAGAAAAAAGTCTAAAGGTGTTAAATCACAAGATCTCGTTGCTTGTGTGGTCTTACTGAAAATAAACGTCGTCCACATCAATATCTTCAAATTCCGGCCATTAAAAATCATTAATCTTAGCTCAGTAGCGCAATCCATTCACCATAACAGTTGCATCAGCCTCATTTCCGAATAAGTAAGGTTCATTCACAACGCTAGCCCAAAAACCGCACAAAACAGTGACACGTTGAGGATAGAGAGGCTTTTTAACAATCATTCTTGGATTTTCTGGGCACCAAATGAGACAATTCTGCTTATTAATGTATCGATAAAAATCCGGATCATTTTGATTCATTTGGTGGACCCCAATCAGCGAAGATACGACGTTTATGGTGATCGACTGTCCCACTAACTTGTCCCAACAGCTTAAATTTTTCCTCCACGATCCAAAAGTGCTTTAGTGCTTTAGAATTTTAACAATTTCAATGCATTTTTGAAGCGTGTATCGTACCATTTTTAGTAATGGCGTAGTTTTTACTTGTCAAATGTCAAAAGATGACAACTACCCAAATAGCAGGCTAATCAAAATGAAGCCTTTTATTTGAAACTCCTTTATTAAGAGCCAACCTACAAAAATTTTGAAATTAAAATAATTAAAAAATTTTACAAAACTAATTTTTTTTTTATTACCTTTGCAATCTGATATGGGGCCGATGCACTCCCAACACTCGCTTTTCGCGTCCTACTTTTGTGCTGTTTTCAGCCAATTCGAGGATGAACGGGTATAGGACCGATTTTCATACACCCATTTGTACATTGCATAGCTCCATGCCAGCGTATAGTACTGGCATAGAAGATAGGTCGGCCCATGAGTTGTGCGATCCGGCAGGAAGCCATAGTTGTGTTCATTTTCATCACAGATCGGCAACCCGAAAATTATGCGCAACTCAATTTAACACAATCACAAAAGTGCGTTTTTTTTAACGTTTGTGGCACTATCAGAAGAAGCGATAAGAGCGATAAAAACTCTTTGATCTATGTCTGCAAGGTTGACGAAGCAATTATTATTAATAAAAATAAAAAGATTGCAAAAAAATTTGTTGAAAAATAAATTAGGCACCTCATTACAATAATCCGGTGCACTGCAGTGAACAATTTTTGATTCAATGAATTGTTTTTTGCGCAATTGTTTTCACGCACACTTGGTTATTGTAAAGTTGTAGTTTTCATATTTGTTTTTCGATGAATTGTTCGGGGCATAATTGTTTGTCGCAGAATTTTCGGGGAACCCACAGATAGTAGTTTGATGATCCAAAATCCATTCTGCAGCCTGCTCCTATCTGGATTCGAACATGGTTGTGCCGGTATGAAACTAGTTTTCTTTGGCGACCGGTCCAGTCATACTTGCCGTAAAATTTTTAGTGGATGTCAGAATCAAATCGAACAATTTTCGATATTATATTGGGTGTATAACATTGTTTTTTTTTTTTTTTTTTTTTTTGACTGGACAAGTGGTGCAGTGGTTAAAGCTTCGGCACTTGGACCGGGAGGTACTGGGTTTGAATCCCATCAGAGGCTAAATGCAAATCGAATTTTCATCATCTATTACAATCGGTGATGTTAATAAACTCAACTAAGACCCTCTGATGGAGTGCAGAATTCAGCGCCGACCCACCGTCCATGTCAGTATACAGGTTGACATGGAGCTTGCAATGTGCAGGTGGTATACTGTAGTTGTGTGAGTGGGTGAATAGGTGAATGGGTTAATGATGTAGCATGAATGCGTGGTATCACAATGGGCCAAAAGTGGCCTAAGTGTCAACCACTGAAACCTAACCTAACATAGTTTTTTGGATTTTCTAAGAGATGGCGTAATTTTGGTACTAAACATTCTTTTACAATGACACTTACGGCGTTTCAAAGTGTTGACATTCCGCATTAAAATTTAATTTGTCATTGTTCGTGAAAGCGCAAACAACATATTTTTTAATGCCGTTTAAACGTGTCGAATTTCCTACCAACCCCACAGCATTTGCGGGAAGCATTACGTTTTTGCTTTAATCAAAAGAAAAAAACTGCTGAAAATTTTTGTTTGCTTCAAGAAACTTATGGTGAATATGCACGAACTGAACACTTGCGAAAACTGGTTTAAGCGATTCAAAAGTGGCGATTTTGATGTAGAACGTTCAAAGAACGTTCTGGTCAACTAAAAAAACTTGAAAATGAAGAATTGGAAGCATTATTGAAGGAAAACTCAGCTTAAACAGAAAAGGAACTTGCAGAGCAGTTAAATGTCACTCAAGCAGCCATAAGCAAACGTTTGCATGTCATGAAAATGATAAAAAACAAGGAAAATGGGTACCACTTGAACTGACTGGAGCCAACATTGAAATTCGTTAAAAGGTTTGCAATTCTTTGCTTACAAAACGCCGAAGATGGCATTTTGTGTCTCAAATTGTGCTTGGCGATGAAAAATGGATTTACTATAATAACCCTAAACGCAAAAAATCCTGGTTTCATCCAGTCGAACCATCCACATCAACACCAAAACGAAACACTCATGGAAGGAAGGTTCTGTTGCGAATTTGGTGATCAGAAAGGAGCGGTGTACTATGAGCTGCTAAAACCGAACGAAACTATTACTGGTGAAGATTACCAACAATAATTGATAGCTTTGAACCATGCATTGAACGAAAACCGTCCCATTTCAGCCAACAAACTTCTGTACGACAATGCTCGACGACATGTCGGAAAACAAGTAAAAAATACGCTAGAAGTACTTAAATGGGAAATTCTACCACATGCTTCCTATTCACCAGATTGTGTTCCATCTGATTACTATTTGCGCCGATCAATGTAAAGCGATCTTCAATACCAGCACTTCAGAAACCACGAAGAAATCAAAAAATAGCTCCACGAATAGATCGCATCAAAAGACAAACAATTTTTTTTTTCGATGGCATCCATAAATTGCCAGAAAGGTGGTCGAAAGTTGTTTAAATCATAATTTACCATTTCTTAGAAATAAACGTGTTTTTTCTGCAAAAAAAAAAATATACAAGAAACTATAAGTTATACTCCCAATTCTATTTGACACCTTACTCGTATAGTTTATCTTTAGATAACATTATCTTAAAAAAAAATTAAGTTTGACCGCAAAATTTCGCTATAGTAAGTTTTGTTAAGAGAGTTGTTTACTAAAGTAAGGGTAAGCTGTGCAGGTTCGATAAGGATCTGTGGAAACATTTTCTAGAAAAACCGTGCTTAGTTTTTTTCCTTTTCTCCAAATTTTCTTTTAATATTTTGTTATTAGCTTTCAAACTTAGAGAACTTGTGCAAGCTCGATCAGAATATACAATAACAAAAGCCTCAAATTTGTTTGCAATAATTAAGTTTATTCCATAACCTCGTGTCTAGTTTTGTTTGTTTGTTTTCAAATTAATTGTATATTATAGAAAACATTTAAATAAAAACAAATTACCCAGTTTTCCAAAAAAAATTTATGAAAACTATCTCAGAGAATTGCCGATCTAGAGAGCCAGGGATTGTTTAGGTAGGTTCGAATGGTAAACAAAAATTTATAAATAGACACATAAATTTAGTTTTTAGGCTAGGTTCAACAACAAACGCTCTTAAGTGACAATTGATATTTTACGAAGCTTCGTAAAAAATTTTAATTTAAATTAATTTAACTATGGTCGAAAGCACAGAAATGACATTTATCGCAATCTTAATACCCCTATTATGGGTCTCACATTTAAAACACTCTGTGACTTCAAGTCGCCGAATTCAAATTTTAAAGTAATGTCAAATTTTAGAGTAATGTCAAAATTGCTCACATAAAATTTTCAAGTGTATGAAGTTGAAAAAAAAAAGAAATTTTTGTTATTTGTTGTGCAACATACAGAAATATGAGCCCATAAATCAATCTGTCGGCTTAGATATGTTTAAAATTTAAACATTTTATTATTTGTTCAATCCTCCAATTTCGACGTCCTATACGAGTAGGACTTGTTCGACGTTGTCACGCCAGCGCAGTCGGGGTCTTCCTCTACGACACACTCCGGCTGGGTGTTGATAGAACACTTTGCGAATCATTCATTGTTGTGGAGACCTTGCAACGTGCCCGAGTCATCTAACTCGATGAGATTTGATGAAGCCGATAATACCGCTACCTCCGAGAAGAATTGCTTTATTTCGTGGTTCATGCGGATCGGATATTCATTGTTCGCAACTTTAATTGGACCAAAAATTGAACGGATGACCTTCCTTTCCAAGGTAGATAATAATCTTAACGACTGTAGATAATAATCTTAACGACGGTAGATAATAATCTTAACGACTGTAGGTATTGGTCCAGCTCTCACTTCCGAAAGTCAGCACAGGTCTTATGAGTGCTTTTCAAACGGTCGAATTCCAAAATCTCGCTTTTCGTAATCCAGCGTTTCAAATTCAAAATCAAATTTTGATATTAGAACGGGATTTTAATGTTGTAATTTGCTACGAGCATGAAGTTTCTGTCAACCTTTTGGCAAACCTTATAAATCATATTAAACTTCTAACAAACGTTATAAATGTAAATAAATCCTGACAAATGCAAATTGCGTGTAACAAAAAATTATAACATTCTACTAAAAATTGTATGTCATATCACGTTATTAACACCTTAAAATACCATTTAGGAAAGTTTTCAAAAATAGCCATCGTACACAAATTAACCACAAGAGTATAGGCAAAAAAATACTATAGATTTTTTTATAGAGAAGGGAATACTCTATTTTCAAAACCTACAGTATTTTTTGTTTGCCTAGACTCTTGTGGTTAATTTGTATACGATGGCTATTTGTATAAACTTTCCTAAGTTATAATTAACAAACGGTTAGTGACGTCATTTCAAGCAATATCTAATTTATTTACAGCCACGGGGCCGCTCCCCTTCTAAATATGCCCAAAACCTAAAGTATTTTTTGTTTACCTAGACCCTTATGGTAACCTTGTATACGATGGTCATTTTCTCACTTGCCGAAATGGTATTTTAATGTGTTTATGATAAATCATCAAATGTTTACCTTAACATTATTAATTTTAAATTATTTCTTGTTAATTCGTTTAATTAAATGATTTTTATTAGCAATTCAACGCAGAATATAGTCGGCAGACCTACTTGAAATTAAATTTAAGTATTAGATTGCATCATGAGTCAATTTGCATTTGTCAGGAATTATTTACATTTATAACGTTTGTTAGAATTCTAATAGGATTTATAAGATTTGCCAGAAAGTTGCCAGATACTTCATGCTCGTTTTTTGTTTCAAGGCAATGTAGAAAATGCATAAAATAATTGATCGATCCGATTCAAGATGAATTGGAATTGCAACATGAACGTTTGAATAAATTTGGGATTTTGGTCGAAATAAACGAAACTAGGCCATATCTTAACAAATTAGGGTCAAATTTGATTTGAAAACCACCAGCTATAAGGAATGACACTTAGTTATTTCAGGACCGATAATTTTCAAATTTGAAAGAATTTCTATAGCTTTAGTGACCATGAATTTCAGAAAAACTTCTGGGATTCGACCATGATAAATGGAACCAGGCTATTTCTCCTGTTTTAAATAACACAAACTCGATGTCTCGTCGTCTTGAAAATGACGGCTGTTTTATAATGAAATATGAAATTTGATATTTATATCATTAGTTTCAACATGGCCAAAATTCAGAACTTTATTGAAAATTGATGTTAGATTTCCAATCCTGCTATACAAATACAATTTGACAATAAATAGTAAAGAAATCCGTTGCCTAGTTCTATCCAGCATTACCGAACTCAAAACTTCATTCAAAAATTCGTTTCTGACTACGAAATTTGACAAAGTTATGAATCGATTAAATTCCATATAGAATCATCATACTAATGTTAACCATAATTTATTAAGAAATGCCCAAATTCCAGAACGGGTTAGCCAAATCCAGAATTCATGGAAATTTCAAAATCAAAATTCTAAAAAACGAAAATTCCAATTAAAAATCCTATACAAGTGTAGCAGAAAATTGAATTTATTTTGGAATTGTATATTATAATTTATAATTAAAAATTCTATGATTAAGTTTTAATCAATTATTGCGATTTGGTAAAACCGTTTCAGTACTTATTTATTTATAACTGAACCATAAGCAAGATTAAAAGTCATCGCCTAAAAAGTTCCCGGTCTGACAAAGAAAACACAATTTCTTTGGAAAAAATACGTATGTATAATTCATCAACAAATTCCCTTCTACAGCGATGCAATCAGTCGAACGCCTCTCTAACATTTCGATACCTTTTTTGCAGAACGATTTTTCTTTGTCTTCAAAATAAGCTTCAGTTTCGGCAATCACTTCTTCATTGGAGCACATTGGTGCATTGTCTAATAATTCACTATTGACGGTCTTTCAAATCATCTTCTTGGATTTTTTGGGCGTCTAGAGCGTGATGCATCATCGGTGGTTGTACAACCACCTTTAAAGGCAGCATACCAGTCAATGATGGTTGAATTCATGTTAAAATGCAATTCAAATTACATAATCCAAATGTGATACAGTTTGACCAAGAAACTGCTGAGTTCTTAATAAAAATGTGATTTTTTGTAAGATTCCATCAAAAGCAGGACTACAGCGAGACTTTGAAAAGGGAGCTATTGAAAAAGCGGTATTTGGGGGAGGGGAGTTGATGATAGTTATGAATCTATGGGTTTCATTCATAATTATAAATCTAAACAAGCGATAGTAAATCTTGCTATAAGAGAAATTCTCTGCGAAATATACAGTCTTTTACAATGCAGATAGAGCGGCCACACGTTGGGAAGGTATACAACTAATTTGGGTTTGCCCAATTTATATCCAGTTTCAACCAAAAAACCAACCCAATATTTATGGGGTATTTGTGTGGTTTTGCCAAATTAAAATTTAGTATTGTGTTGTGGGTGATTTTAAATGTCGATGATATTTTTTTTTTTCTATTCAACTTGGGATTTACATTTGGCCGACAAATTCATGGTTCCTATTTTTTCTCTGGAGTTATATTGCCTGAAATACATAAATTTGGTTAAAATATCGATAGTACAAACTTGTACTATCATTTAATGTATCCTTATATGAAAAAAAAATGTTTGTGTTTTAGGTTACAAGTTTTCAAGTTAGGTATCGCTACTTCAGAAAAAATAAAAAGTTGCGTGGCTCAACTTAAACATATCAGAAGGCAGTTTATACACTATTTTGCATGAACCTTACTCCATTAGAATGCTGTCTTCACAGCTGGAGTAGCACCCACTCCACACTTGCTCACATTGGACAAAAATCAGCAACGCGTCGAAGAATCAGAAAAGCTGTTTGAAGCTGTTTAACCGTAATAAACAAGATTTTTGCGTCGGTATGTTACAATCGAAACTTGCGGAATGTTGATCAGCTGAGTATGGACATCAGCCCTTGAAAGCCATCCGAAGTGATCGGAACCCAACAACCGGCCGGTATGGTTTTGGCCTCTATATTTTTGGATACGCAACGTATTTTCTTAGTCCATTGTCATGAGAAAGTAAAGACCATAAACAGCAAATATTAAATGGCGCTATCGGTGCGTTAGAAGGCGGAAATTGGGAAAAAAGGGTTCTAAATAATATGCAAAACGAAAAAGGAGAGGTGTAATTTTTGCGGCCAACACCCGACTTTCTTTTATCTATCGACTACCGGATTTTTCATAAAAACTTTTTTGTATAGTCAATAAAAATCATTTTTCCCCTTTATATTTCAGAAAACCGACAAGGTCACCACTTGTTGAAAATTTAATCTTTACTGCGAAAATTGAAAAAGCTTCTACGGATGCTCTCATTTCCGGTAGACAGATGTCAACCACATTTTGCATGAATCTCTCGATTTTTGAAAAAAACTTAAGTATGAAGTTTCATCCTGATTAGTCAATCAGCCTGGGCTAGAGCGACGCCTATTTTTTCTTCAAAATCAGCTTTTGGACCGATATTGTTAAAATTAAATTAAAAAAAAATTTAGAATCTATCAGATCATAGCTGCTTTTCTAGTAAATTATATAATTTTCAAAACATTAGTAACAACGAAAAAGTTCTTGAAGCTGTCTCTTCCGGTGAAACGAATTCACCCAAAAAATTGCTGGGATCTCTAAATTTGTGAAAACAGCTTAAGTATGAAGTTTCTCCACGATCAGTTAAACCATCTGGGTCATCGAGAAGCTACAGACATTTAGTCTACACCATAAATTTTGGAAAATTAATCAGAACCTGAATTTAATTCAGAATTTTAGTTTATAAACGACGATTTTCTCATAATTGATATACTTTGCAAAATATTTGCAAAAACGAAAAAGCTCGTATGGAAGGTGCCACTTCCGGTGGACCGATTTTGGCAAAACGTTACTGGGCTATCCCAACGTATGAAAAACGCAAGAAGTGAACGTTTGAAGTTAATCCGTCTGGTCTGTACAGGGCTGAATTTGTTGAGAAATAATTTGTTTCCCAAAAATAGTCATTTTCGGAAAAATTTTAGAAAATTTAATTTGGGCTGAAATTGAAAATTGATCTGTTCTGATCTGGGGTGAAATTTAATTTAAAATGTTTTAGTTTATAATCGCAATTCTGCTCAATGCTATAACTTCTATAAGTATTAACAATTCTATAAGTATTAACAAACCACGAAAAAGCTTCTGCTGCCAGATCCCGGTGGGAAAACGAAACAGCTCCTATGAAATTCGTCACTTACGGTGGATTGATTTCGACCAAATTTCACTGACACCTCTTAATTTGTGGAAAAAGCTTAGGTATGAAGTTTTATCCCGTTCAATTGTTTTGTCTGGGCTATACAGGCGCGGAAATTTTTCGACTTCTGAAAAACTCACTGGGATCTCCTATTTTGTGAAAAAGCTTAAGTATAATGTTTCGCCGGATCAGTCATTCCGTATGGGTTGTACAAGGCCGAACTTTTGTTGAAAACAGGTTCTGTCAAAAAATCGTAATTTCCGGTTAAACTTTTGAAAGTATTCTAGACCGGTACTGTTGCAAAATTAATTTTAAATCTTCTAGTTCATAATCATTTTTCTCGTAAGTGCTATAGTTTTTGAAATATTTATAAAAACTAAAATGCTCCTGTGGAAGCTACCACTTCTGTAGAACCAATCTGTAACAAAATCCACTGAGATTTGAATTAATGAAAAAAGATTAGGTATGAATTTTCATTCCGATCGGGCAAACCTTCTGGCCTGTAGAGAAGGCACAGGCACTTACTCTGCACGCACAAACGCACGCACATACAGTGACTTTTATAAAGTACCTTCTTTGGGCTTTGGCGATATACCGAATGGTGAATTCATTATTTAAAAGAAAGTAAAAAGTGCTCTTTCATCAAGTCATTGTACCGTGTCAAAAGTCTTTGACTACGATGGCAAAATTGAACGAATTGAAGTTCGAATTACTTCATAATCCACCTTTTTCTCCGGATTTCGATCTCAGTAATTCCAGGAAAAGCGACTTGAGTCAAATGCTAAAACAAACGCCTATTTTGAGGGTAAAGATAAAATACTGAATTTGTGAAGAATTATGATCGCCACCTTTTAATACTGAATTTAATGTATAAGCCGTAAGCCTAAACTGAACCGCTGTAAGTTATGTGAATTGTATAACAAGTGTACATTCATACAACTAGCTATGTACTATATGAAGGACTCAACGCATTGAAAAAACGCACACTCAGAAAAAAATATGATAAATACATGCGTTTACCATATTATGATAACACTAAATTATTGTTATTAATAATATCATCATTGTGTGTTAAATACAATTATTTAAATTATTGATTTTATCATACTATAATATTCTTGATCATTCTTTTTCATCATAACAATGATGCTTACTCAAAAAAAAAATTTTTGAGTGATCATCATTGTTATGATGAAGAAGAATGATAAAGAATATCATAGTATGACAAAATTATTCACTTAAATAATTGTATTTAACACATAATGGTGATTATTATATGGTAAATGCAATCATGTAAGTAGCATATTTTTTTTCTGAGTGTATATTCGCCAATGACATGAAGATCTACAAACGGATTTCAAACACCACCGATAAGAGCCTATTACAATCCGACCTCAATAACTTCTCCACATGCTGTGTAAAGAACAACCTCGAATTGAACGTGGGCAAATGTCAAACAATCATCTACTTTCAAAAACGTGCACAGTTTATTTCTCGCGACTCTTATATTAACAACACTGCCGTTACCAGAGCCAATTTTATTCCTGATTTGGGGGTCATTTGTGACAGTGAATTGAATTTTACACATCACATTGATCGTATTATCAATCAAGCAAACTCTGCTGCGCTCGGTTTCATCAAGCGTTGGTCGAAAGAATTCGATAATCCTTATGTTACGAAGGCTCTCTACTAAGCATTCGTTCGTCCCCTGCTTGAGTATGCTAGCCAGGTGTGGTCGCCTTATCATGTGGTTCACATTAAGAGAATTGAAGCAGTCCAGCGTAGATTTCTTCGCTTTGCTTTGCGCGGGCTACTGTGGGTGGACATGTTCAACATACGTCCATACCAAGATCGTCTTAAACTAATAGATTTACAACCCCTTAGAAAGCGCCTAGTTGTTTCAGACGTGGTTTTCATTCATCAAATACTAACCGGCGGTAGCGATTCACCTGTTCTCCTAAAAACGGCACCTTTCTGTAGAATTGACCCTCATCGAACTGATTACGGAAAGAATGAGCCCGTCTCTAGAATGCTGTACGAAATTAATCAGCACTGCCATTTTATCGATTTTAATATGACGACACGCACCGCGTATCAGGAGCGCTACCCATTTCAATAGAAAATTTGAAAAGACCTTTATTTTGTAAACCCCTAAAACCATTAGAGACTTAATCTTACAATCGCAACAAGATGAATTCTTGTTAAACGCAACAAGATGAATTCTTGTTTATAACGTAATGTCAAAATAAATGCAAATTAATATAACTATTTCAGGTCGATAAATGTTTGTTTACATTTATTTTTAGTGTTTATGGTATAGCGACACCCACACCAATGAATAATAGCTGCACTTTCAGTAGAAATTTCCCATGTCTATGATGATTTTTGAATTTTATAAAAGTTCTAACATGGGCAAAAGTGGCCCCGAAACGAGTGAGTTGTGATTTATGATATTGCTATTCATAGTGAAAATCTGAGCCAGATCTGAACATTCCACAACTATGATAGCAACCCAAAACCTGAACTTCTAAATGAAATCCATATTTGATAGGACTAACCGAGGATACATAGTATGATCAATAAAAATCGGCCAAAATCTCGTTGAAATTTAATTGAAGGTGGTTATTGTGCTTACTGACTGTTTATTTGAAATTTTGTTAAAGATACCGTTTTGGATAAAATATCATTTCGCCTGAATGTTTGCTTTTATGTCATGTCAATAATACTAACCTACATAGGATTTCTTTAGAAAATATTGCAGGAATGGGAAAATTGTCCTAGACCTTTCCTAAACAAATGCATTAAATATTTTCTCAATTTTCCAATATACATATTTCACAAAAAAAATTTATAATGCTACTTGAAATTTTCACATAACATTTGGGTGCACAAATATCGATGATTGCGTTATATATCGGAACCGAGTTAAATTGTGTTATGTTTATGTCGCACGGTTTTTATTTTTGCTTTAGAAATTTAATTGTTGTTATTGATGTCCAATTATATAATGGAACGTTTTAGATTATTATTTTGTGAAGATGATTGTAAGCAAGTTCAGCTCCGTACACTTTGCAGAAGAAGTTGCATCGTGAAATATGCAAAAGAATCTTAAATCTGTAGATAGTCAATAACATCCGCCCTTATCCTGCATTTATATAAAAAGCTCCGCTAAATAATAACAGGTTTCTTTTATTTCACAGGAAATGGATTTCGGTACAATAATGTGCTGGGCCGATAACGTAGTCGGCCAACAAAAAGAGCCGTGTGTATTCCATTTAATTGCCGCTGGCAAACCAGATGTTCCATACAATTGTACGATTGTAAATCAAACATCTGAATCGCTGGAGGTAGATTGCAATGAAGGTATGTATACACATGTGTTGTGATTTCAATGTACATACACAAAAAACATATCCATAAATGTTTACATATAACATTTTTATGTACATTTTTGTTCACAGGTTTCGATGGTGGTCAAAAGCAATGGTTTATTATTGAAATTTATGATCAACAAACAAATTTACTGCAAGCGAATATTACGTCAAATTTTTCAATATTCTCGGTGAGCGGTTTACACTCGGAGCGTTTATTAAAAATTGTAATTTATGCGGTTAATGTAAAAGGACGCAGTGAACACGTAATTGTTGAGGGATTTACATTAAAAGCAGCTGAAAAACAAACAGGTATGTCGCTCCTATATTTTTACCATTTTTTTTTTTACAATTATTAATTTATTCCGCTACTGGTATTACACAAAAAAAAAATTTATTCCATCTTTTGTTCAATGAACATAATATAAAACGTTATGGTGTGTACTTATAAATTATTCATCAAAAATTGGTTATGCGGCATAATCAATTAGTGTAAAAAAAAACTCCTCGTGAATTTTCATCTTTCGCAATTCAATTATCTTTACTTATTTAGATCAGGAACAAAATTTCGAAATTCAACGAAACTAAATAATTGTGCAACTCAAGGATATTTTTGGTTTGATGATTTTCTTATCTATTTTAATAATGATAACAATACGGTATACTAATAATAAATGAGAGGGCCAAACCCTCTTATTCCGGTCGTATTCACATTAAATACGAATATGTTTAGATGAATAACAATCGTACGTTCGTTCGTGTATCGAAAGAATCATTAGGCACATTGTTATTATGATTACTATTACTATTACTACTACTAAAATTTTATTCTTTAAATAAATTAAATATTAATTTTATTGATGTAATATAGCAAATAATAATATATCTTGATGATTTATATAACGTACAAAATATATCAAATCGAAAATGCTGAAATACGACAAGTAGTTTAATGTCTGTATATGATGAACGATATAAGGACGAGAGAAAATTTAAATTCATATGAGGATTATGTACGTCTGTATTATCTAGTATAATAATATATTTAATGCCACAAACATTACAAATAATAAATTTAAATTATCGTCTATGTGTCTGCTCGAATATAGAAAATCCAAAAATTAATTTTAAATTTTTTTACGAGTAAGTCATTCATACTTAAATAAATATGCCAAGATTAACATTTTATATCTTTTTGCCTTTAGTTGAATAAGAAGTTAAAATATGAGGGGACTTCATGAAAATCTTAGACTGTGAGATCTTAATAAAATTGAAAGGGCATTTAATAATGTTATTCTTAACTTAGAGCGCAGAACAAGATCTAATATCGTAACATTAATGAGAGTGTCTCTGTAGAGTGTGGTATTAGGTTTTTGTTTTTAATTTTAAATCATTTTAGTTTATTTATTCAATATTACAACTTCGGAGATCATCTGGTAATTTATCTAACAAAAATAAGTTTCTCGGTTGAAGATGAATAATCTAATGGTTACTCATTTTAAAATATTTTCTTATTCTAAATAGAACTGCCCAGCTCAAGCGGTTTCTGTATTTGGAGTCTTCTCACTCGATTGGTGGTGCCCAACATACGAGAATGTCTACATTTTCATGTCGAGATAATCGTTGTACGCGTTTCCTTGGTTGCTTTTTTATTTCCTCCTAGACGTATTATGTTACATATATTAAGTGTCCAAGTAGAAACTCTGCTTTTCTTGGTCAAATTCAACTTTATTTTAAAATATTTAATATAATTGTTATAAAAATGTCATCATGACCTGACAAATAGCAAAAGATCATACTATCTATGGTCCTTTGATGAATGCCTTAATCATAGAAACTTGGTGGTTTCGAAGCAAAATAGTCATTGATCAGTCTTTCAAATATGATGGATGACATCGATCTGAATAAATGGTAATCAGACGGAGCCAAATCTGAATACGCCGCATGCTGTGAAACTTCCCAATCTAAGCATCAGAAGATGAGCTCCTGGATTGATTTGCTGTATGTGAACGAACGCTGTCATGCAGTAATATCACATTCTGCCTTCCTTGACCATTAAATGGTCGCCTTTTCTCCAGAGCATCACTTAATTTGATCAATTTGACCTGGTAACATTCAGCTGTAACAGTGTAACCACGTTCCAGAAGCGCGTAGTAAATGACCCTTTTTCAATCTCACCAAATACACAGTTACACTTTCTTGACATGGACATTCATCTTTGCAACTGATGTTGATGGCAGAAAGAAATTTATGCAGATGTCAACTCTTCGGTTTTTGTTTTTTTCGGTCAGTTTATGAGGAACCCATTTTCCTTCCTTCTGCATTTTCCCCTTACATGCAATCGTAGTAGGTTAGGTTTCAGTGGGTGACACTTAGGCCATTTTTGGCCCATTGTGATACCACGCATTCACGCCACATCATTAACCCATTCACCTATTTTCACCTACTCACACAATTACAGTATACCACCTGCACATTGCAAGCTCCATGTCAACCTGTACATCGACGTGGACGGTGGGTCGGCGTTGAATTCTGCACTCCACCAGAGGGTCTAAGTTGTGTTTATTAATATCGCCGATTGTAATCGATGAAGAAAATTCGATTTGCATCCTGCCTTTGATGGGATTCGAACCCAGTACCTCCCGGTCCAAGTGCCGATGCTTTAACCACTGCACCACTTGTCCGGTTGCAATCGTAGTAGCTCCTCACTATTCTGCAAGCTCTTTTTGAGCTTGTCACGGACTTTCATCCAGTAAAACTTTAATGTTTTTCTCTTCAAATTGTTTAACTGCATATATGGACGTGAATCGTCCTCAAGACTAAAACTGACATCACGAAATCTTGCGAACCACTTGTTTACTGTAGAATAACTCACAGAATTTTTAGGTTGTGGAGCACGAGTCTGCTGCCAGATTTTATGAGCTTCCCTTTCGTCTTTAACTAGTTCTCCGGCCTCAAGAAAATAGTTGTGTTTTCTTGTTGTGTGAGGAATATGTGAACTTTACCAAATTGCTTGTTGGATATCATTATTGAATACTTTACTAGTTCATGTTCCAGATGCATCTCTGTTCTAATTGGTTCGCCGAAATTTGTTCGCTCCTTCACTAATTTCTTGAATAAATCCCAATTTTTTTTATTGAGTTAGCACCTTTTTTCATTGCCTTTCAAACCCTTTTTGTTACAAATTAAATAACTCTTTTCCTTTAGAGATTGTAGGTCTAGATTTCTTAGATATTTGTTTTCTGCTGAGTCACGATGTGTGTTTGTATAGGTGATGATCTACATGTTCTTAAAATTTGTACAAATCGGCATCGCAATTGTTAGCCCTGAAACTGAACAGTTGAAGTACTACCTGGAGTAAAAAATATTTTTTTTGTTATGAACACAATGCTTCAGGACTGGGTATTAAAACAGCTACCAGCGAAATTGGTACAATAGTTCGGTTATCCCGCCATTTCTCGGTCACCAAAACCTCGTTGGTTGTTTAGCAGGGAACACCACGAGCAGGTGAGGTTGATATTTGGGCGCGTATATTGACCTTTTAGACAGATGTTGATTACCAAATATTTCTTTATTACCGAATTCACCACTGACATTTGTGAGTTTGTTACCAACTACCAACTGAAAAATTCTACGAAAACAAACCAAATTTTAAATAATTAATTTTTTATTTTAAAAATGTGTGTTTATTAAAATTATATTATGATTTTCCAAATATATAATTATATTTTTAAAAAAACAACACTTAATAAAAAAAATTTTTTAAAAACAGTATAAAAACTTTCTTAGAAAAGTTTGTTATACTGTTTTTTAAAAAAAAAAATTTTAAGTGTTGTTTTTTAAAAACTAAAATTATATGTTTGGAAAACTATTTTTAAAATAAAAAATAAATTATTAAATTCGCAAGAAAAAGCCACGGGACAAAATGGATTCCATTCATTTATAAGATACAAATTTTAAAGCCTATCCAATGGGAGCATTTTCATATGATTTTCAAATTGGTTGGATGCGTTTATGCGTGTGGTTTTATCAATTTTATTTTTGTTGCACGTTTCCTTAATATAGTTCTTCAGTGAAGATTATTCTATAGCTGGAATTCTCTGATATATTAAAGGCGGATTCAGTGTCGCGTTCTTTCGTTCCTTCCTTCCTCCTGAACTTTTTTTAATATCATATTAGCTAAAAATTAGGTTTTTTTTGTGAAATTTTTTCATCAACTCAAACAGGTTTAAAAAAAATTGAGAAGGAAGGAATAGGAACAACGCAACACTGAATCCGCACCACCGAAATGTCATTCACTTAGTTGCCCTAGAAGACGATGAATAAATGTGTTCCATCAAAATGTGTATTTTTCTATTCAGCTCTGGGTACCCATTCCTTGAATTTGGTATTTTGTTGCCAACATCCCACTTTCTTCAATTACCTTTAACTTTATATGAATAGTTTGAAAATTTTTTGTTTTTGGATTGCAAATTTCGTTATTTCGATATTCCCCTCGACATGCAATGCCAATCGGAAATCCATATTCCATACTTCATGCGGTAACAGCGACCCTTGGAATGTTAACACTTGGTGGTATATATATCTTTGGCTCTTGTTGGTAGATATATGTATACAACCACACGACCACCTAGTAGTATGGCTGCCTAGTGGTAGACACTTCCAATATCGAATTGCTTCAGTCATTTGTCTTGTACGACTTTCCCTAAACCATTTCCTTGTATTTAATACACATCGTTGATCTTCTTAATAATTTTGTAAGGATGCGATGTGTCTTTTGGGGTCTTCTTTGTAGTGGATAAAATATCGAAAATAATTTCCCAAATCGACGTCAGTGGATATACTGGGTGTGACATTTCAAAACCACTGCTAAATAAAAGACAGAACGAAAAAAAACATAAAGGCGTGAAAACGTTTTTTAGTAACAACAGAATTTTGGTTTTGGTCTCCCGGCGTGTACGTGCAATTTTAAGTATTGGCGACGATATCATTTTTTGTAGAAAAATGAAAATTCTGTAAAAATCCACTTATTGCATATTCAGATAACGCAATAATTCGCATAATGTAACTACACACAAAACGCATTTTTTGAAAGCCTAATTCACATAACGCAATTTTTTTCATTCGTCCTTTATTTCTCTTGGTGACCTGAAAATTTTGTCACAATTAATAAGCGTGTTTTTTATTAGCGCCCGATAACTGGATCCGCAGCAGCCAATTTTCTAAGTCAAAACTTATATTTGCGCTAATTTTGCATATAATTAATTTCTTAACTCTAAACTAAGATTTTTCATTCAATTTTTAGTTAAAAATCGATAAAAAAAATTGTTGCTCTACCTATTTATCGGGAGCCGCTATCGAGTGCACTATTAATTTCAGGGGGAAACTTTAAATTTCCCTTGTTTTGTACAACCCTTAAATCAAAACAAACTTCATTCTGGCCAATAAATTTTGACATGCCAATTATTTTTTTTGTTTTGTAGTGTTCTGTTCAGAAAAATATACGAAATTGTGTTTAGTAAAAAATGATTTTGTATTTAAAAAAAAATATAAAAATATGTAATTTAATTGTTATTAAAATTTAAGTACGCTATACGTGATCAAATTATTTATTCGCATACGTACGATGAAATGTTGCGACGGGGTCGGTCCAATAACGACCGATTTTAGGAAATTGTACAATTATCATATCTAGAAAATCGGGACGTGATCTAAACGCTATGGATGTGCTATCACAATCCTTAATTCGCAATTTTGGACCAATGTACAAGCGCCGTTTCGGTCGATGTCGAAGGATGCATGTAGGTGTAGCAACACTGCCGAAAATCAGGAATCACATTATTCACCGTATCCCATCGTAAATCACTATGGAAAAACGATGATTACTTTTTACAGTTCGATAGACGTGGCGGTTATGAATTTGGGCCAATCAGTGGAGCAAAAGAAGAGTTTGGGTTTTAGTTTTAGTAAAAACTTTCACAAAAAATTTTTCGGTGGAAGAAAAAGGATAAATAATTTTCCCTATAAACAATTTTAATTTCCTAATTTAATTTAAATTTATATCACTGTAAAATTTAAATCATTAAAAAAAAATTAATTTTTGTGTAGTTCTTGTGTTGGCGGCCAGTCGTCCAATTTCATAACATGTATCTATGGATTTAAATTACATAATAAAATCGTGAAAAATAAGGAAAACTAATAAATTATGTTTATAAATCAAAAATATTTTGTATGTTGATAAGAAAATTTATTAAATTAAAAAACACAATTTCAACTGTTCATTAGTTTTTGTTGAATCGCGTCGAAATCGTTCATTGTTTCGCGAATTGATGAACCTTTTTTAGTCATCATGGTATACATATTTGTTGTCGTAAGTAATCGTCGGACTAGATTGCGGATCGCGGTAATACAGTATTTATTAGTTCGATCAGAACTAATATGTATAGGTAAGCATCTTCGTGGAAAAATAGTAATTGCTCTACGAAAAATTCATTAGCACATAGACGACACGGAAACTGATGAATTTCGTGTTGTTCCTCCAGAAAATATTCGGCTTGGGTCGAAGTTTGGGAACCTTCGTCTTTTATAAAATACTTATCGGAGCATGTGAGTTTTTCATTTAGTGGATCGTCATCTTCTTCAAGGTGCTCTTCGAGTTCGTCATCCGGTTCGGACGTTAAAAGTGGAGATTCAACGTCTCGCGACTGTTTAGTTTGTGGTAAATCATATTCTTCTAGATAGATAGGTTCCATTCAGGAGATGAACTGTCACATAAATTTGTTGTTATTGGTTCTTCAGTGTGCTGTCTCTTAAGCAGACTTATTGAAGGCATTTTGCTCAAGGTGATATCATTCACCGTCTGTGATTTATCGTTTTGCTTCAGCCTTTGGAGTTTGCTTCTGGATCCTGCACATCATTACTACCCCCAGCAATTGAGCTATCCTTTTCGGTTCCCCTTCATTCTCAATTCCTTTACCGCCGACATTCAAACGAGATAAACAACCAGACATTCATACGAGATAAACTGTTAATGGTTACTAACCGGTTCATTATCGTTTATAACGTATAGCTTGGTTTCGTTACACTACTCGTACTACTGGTCACCGATCTACTTCGTCGTCTTTCATCTTCATGGTCATTCTCCAAAAGAAACACAAAACAAATTAGGAGATTTAATGAAATTTACGATCAAATCTAGCTCATTTACAACTGCGGGCAACGGTGTTTTGAAGTTGGAGTAACCATTATATTTATAAGTATCACACATCACTCAAATTTTAAACTTAAAAACTTATTCACTATATTTATTATTATGAAAAACTAAATACTAATAAAAAAAATTTCTTAAATTTATCTAATTTATTATTTATTTCGCAAGTTTTAAAAAGTTTGAGATTTTTTTTCAAACAACATAAACACAAAAATAGAACTGTCATTCTATTGCATGAAGCTAAGTACAATTTAATTTTTTGATTAGTAGCGACACCAGTGAATAATGACTGCAGTTTCAGTAGGAAATTTCACTTCGGCGCCGGATAGTGCTCCAATAAAAAAATACGGTGAATATTTACTATTCACTATTCATAAATCATACATACGTAATTGATACAACAAAACGCTTACAAAAATAACCCATACATAAACTACTGTACCACATGAATTCTATTACTGAAACAATTGGTACAAAAAAGTTTTTGGACCAACTCAATTTATTCAATATAAATAAAAAAAATGAAGCTTATTACACCGTATACAAATTGAGTTTGTGTTGATCAACGCAGAAAATGTGAAATGGCGGCGATACGAATGATTCTTATTAGAAGGTTTTATTTTTATAAATCAATTAGATTTTTTTATTATAAATAATGTTAATAATGCGTATATAATGGTGCAATTATTAACAAAATGGTGGAATTATTTTTCTTTTTAGTAGGTGACATTAATAGATTCTATATAATCCGCTCCTACGTCCCCCGAAGTTCAAATCTAAAGCCCCTCAGCATACAAATGGCCTTAATTTTTTTTATTTTCATTTCGGATTAAAGGACAAAAATTGTAGCTGCGGCATAAAATTGTTGTCCTAGAATCCGAAATGAAAATAAAAAAATTTAAGACCATTTTTGAGATGTAGATTTTTGTTTAAATTTTTTTTTAGAGAGCACAGAATAGAACAATAGAAATAAATTTGGCGTTTTAATATAAAATAAGGGTTTAAATTAACAATAAAAATCTATTACGACTTAGTTTGAAGTCAGAAGCTGAAACCGTCAATATAATCACCAAAAATATAAAAATGTGTATATGCACTTGTGAAGTGAGAATCATTTTACTATGTATACATGCATACTATTTATTTAAAATTTAAGATAAAACAAAATATTTAAAATTGTATACCAAATTCACAAAACGCATAATTATTCAATTACCGCATAATTTTTGAGAAAATGGATTCAGAAAAAATGATATGAGTGAGTATTTACTGTATTGCTGTTTACTATTGACATTACCAATAAGATCATGAACACTCTATGGTTTCCCGTATTCCACTTTTCCATTCCTCACGCTAGTTTTCAAATTGCCTAGCATCTCTACTGGCTCTTTATTTCTGGCTCTTTGTACTATAGTTGCCTTAAACGCTCTTTTATTTACGCCTTTATCTCCGTAATATCATCGGACTCAACCTTTCACAAATCTATTGGGTCAATAAATAAACTTGCTGTGGGTCTTACTCCTCTCAATACAGCATCTATAGTATTCTGTTGATCTTTTCAGTGTGTAAAGTATGGGTTTTTTCAAAGCCGACATCCTTCTTTAATTTTCTTTTCAAACTTATGCATATTATATGTTCTTCAAATTCGCTGAGTTGGCTATCGACATTTTTCTCAAGGTCCTATATCTCTCCTCTAAGCTCCTTATTTTAAAAATTTTGGGGATGCTGAATGATCGAGTTTCTCGTTCTGTTGTTTACGCAGGTTTAAACCTGACCAATCTGGGCAGCTCGTAGTTGCTGTTTGACTGATCGACTGATTTACCAGTCGCTGTTTTCATCCAGGAAGATATCAGGTGCACAATTACATTACTGAATTACTATTAATAAGAAAACACTTTCAATTATTTTCGGAGTGCAGAAGTTCAACAGATTTCTACTTGGTAGATTTGGAAAAAACGTAGTCTACCAAATCTCGTTAATAAAATCTTTTAATCCGTAGGGATTAATGCCATACCAACTACAACTGAAGAACAACAACTCGATAGCCATAAAATTGAAGATGATGTCCACTACATAAACAAAGTAAAGGACGGATGACCTCTAGTTCTTGAAGAAATTACTTGCATTAGTAACGCAGTGAAATAAGGGTTGACACAACAAGTGTACCAAGATCCGCAGTCGCGTCTGTATCTACAACATCGCGACGAACTATCCGTGGAGAATAACAACCTACAACATTTCACACAGCCGCACAATATCGATTAGAATGGCTCGTTATTATGTTTAGTGACAAAAAAACTTGATATGGAAATCGAAGAACTCGTCAAACAATGTCAAAGTTGTTTTGGAAATTAGGCATTGCTAACAAGAAGTACTACTATACTCATGAAATTCGACATTTAGGAAGAATTCACGTCAATTTTGCAGAAGCATTTAAAAGCAAACAGTTTTTCGTTATCGTAAATGTACTTTCAGAATAGGATGACAAACATCACAACAAAAATACTTCAGAAAACACTCACAAGTTTTTTCGCTCGTTACGAAGTGCCACAAGTAATCGTCAGTGGCAAATGTTCTGTAAAACGGGGGCACTTAAACATATAATGTTAATTGGAGCGTTTTAAATAAAATTAAGAAAAGAATGATTTAGACCGAAAGGAGGAATTCGAAATCTATAGAAACAGGAATAATTTATTAAACACCAAAAGCACATTACGTGATCACCATATCATCCAGAGACGAATGGATTAGCCGAGAGTAATTATAACTAACTCGAAGTTTTCATTATTTATTTATTGAGATCCGTTCCAATTTTAGATTCGCTCAATAAAAATATTTTAAAAATTCATAAAAATCTACGGGTTTCCGTGAATTTTTTCCCTGATAAATGGGTTCGATCTCGATAGACCAGTTTAAGTTTTCAGGTAATTTAAGTGAGAACGTCCCTCGATTAATATTTTAAATTATTTTCAAATTTTTTTTAACATGCTGAACTGATTTGAGGGGCCGGAATTGCATTATCATCTTAAAATTTTAACAGATTGCAAACAGAGTGCAAACTAAAGCTTAAGAACATCAAGTTCAGTTTAAAATATCTATGGCATGATATTTATGAATTCATGATAAAAAAATACAGAAATAGTGTAAAATAAAATTTGTTGCTTACAATAAATTACTAATATCATATCGGATCCTGTAAACTTAAAATGTCAGTCTTGTAAATAAAGAATAATGCAGCTGACTAAAAGTAATTTCCCACTAATTGATAGCCATAGTCCATAAAAAAAATATTTTAGTAATTTTCGTAATGCAAAAACCTCTATCTGGCACATAAATCAACTGCAAAAGCTTTGTTTATCCCTCCTACTGTTACAACCTAAAACCCTGAAAATATTTTTATCTCTCAGACATAGAACATAAAAAATTTATTTTCTTAACTAGCTACATGTAAATACATAAAACAGAAAAACGAAAAACTTATTTTCCAAAACATAAATTTTTAAGAATTGTTCCTTTTCATGTTGCAACTCTTCGTTTTTGTGTTTGGCAAAAAGTAATGTAATAATAATAATATTCAAAAATTTCTTTGTACGATGTTTTTCACTTTAATTTTATTTAAATTTTCTGAACTTCGGAAAAACCACACAAAAATAGTATAGATAAAGACATACTACGTACTACACACACACACATACAAATAAACAAAAATGTCTGATATGTATTTATAAGCTGAATAAAAAGTGTTGATTACAAAGATAAAAAACAACAATAAACTAATATAATCCTAAAAAAAAGAAAATTCTTTAACTTTCCATCTTTAAAAGTTTGGATTTTTCTTTTCTTTTATTTTTTCTTGTAGATTTTGTGCTAGACTTATTTCGTCTATACATCCTCGTTTCTTCGTTCTGGGTTTGTTGTTTTTGTTGTATGTTGCAAATAGAATGAATAAAAGCTCTAAGACAACAAACATGACTTGAATCATGAAATAAATTAAAAAATAGCAGAAAAAAGTTTTGTTTTAACAAAGCTTTTGTTGTTAGATATTTTTTGATTTTCCCAATTTTTTTTTTTGTTTTTCCTTAAAAAAATAAATTCTCTCTCGGAAATTTATAAAATTCTTCTTTATGTTTTTTTTTTTTTTCATTTTTTGTACAAAAATAAATAAAAATTTAGTACAGAGCTCGTTGTCTATTTACAGTACATAATATAAAAATGTCTAATGAAACGACGAAAATCAAGAGTGAAAAACAGGAAAATGCTATAGTACGAAGAGTAAAATAAAAAATTAAACAGCTGACACATTTGGGAATAAACAAAAATTGTTTCGAAAGTTGAAGGGAAATCTGTAAAAGTTTGTGTTCTGGGAGTAACATGGGAAAGAGGACTAATACCGATTTCTTTACCAATATTTTTGTGTAGTGTAAGTACAATAAACTAGGTTTTCTAAAAACAATGCAGATAGTTTTGATTTGCCATGGTTCAAATTTTTTTATTGTGAGAGGCAGTTTTATAATACGTATATCTCTATTTATACATATAAATAAAACTGAAGTATCTGTTTATGATTGTGACATAAATGACTGTTGAGGAAGAAAAACATAGTTGATTATTTTTCTATCTTTCTCAATTTTAAAAATAACAACTATGTTTTGTAAAATTACTTTTTTTAACAAATTTATTATTTCACATATAATAGTTTGTTTCGTTACGATTTTGTTGTCAGTAACTCGCTCACTTCTTCTTTTTTTTATTTATTTTTTATTTAACTCTTTTGCGGTTTGCTTTTTCTGTCCGTACTTTTACGCCGTTGCCAGCCAATTCGAGGACGTACGGCTATAGGTCCGATTTTATCACCATCTGCGCATTGCATACCTCCATGTCAACCTATACTGGGGCATGGAAGATGGATTGGCCCAGGAGTTCTGCACTCTGACGGGGGCTCATAGATGTGTTCCATTTCACAGATCGTAATCTGTAGATGAAAATTCCCTTTGCATCGAGCCCCTATCGGGATTTGAACCTGGTACCTCATGATCCAAAGCCCAAAACATTAACCACTGTGCCATTTGATCGGTAACTTCCTCTTCGTTGTTTTAACTTATATACTTACAATTATTGTGTAATGTGCGACATCTCTTAATTATAGTTTTTGTTTGTACTTTCATAATATAATTTTGAAGTAATGCTTAGTAAACAAAAAATAATTATCATATTCTAAAATGCAAATGTACTAATAGAGGAGAAAAGTAACATAAGACATATTTATTGTAAATATAATTTAATCAGAAGTCTTATCATGCTCCCTACCATTATACACTTCCGTGTTCAATTTCGTGTGGATAGTGTGCCATTTTTTTAAGCAATTTTTTAACCGATTGGAATACAACTTTATTTATATGTTGAAAAGCGTGTATTTTGAAAAATTTGTAAATTGGATGGAACGAAGATCTTTCTCAAATGAATAGTATTGGTACTATGAAAATGTCCAATTTGATTGAAACAAAACTGTGGCTTGTTTAAGCTGAATATGGTATGGTTATCGGGGTATAAGTAGACGTAAAGTACGACTAATCGTTTTTCAAATGGTGGGTGGGTGCCAGTCTACCTGCACGTTGAACCCAGCTATGCTCAGATGTGAGTAGGGTGACACGAGCGAGGTTATACTACAAAATACCCCAATTTTTTTATCACTCTAATTTTATTTTTCGACTCAAAAATAAATCTAATCTGTGGCACCGTAAATTCTCCGCATTGACTTCTTTCCGATCCGCCCGACTTGGCGATCAAATTTTGATAGGCATCACCATCTTATTCCCCCTCATGATGATCGGGGAAATTTTTTTAGCGATTTTAATTATTTTCCTCGCCTAGATGTATGTAGGCTACACGAACACTACGTCGCGCAGCATTTATGATGGGTGCTCATTCGATTTTATTGATCATAAAAAGAAAAATTAACTTTTTATGATCTTTTAATAAACAAAATTGCATCCATCCAATTGCAAGCTTTAGCAACAACAACTTATTGGTATGAGGTCGGATAGGAGAACGAGGAAGCAAGAGTTAATCGTGAGTTTGTCGCTTTTTAATGCGATTGCACCGTTCGCTACCAACGTTACCCCATTAAATGCAACCGTTACAAATAGAGCTGAGCCGTTGTTTACACAACTTTGGCGTAGTTATTATTTTATTTTACAAAGGAACAGTAACTATAGTAGTCATGGATATTTTCGACGTAGAGATGTTTGCAGATTTACCATTCGCAATACTTTTTTACTTTAGTTAACTTAAAAAATCGGAAGTCGAAAGCGTACGCCAAAACGTTAAAAAGCGGATTAGAAGCAGAAAATGTTATGTTTCTACAACATAAACAAATCTACAACAAATCTAAATATAGGTCGTATCTCGATCAAATTCAAGACAAAATCAAAATAAATCCAAAACAATTTTGGAAATACTTTAGGAATAAACGCGAAATTGAAGGATACCCTGCTAATATGACCTACAGCAATACCTGCTCTTCAAACGCCAAAGATATAGCTGACATGTGCGCCGTTTTTTCAATCAGTCTATAGACCAAACGTTACTAGTGGATTGAATGAACAACCCCGCAATAACAACGTATCAATAAATTTTATCGGCTTTAAAGGGATTTGGAGATGGTTGTGGTCTTGTGGTCTTGACAATATACCCGCTTCTATTCTGAAGGAGTACGCTGATATTTTAGCAATTCCATTACTTTTACATAAACATTTCACAATATGCCCCAAAGTAACAATTGGATAGGTAAACTGTCCTAGACAGCAAAACCAGCGCTCTTACAACGTAGCGTCGTGAAATCCGAAAAATTGCACAAATTAGTTATTGTATAAATGGCAGTTAGTTATTTAATTAATTTTGAAAGCGTTGTTGCAGTGAAAAAAATAGTTAATTAGCTTAAATAGGTTTATAAGACATTACAGCAGCGGTTTTGTTACACACCATTAAGCTAAAAAGTTGGGACAAAAGCAATTTTGCTGCGGTATGAAATAGGTATAAAGGCATTGTAGAAGGGTTATTGTTATATGCCCAAAGATACATGTTGGGAGGAAAGAATTGTTGCTGCGCTATTGAACCAAACAAGTACGACATTTTTAATAATCTAGTTTTGAAATTTATGGTATACAAGCAAATAAGGTGTTTTGTCTTAATTATATTTAACGAATATTTTACCAAGGCGGCCTGAAATAAAAGGAAGTTGGAATAAAATATTTTATTGATATAAAAATCCAGTTGTTATAATGTTTACATGTTATTTTCGGCATTTCAATGACAATGTTATTTTGGGTTTCAGTTCGATCTTCAGTGTCGCAAAGTTGTACGTTTAATACTTCTTCATTGTTATTATCGGGTTCTAGTGTATGTAGAGGGCTGGTATTTTCCAAATGAGAGTTACCAACTGGCTTTAACAGCACAGTGAGATTTGCTGGTATTTCCATTGTTTTTTTGCAATTATCAATTATATCTTGCACCATTGGGATATGTGATATATTTAAATAAAAAAATTCATTAAAAAATTATCAATTACTTTAATATTACAATTTTCTCCGTAATGCATTTATTTTCCGAAATTGCTTTTCATCCCAGCGGCCCTCTTCGGAAGTAGCTCCTTCTTCTAACCGGTGCATACCCTGTACTGCCAGCTGATATTCGGAATATTGGGCGAGCAAGCGTGCCGGTTCTGAGCACCACGAGCTATCGGGTCTTGCAACCCTTGATATTTAAGGAATTCTTTGGTGTTCGGTGGATAATGAACAATACCATTATCTTTCTCTCCTTCAAACCAGCATGCCGGACACACAAACAATTCCTTTTTGCCTATTGTTTCGAGAACACAGAAAACCTAAAAATCATAACAAAACTATTAAATAGTATTCCTATAACATATATAATATAATATTTCATAATAAATACTCACCATTTTCGAAGGTAAAATGTATATAGTTTGTTATTATTGCGTCAATAATAAAATGAAAATAATTTTGAATACAAACTTTCAGAAATACAGTTATATTGTACACTGGTATGTCAAATTTAAAAAAGAAAAACTGCTTTTCTCAAATCAAAATTACTTACCAAACAGCGAAACTGCTTAATAAGCTGTGAAATTTGTATGAGTAAACTAAAAATGGATAAAATAAACGAAATTGCTTAACTCAAAGCAAAACTACTTACCAAACAGCGAAATTGCTTTACACACAGCGAAATATATATGAGTAAACCAAATGTGGTGAGAGAGAAACTGTTTTCAAAGCAAAATTACTTTCCAAACAGCAAAACTACGGTTATTAAAGTGTTTAACTCAAAACAAAATGGTTTAACACACAACTGATCTGTTTAACACACAGCAAATTCTATAACTACAACAATGTTGTTAACCCTCCAGCAGGTACAGTTGTTTCAAAATATTAATGAAAATTTGACATCTCACGCACATAAATAAAATGTAAATAAATATGGCGGAATATAGAAAAGAAATTTGAATTTTTGAGGTTATTTATATACATTTCGTATTGTAATTCTTTGGAACTGGACTACAATTTTTTTAATTTAAGCGACAAACAAATATTTAATCTATTTTTTGGAGGTTCAGATCGCAAACTGCTTCTCTTTTTATATTGTCTCAAATAATTCTCTGAAAGTAAAGTATTTCATTATGCATTTTTGTTTAGTTTGTAAATTTTGTCTAGATTGTAAACTTAACTGCAAAATGTTGTGTGGCAGTTGTTTAATTAAAATCGTGAATTGAAAATTTAATATAACCTCAATAATTATAAATGTAATCATGATTTTTTATTATCGTTATTATTCAGTTACCGGACAAGTAGTGCAGTGGTTAAAGCTCCGGCACTTATACTGGGAGGTACTGGGTTCGAATCCCATCAGAGAATTTTCATCATACCATCGGTGATGTTAATAAACACAACTATAAGACCCTCTGATGGAGCGCAGAAATTCCGCGCCGACCCAAGTTTCAACCACTGAAACCTATTATTTAGTTGATAATTATTAAATCGCGCATTTTGACATAATTTCGTACCAAGTATTAATAATTATTATGAAAATTTTAGACCTAATTTTCAATTTTCCCACATTAAAATTTTTCTTTTCTGTCATAAAAAGTGGATGGGATAGGGTTAAGGTAAATAATTATTCCATGCAAAGTCAGACAGCTATAAAATGCTTAGCACAAAGCAAATGCTTTATAAATACTGATTTCCTCATCTAAGGCTGATTAGTTATTTAAAACGTTTACTATATTTGGACAACTTTTTCGTAAATCCTTAATACACTTTAGCTGTAATAATATTAAATTTACCATAAATAGTTAAAATCGTTATCTGAATAGTTATTTAGCTGTTACATATCGTAAAGCCATCTTTAAATTTTGCATTTCTGTTCATAAAAATGGCTGCATAATTTATCTAGTTGAAAAACTTTCACAAAACCCAGTTTATCACATGAAAATATTGTAAAAAATACCAATTTCATGCTTTTGGTTAGTTACCAGAGGCTTTTTAACAGATTCGGACTTTTTTTGCAAAAATAAAATTTTCAAAATAATTTATGATTTTAATTTTATTTTTAATATCAAATATTTTTAGGTCGGGTTTTTCTTTTCCGAGCTACTTTTACAAACTGGTCGATGAAATTTGTTTCCCACATATTTTTACGATAGGAAATCATTAGAAAAATTATGTTAACCCTGTCAATATTACATAAAATATTAGTGACATTTATGATTGAAGTATGAATAAAGAAAACATAAATAAAATGACAATTATAATATACCATACTATAATTTTTGCACAAATTATTAATGTTACAATAATGTTCAAAATAATAGCTCGTAAGTTATTTCTGACTGTTTTTGCTAATTTGAAACTAATTCCCTTAACTAACTATATATTGCTTTCTAACCAGAGGAATTGCATCTAAAACATGTTTGTTGTTATGGCATTACTTTTCTTATGTAACTATTTTGGGTTAAGTACAGCAAAACTGCAGAAGAAGTCCTGGGATATGGCCACTTGGAAAGAAACCACCATTTCTTAACCGATTACGATGCTGGATGATAATGGGATTCTAAGATGATGAACAACGCAGCTGTTTATATCATGAATGGAGTCAGCGATTACCTTACATTGACAATATATGTTGGTTGCAATACAATTTCCCACAAAATAGTTCTCCTTCCATTTTAATTATCTGCTCAACATAATTGTGCTTCAGATCAAGGAAGCAGAAACCAAATATATGGTTACTGCGAGGAGGCCAAAGGCAAAGATGTTTCGTTTGATGACAAATATCACGGATCGAGGCTAACTGAATAAATGCAGTATATGAAGACATCGAGAATTGAGCCCGGTTTAGAGTACTAAACTCCAGCCAAATATCGCTTAAAATTAATGTATACGGCGCCAATAGGACCGGACGCTCACAGCTCCGAACATCCCATCATATAATAGGTCAAGCATTGGCCCAGTTCAAATTTACGGTGAGCATGCTCCATCGAATATAACGTGCAAATAATGGTTTCGACAATTAAAATGATGATTTTGGCATTGAAGATAAAGAGCATGGAAAACTACCCAAAAAAATTGAAGATGCTTAATTGGAAACGTTATTGACTGAAGATTCTTCTCAAACACAATCAGAATTGGCTGTACCCTTAAATATTGAACGATCAACTGTTGCAAAACGTTTACACATAATCGGAATGGTTCAAAAAGCAATCAACTGCGTTCCACGTGAATTAAAAGAGAGAGACCTCGAAGGTCGAAAAACCATTTGTGAAATACTGCAACAAAGAAAAGGTTTTTTGTATCGAACAGTTACTGGGGATGAAAAAGGGATTTGTTATACAAACGCAAATATCTTGGGTATAGCCTGGTGAAGCTGGTCCATCGCAACCAAACCGAGATATTCATTGCAAAATATTACGCTCTGTATCTTCTGGTAGGTTTGGAAAAGTGTGGTATATTATGAACTGCCGGAATATGGAGAAACTATCAATGACGATGTCTACCGACGACATCTAGCAGGTTTGCAAGCTATAGATGAGAAACGACCACAACGGATGAATAGACACAACAAATTAACTTTTCAGCACGACAATGTAAAACCACATATTGCAAAACCTTGCGAAAAATTATTTAAAAGGACTTGGACTGGGAAGTTCAACTGCACCCGCTGTATTCACCAGACATAGCTCCTTCAGATTATTCCGGTCAATGCAGTCGTATCTTTCTGAACAGCGGTTCAGTTCTCGCGCAGAGATTAAGAATTGACTTATTGGTTGGATGACCTCCAAAGTCCAGGATTTCTTCAGAGAGGGAATCCGTAAACTGCCGGAAAGATGGGGGAAATTTATAGCTGCAGATGAAGCATACTTTCATTAAATAATTCTTTCACTTTCTAAACAAGCAAATGTGTTATATTTTAATACAAAATGGCGGAGTCATATTCAGACAAGATTGTGAAATACATAACAAAAATAATACCAAAAATTTACACTATTAAATTTAAAAATAGTCCAATTGGATTTGTTTTGTAGTGGAATTGAAACATTTTTAGATAATCTTTAACATTTAAATTAGAGAAGTGCCTGACTCTTTAATAATGTTGCTGTAAAGATCAAACCATTTTATAACAATTTGAGATAAACACAGGAAAATTGTGATTTTTTAATTCTAAAGAAGGCTATTTTAGACAATGTTTCTACTTTTATATTTCCGATCCTAGAGATGTTTACGGGGTCTCACTTATATGGCCGACTAGCTTAATCAAAACCCTACGTGCTTGGTGAACAAGATTTAATTATGATGATTTTTAACTTTCCTGTTACCGCGTCTAGAGATGTTCATAGTTTTTTAAATGTATTTTAGCATTTAACATTAAAATGAACATGGTTAATGGCTTTATTCCACAATCAAACATATTTTTTCAGTAAAAAAAGAGCGAGATAAAAATATAATTTCGCCACATACCAAAACGAAATAAAAAAATAAATTCAGTAAAATTTTACTGAGAAAATCGTTTTATATGCAATGGTGTGTTGCCATAATACAACGGAAAAAATACTAACCAGAGTATTTTTTATAGCAACATTCTAATACATTTACATAAAAAAGTATATGACGAGAAAGATCGTTTTATGATTGGGAAAATATTATGGTAAACCAACATTTTTATTATTTTTTTAACACGTGATTTATTCGCGTGTAAAAGTTTATAAAATATTTTTTATTTGTTATTTAAATTACCACAAAAAAAAAAATTGCCCAAGTAAATTTATTTTGTGAAGTTTTGTTGGTTATCAAGATGTCAAAAATTTAACTATAAAATGTTTCCACAAATTTTGTGTTTGTCTACTCTCTGTCACTCTAATATAATTTATTGATTAGCTTTCTCTTTTTGTTTTTCCAGTATATTTTACTGCATAAATAATTTTTCATTGTGGAATAAAGGCTTAATTTATGATGAAATTTACTGAGCCATACAGGCTACTTAAAAAATCCATGATTTTTAATAAGAAAGAGCTGTTCACAGGCATTGCCTACATGGTCAGATAAATTAGTCAAAACCCTATGAGTTTTGAGAGAGGCATGAGAGACTTATAAGTTTACGGTTATATCGTCTATCCCAGAAATGTTCACGGGATTTCTTTCATATATTCGAATAGGTCAGAAAATTAATCTTCAACATTGTGAAAACGGACCACGAATGATGCTTTTTACCGTGTTTTCCAAAATTTAAAACTTCTTCATTATTAATTTTATTCTCAATTGGAAACTTTTCGTGTTTTCGCCAATTGGAATTTTAATTTTACCCAATTTACATTCTCAAATAAGATACGAGCCCGATTTACTGTTAAAACAATAGAATAACAGATATCTATGGGCTATGATTATACCGCAGACTAGCGCTTAGTCTATTATGGTGATATTTACTATGTTTACAACAAATAAGAAAAATTCAAGATTCTTCTGTTGATGATTTTATTTTTAGTTAATGAGTTTCACATTAAGTGGATTTGCTTCATCCTTCTATCTAGATTTAGTAATATCTTAATGTGACAAAACACGAAAATAGGCATTTTGGGAATGTCAATTAGGTCAATTGGGCAAACTTCTAAGTCGTGTATGGCATCAGTAGATAATATCATCCTAATCGGACCCTTACAAGAACTATCGAAAGTCGAAACTTTGAACTATCCAAAAGTATAAACGTGACCCTGTGAACATCGTTAGGATTTCTGTTATGTGATAGTTTTTAGAATAAATCGAGTCCGTAGCTTATTTAGGAATGTCAGTTGGGTAAACTTTCAAAAATTATGAAAAATTATAATTCCTGCTTTCAGGAAACAAACAAGGTCGACCCTTGTTGAATATATAATCTTTTAATTTATTTGAAACTGTGAAGTCTTTGTTGTTTTTGTAAATGCAGAACTTGTCAACATTATTCTAAAAATTGAAAAAGTTTTTAAGGAAGTTGCCACTTCCGGTACATAAATTTCCACCAAATTTTGCAACGGTCTCCCAATTAATGGAAAAGGTTTAAGTATGAAGTTTTATTCCCAATAGTCAATCCGCCTGGTAGAGATGCCGAATTTTTGTGAAATAAAGTTAATCGTCATTTCAGGTGAAATTTCGCAAAAAACGAAGAAGCTTCTACGGAATCAGCCACTTTCAGTGAACCAAATTCGGTCAAAAATCACTGGGATCTTCCGTTTTCTCCTCTAGTATCTTCCTTTTCAAACCCTTTCTGTGCTGTAGAGCGAATGGCAAATTTCCAATATAAAAATATCTAACTTTTAGTAGTGTAAATGAAATTATTGAATTCTTCGTAAAACGGATATTTGTTAATATCATAATAAACCTTGCCGGCAAAAGTAGCTAAATATTCAGGTTTTTATTATCTTAACGGTTTCGATAAAGCAATAGCAAAAATCACAATAAAAGAATTACACAACTTTTTTAGATAAAAAATTTACATTGTTGGTCATACGAGAAGTGATGAAACATTGTACTTTTATTGTATGTGCATAAAAGTTAGATCCAGAACAATCATACACGGAAAATATCTTATAACAGCATATTTTAATTCCATTTAATTAATATGTTTAATTATTTATTTTTTTTTTCCATACGAGTGTATAATTTTTAATTACAGTTGTAAAAATATTTTCATACGTGATGTGATTTTTTTTAACATTTATTGTGTACTCGAATGTTGCTACATATATTTTCATAAATTTTATCATGTTGTGATTTGTGTACGAGTATATACATGCAAAAAATAAAATAAATTGAAACAACAAAAAAATTTGTATAAGTTTATGTACCTACAGTATTTTTTTCCACCATACGGAATGTACATTCGAGTACACGAGAACTTGTAAATATATTTAGTTTGTGTTTTTGTTTTGTTTTAATAATAAAAATATTTATAACTTAAATTTACCTCATCATACCATGTACACATAGTTTGGCTTGAATTTCTTCGCCAAACCAACTAGTAGTATAAAAATCAGCGAGAACCTAGCAACATAAAATTAATTTTTTGATATGAAGTTTTTTTGTTTTTGGTTTAACATATCTTTTCAAAAACATAACATTACATTAGACAACATAAAATTACAAAAAATTAATAATAATAACAGACGAAACATAAAAATTTAAATATTTCATTTTGTGCAAACTTGTTCTTATATACAGCATAAATTGGAACAAGAGAGCGCTGCATGCACAGTGCACACACACACACACACAAAAAAATCTTAAACATATCTTCTCGCATAATTTTATGCTACTCTTTAAAATATTTTGCGGGTGTACAAGTATGTATATATTTAACATTTTTAGTTAGTTAACAAAAAGCTTATTTCCATTTTCAAATAATTTAAAAATTTTGTGTAATTTTATGCAAATTTTTGTGTGCAGATGTATATGCAGCACCACCCAAGTTTTTTTAATTTATCATCCAACCGTCTCCCAACAGACTTGCATAAAATTTTTATTTGCCACTTTTTAAAGACAATCTACAATTCAAAATTTTAATTTTTATATTTTATTTTTATTAATTAAAATTACAATGTTGGTTCATTAAAAATAAAAAATTAAAACTTAACACAAAAAAAAACACGAAGAAAATTTTACGTACTAAGAATTTTATTTTTATGTTACGTGATAGGGAATTTTATATATCTGAGAGATACTAAGTGTTTTAAGAGCGTAACGGAAGCCAAATTGTGTAGTAGTACAAGTAGTATTTTTTAATACTTTATTTGAAGCAATTGAAGTTAGAATTATTGTTAATTCCAAATATGAAGTTCTAATTTAAGTTCCGTCGACGCTCTTCGCTTCTACTAAACTTGTATACTCCAATTCGGATAGTAGTGAGAATTTAAAACTCAAACTGTTTTGCGAGCCTATTCAACCCGGCTTATATTTATTTAGGAATCAATTCGTCTCACGGTTGCTATGGTTTGAAGAAAGTTTGTTTGCAATGTGATAGTGGATCCAAAAAATGTATAGTTGCTTCACGATAATTTTTAAATCGGTAAATTTTAGAAAATATATGCCCACACTTGGTAACATCTCTGAAATTACTAAAACTGACGAATATTAGAATATTCATTAAATTTACAGATTTAAAAATTATTTTTACATGGCCACGAGTCGTCCTATATTAAGCGATGTATGCCCACACTTGGTAACATCTCTGAGATTCCTGGAATCGGCCATAGTGTAGGAAGTATTTTGAAGAATATCTGAATTTTTATGAAATTTTACACCCTAAAACTTGTGCGGAGCGAGCCACTCCAAAACTATTTATTTAAATTTGGTGGGTTTTGATCAGCTCAATTTGTCCACTATTAGATGACATACGCCTACACTTTTTAACATATCTGGATTTTTTTAATCGGCCATAGTGTCGCATAAGTATATCATTTAAATAATTATTTTTTTTTTAATAAACGCAAATTAGACTTGAATTATTTTGATAAAATTTGATCCCGATATTTACATCACAAATACATTTTTGATGATCTGGTTTAGTAAAGATTTGCTATATTTACACTTTTCTTTGCTACACTTTTTAGAACTTACACTTTTCGTTAATCAGTGTAGCTACACTTTTCATTAATTTGTGTAGCTACACATTTCGTTAAGAACTTCACTACGAAGTGAACGATTTGAATTGTTTTTTGAATTTTCATTCTACCGGCCTCCGAAGAGTGTGGATTCGGCAGCATCATCGCTGCTGTACCACCTCGAGTATTACATTACGTATTTGTTGTGCTCATTGCGTGTTTCTGCCAACTGGCATTTTGCCCCAGGTAGTACTTTGGAACTTCCAAAGTAGTACCCACCCCCACGACGTGGATTAGGCCACTTAGGTGCTACCTAGGTGTAGACAGAGACAGATGAAGCCCTTTGGTAATCGAAGCCTAAGGTAATCGAAGTCTAAGGTAGCCTGAGGAACAAATAATTTAGTGACTCCATTTGAGTTTCAATAATTTCTAGACCACAATTATAAGTCGCGGAGTTTTGATAGTCTCCCGATTTTTATGTTCCTCTTCATACGTTAAATATTTGGAATTCCAAAATTGAAAACAACAAATTCGCTTGCAGAAATAACATATTATAATAGGCGTGTTTTATTACCCGGCGCCGAATGGGAAATTTCTACTGAAACTACAGCTGAGAAATTATTCAACATTCTGCTACTGTTGGGGCTGAACCATAAAAATGAAAAATAAATGCATCCATTAAACAAACATTTACCACTTGAATTTTGACATGACGTTATAAACAAGAATTTATCTTGCTGCGTTTTAAATTTTTATTGTAAGATTAAGTTTCTAATGGTTTCAGGGGTTTACAAAAGAAAGGCCTTTTAAAATTTCTCATTGAAATGGACAGCGCTCCCGATAGCGGCTGCCGATAAATAGGGAGGGCAAAATATTTGTATATCGATTTTTAACTAAAAATATTAGTTTAGAGTTAAATAAATTAATCATATGCAAGAACAGCGAGCTAAATATAAGTTTTCACATAAAAAATTGCGTGCTCCGGATAAATCTATCGGGCGCTAATAAAAAAACACGGCTAATATCTATGTAAAACTAATGCCTATAGGAATCACCCAGAATAACCCAAAAATTCCAATATCTAAATGAAATTAGATAAAACCAATAGAATAAAACCATAATGTACTTTACCCCGTACCCACAACAATCGTCATATTTATTTAATTTAATATAAAATCATTATGGACGTTAAACACATGAGTTTAATTTAATTTAGTAATACATTTTTTTATTTAAAATGCATTTTATGTTAGGGTGCACAAATAATTTTTGGTGAAGTGATAACATGACAGCATAAATGTCATTTTAATGTTCTATATGTAATATAAACGACCAAACATTATACATGAACATAAATGGTTTTTGTTTTTATTTTATTTTCTAAATTCCATTAAAAATTTAATTAAAAATATACATCAGTTCCTTTTTTAGGTAAAAATATTACTTTAAAATAATTTACGATCAGCAATTTTTTCAAACCGCGACAATTCATTTCGACAAACATGTATTAATACCACAATCATTCATTTAACTTCATCGATAAGAAGGAATTTGGGTAATTGGTAATTTTTTATGGTCAAAAAGTGATTTCTAGTACACACGTTTTTGACAAGTTAGAGTACAGCCTCAAGGCTGTATGGTACATACTAAGAAAACAAATTTCTTTTTAGTATCGTATGTAAATGCTCCAATAATGTAATTTTATTACGTTGTTTGTATGTGTAAAATTAATTAATAAATTGTTTAATTTTAATTATTTTTGATCTAAACATTGCAATATAAGTTAATTGATACTTATTTTGGACACATTAATTAATAATTGATTTGCCATCTATAGGGACAGTAACAAAAACTATTTAAATCGTCATTGCGGCCTAAAAACAAAAAAAAATATCGTTTGACATAATTTTTCGATTGATAAAATTAGAAATTTTTAATATTTCTAAGGCCGTGTGCCAAACTTAAGGTAAAACTCAATTTTAAGTAAATTTTTCGGTAAATTCAATTGTTTTTCAAAAAGTCTATGGCAAACTGATTTGAAAAATCTGTCCTAAACCGGTTTTTATCATAATAAACGATTGCTACGTCATTTCAAGACTAATCTAGTTAATCATGTATTAATACCTCGATTTTATGTTTCCCAACACCTTGATGCATAAATGTTTAGCTGTTCAGAGGAAAAGCAGTTTTAAACGCATGTTGGTGGTCAATATAATTTTCTGAACATTTTGCCAAACCGATGAGTGATGCCAACAGATGAGACATGCGTTTAGTTCATCGGTTGGTGTGGAACGTGGTATAACTGGTAGATAATCACCAACCAGCAAAATGATTGCACTCCAGAATGGCTCTGTATTACCTCTTAAATCACGGAGCGTCCGATTGATTGCTTCCAAAGATTTTTTGTGGGCTATTCTGCGTTCATCCCATATCCCATACTAACATGTATTCAAAACTTTTACCATTCCAGTGTCATTTTTATCTTGTATGTGGGTGTCTCAGTAAATTGCAGGTTCAATGGCAATTTGAATGCAGGGTGCGCTGTTCTATCTCAATCCAAAGTTAACCAATTGTAACAAAAATGTTTTGCCTGTTCCACGGTGTGCATCGACAAAAAACAAACCGGCAATTTGTTGTAAAATAGCATTCGTAATGCGGTTATATGCATTGTATCGTCTGTTTTTTCAGATTTGTTTGAGTTAATGTTTTCAGCTCATTGACATTAAATTGCTGCTCTTTATAGAAATATCGATCGTATACATCGCCTGCTAATCGATTCGAATCGGCAGAAGCAAATCGAGCAAGTCGACGACTGATTTTCAAAGTAATTTTTAATAATTTCGTAGCGTTGTTCAAGCGTGAGTCTATTCATGAGGATTTGTCAGAGTATACTGAGTTCTGCCAGAGTATATTTTTCATAAAAATTTAATTTTTTGTTTTATTTTTTACAATTTCTAGTTCTATCAGGATTTTAAAAAACACCCGTTACTTATATTAATAAATATAGCGATTGTTTAACTCTAGGCAAAAAGGACTTCAAATTAATGTTCTTCCTAATATCAATTGGTAACGCATTAAAAACGTTTGGTGCAGCAACAACACTAGAACGACGGAAGTGGTCGTTGTAAAATCTTGAAATGTTACACAGAAAAAAATGTAACGAAAATCACTTCTCATTTTATGTTCACTACTTCGATGAAAGAAAACTCTCAATACCTTATAAACATACAAATGTTTTAACGGCAAGATTTTCGTTGTAAAGAATAAATTCCAAAATGGATCAGTTCTTGTTTTTTTTTTTATAAATATTCTCAAAATTATTTTCTGTTGAACATATATGTTAAAGGATACAAAACAACAGCAACGATGCTTGTCGAACCTGTCGTGGTTGCGCCTTTTTATTTATATTTTTCACTTTTTATTTTGTTTAAAACAAATTTACTTTATTACAATATTATACTTTTATTTATTATACTTTATTACAATATTATATTTATTTTTATATGAGCATACTTAATTTAATACATAACACAAATGCTCGATTCGAACTAACTGAGTCTTCTTTAATTATTTTTTAAATACATACATATGTAAAATAAAAAATAATTGTCCGATGTACATTATTGTCATATGTTAATTGCTCTTTATATTCGGCGTTATTTCTACACCCTGATCATAGATGGCATACATTGATAAGTTTTAGTTAAAATTAGTTAGAATCAAAATTAGCAATCATTAAACTGTGGCATCGGAACATTTCGCTGCCAACCAAATCGAATTCAACTAATTGTACTCAAATCTTTGCAATTGCATTCATGATAACCACCACACTAATTTACCAATTATTGTAAGTTTTTATCCGAAAAACCCAAATTTGAAAAATTATTTTGTAGGTGTCTCTACATTACCCCCCTTTTTAGACAGGATGGCAAAAATAACCAAATCTTGGTGATTGATTTAAACTAATTAGACACATGCTGGTTTCTGACGGTCAACTGAAACTGACTGATCCTTACCTTTTATGTCTATTATGAAACACTTCCGCAACTTACTGATTACTCGGTACGGGCCTTCGTATGGGGGCGTAAGACTTACTCTAACTGAATCGCGACGTACTAGTCAAAAAACGTTATTGGGTCACTAGGTGTTTCTGTATCTGATTGTATTAACATTTGGTGTGGCACTAATGGTGTTTGACCATACACCAGGTCCGCTGGTGTACACCCTAAATCTGGTTTAATTGACGTACGAATACCTAATAATATAAATGGCAATTCGTCTGACCAATCAATTGCATTTCCACGAGCTATTATTGCCGCTTTAAATACGCGTTGAAACTGCTCTACCATTCCATTTGCCTGTGGATGGTAGGCTGTTGTCCTGATTCTATGAGTACCTAATAAATTATTAAATTCGTTAAACAGGTTGCTTCCAAATTGCGAGCCTGGAATGGAAATTTTCCAATTTCTGATCGAGTATGCCTTTTTATACCTTTGATTTCTGACATCCCATACATTGTTTAGTCCATAATACTATATCCGTACACATACGTGGTCAGAAATATTTGGTCGTAAGTGACTTTTTGATAGCTCTTATAGCGATAATCCATGAATCTTGTTAAATACTACTTGACGTAGTGTAAATGGAACATACGGCCTTGGTGTATTATCTGATGTTTCACAATGTATTTGTATTTTTGAGTTTTTATCAGTTATCTTTTCTAATCGCACTTTCGATTTGTTTGAATCGGATGATTGGATCAATTGCTTTAGTTCCACATCATCTTCTTGTGCTTTTTTAAATGCTTCTAAGTTCATTCCTGACATCACGATCATTGAAATGTCACAGACCCGAGATAGTGCGTCTGCAACTACGTTACTAACGCCAGTTACATGTTTTATTAAAGTACAATATTGGGAAATATAATCGAGGTGACGTATCTCTCTTGGATTTTTGTCGCTTGCTGAACCCAAACCGTTTGTTAACGGTTTATGGTTAGTATACATTGTAACCTTCCAAAAAGTGCTTAAAATGCTTTATGTTTTTGTAGATAGCTAACAATTCACGACCAAATGTTGAATAATTTTTCTGAAATGGCGACAATTTGTTTGAAAATATGCCAAAGGCTCACATTTATCATTTACGATTTGTTCCAGTACGCCACCGATCGCAATATTGCGTGCGTCCGTAGTTAGTATAACTTGGGAATGCTAATAACGTTGCATCGCACAGTGCACGTTTCACCTTTTCAAATGACTCACCACATACTTTTGGCCATGTAAATTCCTCTTTCTTTGGCAATTTTGCTTGATTACATAAATGGTCGTAGATTGGATTGATTACATAAATGGTCGTAGACTAAACCGTGAGAGTAAAGCTTTTAGATCAGAATTGATCATCGAAATAATGTTACTGAGGGAATTCCCACAATAAGATATGTCATCAGCAAATCCGGTAAAATAACAATGAAAATTCAATTTAAACACAGAGTTAGTATAAATGAGAAATAGCAGGGGGCCTAATACTGAACCCTGAGTGACACCAACGTAAATAAATTTCGGATCGTTTATCTTAACTCTCACCGATCTACTCACCGATCTAATTACGATGCCAACACTTATTTGAAACTCTCCTAAACCCTATATCCTAAATAATAGAGAGCAAAAGTTTGTGATCAACCATATTAAAGGCTTTAGCTGTATCAATCCATATTGAAGGCTTTTAGCTGTATCAGGCACCGCAACTATTACGTCTATTTAAGCTAATATTGACTGTATTTAGGAATTCCAAGAAGGCCGATTCGATACGCATATCTTGACGAAAACTATAGATGTCGATGAATACTCAACACACCCGTTTGATCTAAAAAACTAGAAGTCCTATTTCTCACTGCCTTTTCAAGAACTTTTAGGGTTTTATTGGCTGCAAGATAATAGGTCTATAGTTACTTTTATCTAGGCGGCTACCATTCTTGAAAGGGGGAATTATAGTTGCTATTTTCAATCGATCGGGTAAAACTCCCAACTCAAAGAAAAGGTTGAAAATGTGTGCTAGAACGGAACTAATACGTCCAGCAATGGCTTTTAGTATATAATTACTCAGGCCAATGTTATCCATTGAGTTCTATAGCGCAAATAATTGAAAATACGTCATAACTAGACACTGGGGTCATCAAAATCGTTGTCGGAGTGAAATCAAAAGGCAAATCGAAACTAGGTGACGTGTTGCTAGAGTCAAATTTAGCACCTAAGTCTTTAGCAATACTGGAAAATAAAAATTAAACTCATTAGCAATTTCTAAATCACTCGTAAGAAGTTCTCCGTTCTGTACTAACATAGAATTAACTAAGGACGTTTTAGGTTTACGAGTCAGAATTTCGTTCGCTAAAATCCAGTTTTTTTATATCACCGCTAAAAAACGCTTAGAATAATAGATTCCTTTTTTTTAAATCCACCTTAATTATGGTGCACATTCTATCAGGACGCTTATTTAACTTGGACCGCAGTTTATTCCTTTTATTAATATGTCGCGCAAGGTCAAAGGAAATCCAAGGCTGCAAGCGTTTGATTTTAGACCAGCAATATGTGTAGCAGCGTTCTAAAATAGTCGCCAAATTTTCCAAAAATACTTCAAAAGCTAGCGATGGATTGTCGATGTGAAAAATAAACCCCCAGTCCATATATAATCCAATCTTTCATGTAACAACAACAGATTCAGCTCCTTTCTTCTTCTCGTGCAATTTTAGTTCAAATTAGAGCCTGATGTCAGTATCTGAGAAACCTTAAACCATATCTCGATCAAATGGTGACCAGAAATTTTTTGGTCCAAAGCCGACGCTGTTATACCTAAAAGATCATCACCAACGAATGAATGTGAATGGAAATCAAATCCGAATCGTATTGAAACGCAATGCGATCAAACGAAACGATTTACTGTTCTCTGCTCTTTACTGTTCTTGCTGGTATTCGACTGTTTCTCTGGGTCGTGATTGTGCAGTTCGCACTCGATCAGGTCACCGATATGATTCACATTGCTCATCTCGTTCGATGGCTCGTAATGTTTGATGGCGTATGCGATTGGTACTTAAATGTAATTCATGCTCTTCATCCGCTTGCCGTTATGCGCATACTTTGTGTTTGTTGTGAGCGTTGTTCTTTTGTCCCAGTTGCTCACGAGGCTCTTACTTTAACCGGCTTTTCATTAGCATGTGACATCGTATTTCTTTGGATGATATACTAAAGTAAAATTTAAAGTATATATTTGCCTGCCCAATAGATCTTTCCTTCGGCGGTTAACTCAACAAATAGTAATCACATATATTTATTCTATTGAAACAATATTTAATACATACCTGAAAAATAGTCACCACCAATTATTTTATTTCACGGTACCTAATAAATAATCGGGAATAACGGGGATTCGGATGTACACAAATCAGTATTTATTTACACAAAACGATTAAAAAATACATATGTTGAAATAATCGACAATGGTTTAGTCGTCAAAATAACATTATAAGAAAAACAAGAGATATTTTTCAAACTAAACCAATTTTACCCGTTTGTATCAAAGGATATTTCTTGTAGAAGTTGTGATATTTTAATTATAAAGTTTGTACTTTTTCAAATTAAGCCAATTTGTAGCAACTATTTTGTAGCAAAGGGTATTTCTTGTGGAAGATGCATTTTTTGGTGATTGAGGTGGTAGGTATAACGGACAAAAATGAAATAAGTAATTTCTGTTATAAATTACTTTCTGAAGTTATATGGAAATTATATATTTTAACTTTTTTAATTAATTTTGTTTTGTTAAAATAATTAGAAAATCGAGTTAGTCGAATACTTGGTCTAAAGCATATTTGTTTTTATTTCTTTTATTTGAGTAAGCTTCACCATTTTAAATGTCAGAGAGCAGCTTAAAGATTGCAAAAATTTAATTTTAAGTTCAAAATAATTAATTTTATATTAATAAATATCTTTTGAGCACATCAAATTATTTCGACGGATCGATTCAATTGATTGGCAACGCAATTCGTTTCGTACAATATTTCAGAGTCAACAGTATGCTCATCTGTTCACTGAGGCGATTCCATTCCCAATTGCTGACGACTACATTCTTTTAGAGATAAATCGTTTATATGGGCTCCATATATTTTAGATTAGGGGGAAGGATCCAACCCCTTCAAAAAAATTATGAAACCCTGCTGGTTGTATAAAATCCCTATCCAATGTTTGAAACCGATTGGGGACGGACCCCTCGGATTGAAGCGTGCCACTAATTTCATATAAGCTTTTTCTCATTCGCGTCAAAGAATTAAAAAAATACATAATTCTTCTGTATGTATGTATGTTACTGAACTTTTCCTAAACGGCTGGACCGATTTTAATTGAATTTTGTGTGTGTTTGAGTGGGTTCCTGAATGGTTTAGATTCACAATTGGACACGGTAGGTGGCATTACAATCGCGTTCTTTGATTTTTTTGTTTGATTTTTAGACGAAATTTTTTTATTTATTTTGTTGAAGATTTTTCGCATATTATTTTTTTTTTTTTTTTTTTTTTTTTAAGTTCATTACCAATTTTTATTTACAAGAATTATACAATAATAAAAATATGTACATTGGTAAGAAAAGTGTACCTTTGGTTCAAAAGAACACGGGCCAGGTACACTGATTCCCTTTTAACGAGAATATGTTTGAAATTATAAGATACGTACAAAAAAAAAAAATTAACATAACAATACAATTTACAGTATAAAATAAACTTATAATTTAATTAATTAATAATTTACAGTATAAAATACTAATGAAATATATAAATATAATAGATAATAATAATAATATAATCTCTAGACAAAAATTTATGGCAGATGAAGCCAATTATTATAATATAAACATCACGAAAGTATAATTCTACTCGTACTAGTGTTAAATATGGAAACTGAAGAGCTCCTCAATATTCTTGGTTGTACTAAGCCAATGTTTTAGTTCTTTTGAAAATAATGATAAGGTGCAACACCTACGAATCTTGCAAGGTAACTTGTTAAAGATAATAGGTGAAATTACATTGAAAAAACTTCTTCTGAGATGTGAATTATATTTTGGGATATTTTTTTTGAATTGGAGACTAGAACGAAGACTATAGTCTGAATAGTTAATAAATGAGTTTCCGCTAATATTGTAAAAAATTCTTAATACCTTGAAGACAAACATGTGACGCAGTGGCAAGATATCGAGAGTTTGGAATATGGGCCAGGAGGGTGAACACGATTCTTTAAAACACATGATTCGAGCAATGAGTTTCTGCCTATTAAATAATGGTATTAACGTGGTTTTGCATGCACTACCCCAACAGGAGAGACCGTATTGCAGAATTGAATCAGCTAGTGCGAAACACACCATTCTTAATAAATATAATGGACAATATGAACGCAAAACGTACAGTTTCCTTGATACCAATAAAAGCTTAGATTTCAACCCTTCAATATGCGCCTTCCAGTTTAATTGTTCGTCTATTAAAATGCCAAGATAACGATAAACATGAACCAAGTCAACCATGAAACATCCACTGGAATTACAGATCTTATTGCAACCATACTCATGGTACTTAATGGCTGATGGTGATGACAATCCGTGTCGAAAATGTAATATTTTCGTCTTATCGCTTAGATGAAGATTGTGAGCCTTGAGCCAAACCGAGAGCATATTCAAATCACTATCAATATACTTAATGTTATCTTGTAAGCTAAGACTACTGTAAGCAAACGAAAAATCATCAGCAAATGCAATGGGGGAGCCACAGAATGGTTGGCTAAAAATTCCGTTTACATAAATGAGGAACAGTAGAGGCCCAAGGACTGAACCTTGAGGAACCCCTACACTAATCGGCAGAACATGGCTAAAATGACCATTTATTTTGACTACCTGAGTGCGACCATTTAAATATGAATCTAACCACATGTGGATCGTATCGCGAAAGCCAATGCGGTAAAGTTTCATTACAAGAGTAGAATGTTCCACTCTATCAAAGGCTTTAGTCAAATCTATAAATAACATATCAGAACATATAACCCCAAAATTGCACCACCCCCAATCTTTATAACTCTTCTGTACGTGTTTATGTAATTGAACCTAGAGTAATTGAGCCTAAACGGCTATAGACCGATTTTAATGAAATTTTATGTGTGTATTTGGGTGGGTTCTTGGATGGCTTAGATTCATTATTGGACTTGGTAGGTGGCACTGCGATCGGGGCCTAGGATTTTTTTTTATTTTTTGACTATTTTTTTTATTTTCTTAAGTTTTTTCGCATATCAGAACATATAACCCTAAAATTTCAACCCCACAATTCCAAACTTTTATAAAATGAAGAAAACCACATGTCAAGAATAGTTGACCGTTAAAACCTTCTGAGAAGTTCATGAATAATAAAACTTCTTTGAATAATTCATATAGTTATATCTGTGTACCGTTGGTGGTGCTGATCTCAAATTATGTGGTACTTGACGTACACATCAATAAATGCACGAGTCTCATGCATCGTAGCTTATCGTTGTTCTGGCAATCGTATCTATTCAATTGGGCGTGTTAAATGGCGGAACGGTTGAGATTAACAACCTCTGGGTGGTTGGACCAAGCACACATAAACGTTGAGTTCTTCTTGAATACGTTCATAAAGGCAGCGATATGGCTGTATTTGCTATTCAAAATTTAAATGATAAATGGGCCAATTCATTAGCAGCAATGAATTAGTTTGAAGCATTTTGAGTTTTCCCATAAACGATTGACCCTGCTGTTGCACATTTAGCCGTCACATAACTTGTGATTAAAAATTAATTAATCAAAATGAAAATTGCCCAAATTTGAATCATATGTTATTGGTAAGGTGTCGCATACCTTTGCTACTCGCAGTACATCTTCGGTGTACAGTAGATCCACAGCATAGAAGTGTCCATTTTCATAAGTTGCCACATCTTCAGTCGCCTGTAGATCCATTATGAGGTCACGGAATAACTGTGTTCTACACAGCTAATACATATGAAAAAACACCACTGTCAGACATTTACACACATACAAGAACAGTAATATCATTTTTGCAATGACATTATTATACTTTCCTCCAATCTCACGAAAAGTACCATCTCTTTCGCCAAATGTGCCAATGACAATCACCAAATATCGTACGGCCATGACACGAGAATTAAACGGCGCAGGATAACGAGAAAATTCATTCACGTTCGACGAGGATAACATCTGTCGTGTCTGCTAATTTTAGAAAAATCTATACCGGGACCTCTAGACCCCGGGTTCAACCCCTTAAAAATATCATTCGGTTAATATTTCGAGGCATAAAATATGGTAGTATAACTCGTGCGCCACCAATTGTAAAAAAATTGCACTATGCTCACGACCAACTTTTTGCCGAGATCGAACAACCTCACTTAACTTCACTTAACAGTACAGTAATATAATAAACCTGTTTCTCAAAAAAATGTCGAAAAACTTTATGAATATGAAATAAAACTAAACGCGAACTACATATTATATAGATTGTCAGTGGAACACAAATAAAATTAAAAATTCTCTTTTAGAACTTAACGATTCCTGTTTAATGTAGAACTTTCAAAATATTAGAAAGCATTCAATTTAGATAAACATTCAGGTAGTTTTTTCACAAACTGTTTGTCTGCGTCCACTTTAATTAGAGCACATGATGTTAAAGCTAATATATCCCAAAAATAGGTAAATACATATGTACATTTACATATATATATAGTACTAATTAATTTATCTGCTCTTCGAAACCATTTTATTGATCATTCACCAATCACTATTTTATAGTTCTACACCTGGGTCTGGGTAAATCCAAAAATATAAAAAAGAAAATGAAAATTAAATGAAAACATCAATTAAATCGTTAGCTCAACTAATTAAAACATAAATTTTATTATTTCTCTATTTCTATGTACCATACCACACGTTCGGCAACAAATCAAATCAACCCAACACCATCAACATCATCCGACCAACTTCAACCAACCACACACCAATATATGTATTATAATGGCTATATGTAGGATCACAAAATCAATTAGAATTAACACCAATCCTATCAATAGGTATATTGATTGGAATTTTAACAGTATTAATATGTTTAGGTATAGCAATTGTAGCAGCAATAAAATTACGTCGTACATCACAGCGTCAACATCATCATAAAGGGAAACAAAATCATTTACAGCGTCCGGGAAATTTACCAATAAAAGAAAAAATTTCATTGCCATTAAGTCAATCGGAGGAAATGTACGATGAAAAAAATCCTGATGTTGTGCCGTACAATGAAGGTAACAAAATTTTTATATTTATTTTCTATGTGTGCATTTTCGTTGTGTTTTTCCTTCCTTCATATACATACATATACATACATATAATAATTTCAATATTTAATTAAAAACATAAAATTATTATTATTACGAATTTTATTTTTTTTAATTTAATGTTGTTGTAATAATTTCATTCGTATATATATATATTTATTTATTTAATCCAATTATCATAATTTCGTTTTCCATTTTGATAATTTTCCTGTACAAGAATTTTATTTTGTTGCTGTTGCGTTGTACACACGGTATACACGTACCGAGCTAGCTACATACCGAGAAATAAAAAAATATTCGATATAATAAATAATATTTTTTGTCGACAAATTACGATTTATCGATTAATTCGGTAAATGTAATTGAATTATTATTTGGATTGGATTGGATCGGATCGAATAGTAAAAAATTTTAATTTTTCCTCGATTTCTTAGTTTACCGCATGTACGTGTTCTGGTATGTAGGTACATATGACGTACCTACCATCCTTTATCGAATTTTTATCAGTAATAGCAATTTGATTCAAAAACTTTATATGATACTATTATGGGTTTTAACTACTACATTATCTGATACGGAACTATTACGTAATTTAGATAAATTAAAACAATTATTAAAAGAAATCAGATTTTATTGATGTAATTGAACTAATTGAATTCCTCAACAACTTTACTACGTACGTACTACGATTTATGAAATAGACTTTATACCGCATACTCGTACGTACGACGTACCTATAACTTGGCCTAGAGAGTTATAACTTGGCCTAGAGATAGAGCACCTAGGCACTAGGCACTGGGAGATGCTTTTATCTGTAGAGATACAAAATTATGAGGTGAATATGTTGTGGCAAACACCCCACATTCTTTTACCATTAATGTATACACACACACGAGTAATCTTACTGGACTTTTGATACTCTTGTACATCAAAACATAGATAAACAATGACATAAAATCAAAAACATTTTCCCTGTTTAAATTTTATAAAACCTGACCATTGTTGGTTGGAAATTTAGTCATTAAATTTATTTAAATCGTTTAATTCGCAAGGATATCCTAATTAATCTAAAAGGTTAAGTATTAAGTTTGACTCCGAAAAGTTGATCCGCCTGGAGTAAAGTGAATCCCAATTTTGGTGAAACAAAGTCTTTTTTATAAAAATTAGTGATTTTCGACAATAATTTAAAAAAATTATTTAAATAAATTTTGTTTGATTATTTTTTTTAATCCCTGCAATCTGTTCTGGGGCCAAGGCACCTCCAACTCTTTCGCAGTTTGTTTTCCCTGTCCTACCTTACACAGTTATGCCAAATCAAAGACGCATGGCTATAGATCCGATTTAAACTACCAACTGCGCATTCCATAGCTCCACGCCAGGCTAAAGTACGGGATATGGAAACGGGTTGGCCCATGAGTTTTGCATGCCGATAGGGGATTGTAGTTGTGTTCCTTTTTATCACAGATCATAATCTCCTTTTGCATCCTGCCCGTATCGGGATTCGAACCCAGTACCTCCCGATCCAAACCCCAAAGCTTTAACCACTGTGCCATTTGGTCGGTTGTTTAAAATTTAATTTAAATTATTTTTGTTTTTATAAAATTGTTCGTAAATGCTATATTATGCTTTTTAAAATATTTCCATAAAATAGAAAAAGTCAAAAATCATTTTATGGAAGCGCTTATGAACTTTCATGTCAATCAATCAATCCGTTGGGAAATACAGGGACCAAATGTTTTCTGAAAAATAATTGTTTGTCAAAAGTCGTCTTTTCGCGGAAAAGTAATATCCATTTTTCTGCCTGCCCACACAACTGTTTTGAACCAACTTACACATTTGTGTATTCCTTTTAAACTTATTTTCGCCCGGAAAAACACTATAACTATACACACAATTGTGTTGGTTGTACTTCAAAACAAGCGAAATTTTTTATAAAAAGCGCCATTACATAGAAAAAGGGACATGAGAAAATATTGTTGCAAAATAACTTTCCAAAACTTTAGTTCATTTTTCTTATAAATGATGATGATGATTTTCACTTTTTTGTAAAAAAAAAACATGCAAAACACGAAAAAAATCCTATTGAATTTTCAACTGGTTCAGTCACTCCGTTTGAGCTGTATAGAGGGCATTTTCGTTGTTAATTCCATTGGAAAACGAAAAATCTCCTATAGATGCTGTCACTTCCCGAGGACCGATTGCGGCCAAAATTCACTGGCATCACCCAATTTGTGGAAAAACTTAGGTATGAAGTTTCATCCCGATCAATCAACCCATTTGGGATGGACTTTCGAGGCTCAACTTTTGTTGAAAAAATGTTGATAATTGTTTCAAAGGTAATTTAAAATTTGTTAGTTCATAATCGATTTTTTTTTGTAAATGATATAAAAATTCAAAATTTTTGCAAAAATCAAAAAACTCTTTGGAAACTGCCACTTCCGGTATACAGTTTCCGGCAAAAATTCACTGCGGCTTCCAGTTTGTGGAAAAAGTTAAATATAAAGTTTCATCCCAATCAATCAATCAATCCGTCTAGGCAAAACAAAACCGAATTTTTGTTAAACTCAGTATTTTTTATCAAAAAACGTTATTTCCGCTTAAATTTGGAAAATAGATTACGGGTACGGGTTTTGTTATAAATTTAATTTTGAATCTTCTAGTTTACCTATTTTTTTCGTAAATAATATACTTTTCAAAATATTTGAAAAACACGAAACACTCTTATGGAGTCTACCACTTCCGGTAGACCGATTTCAGCCAGAATTCAATGGGATCAAGTTTCATGCCGATAAGTCAATCCATCTGGGCTGTAGAGAATCAACCTACATTTAGTGCGCAAGGTACCACATACGCACACACACACACACACACACACACACACAGATTTTTTTTATAAAATCACTTGATACTTTCTTTTACATAGGAAAATAAAGTAAAGTAATCATGACAAATTTTGACTTCGGATTTTTGCAGATTTACCATTCGATATATTGCAGAAGTCAAAAAACTACCTTTTAAAAAAATAAGTGCGTGTGTGAGTGCGTGCATGCGCGTGTGTGCAGATTGACAGAATGTGCTCTCTCTACAGTCTAGACGATGGTTTGTTTCTACCGAAACTAAACTAGTAGAAGCGGACAATTGAAATTGTCCGACAAGCGCTCGCCAAAATAGGAAAAATGCAATAGACGGACGGACGGAGGTGTAAACCCTCTGAAACAACTAAGGTGCTAATACAACAATCCCAATAGACAAAAAATGAATAGAATCTTAAGCAAATCAAAAAATTACAGAAACTAGTTTTGAAATAACACTCATTTTATTATAGATAAAAGTAATATATATATATATATATATATATATATATATATATATATATATATATATATATATATATATATATATATATATATATATATATATATATATATATATATATATATATATATATATATATATATATATATATATATATATATATATATATATATATATATATATATATATATATATATATATATATATATATATATATATATATATATATATATATATATATATATATATATATATATATATATATATATATATATATATATATATATATATATATATATATATATATATATATATATATATATATTAAAGTTAGTCAGTTGGCCTAGAATAATAATAAACAAATTTAAAAAAAAAGTAGACAGCCGCATCTGTGTGACCTCTATTTTTAGAAAAAGTTGAATATCTCGAAAACTACTTGACCTAGAGTTCCCAAATTTTAAATGTGACGTTTTTAGAGTAGTATCTATCTAAAATTTTCTAAATTATCGTATCTAAATTTTGAGCTCTCTGGTATGTATAGTTTTTGCTGTGGTAGTGCCAACAGACAGACGGCCTAAGTCTTTGTATAAGCTTGCTCGCAAGAGCGAGCGCTAAAACGGGTTAGCCTTATACATAAGCAAAGGCTGACCCAGTTACATGGAAATTACTACTTATTATTGCACCCCTTTCGGCATTTATTCCCGGTGCTCAATCTTATAGAGGGAATTCGGTGTGGGTGTTAGGATGCATTAGTAATGGCCTTGTTAACCGCAATTGAAGAAGGAGGGGAGGTTGACCCCTAAATAGTGCTCATATTGGACCCCTAAATAGTGCTCGCACAATAAACCCATTATGGGGACTGAATTAACCGTTGTTGTAGATTGCGGGGTTTAAATTATTATCTTAACTGCTAACAAAAAAAGATATTGGCCTCGGGCCCATAAATGTGGTTAATAAGTTAGTTTTGGGTCTCAGTGCGGTTCTGGCAGAAGAAAAGGAGTGCCGAAGCAACAACAATTCTATCCCGTGGAACAGTCAAAAGAACACCCTGTTATCTTGTCCGGTTTAGGTTAGTACGTTTAATTATACTTACCAATATTTTTTTGGTTTAAGAATTCCTCGCCTTGTTCAAAAAAAAAAATAAAAAATTAAAATTACTTGTAAAAACGGCAAAAAAAACCAAAATTAATTTATTTATTTAACATAAAAACAGAAAAAATTAATTTATTTAACAAAAAATTTTATTTATTAGCTTAATTATTGAATTGACTAACCGCCGAGCTAAGCTACTACACTGGTCATCAACCATTCTTTTCAGTCTTTATACCAAATTAATTGACAAGGTGAGAGGAAATGGGGAGGACAAAAAAAATTTAATTGAAATCTTCTCACAGTCAACTAACCATATTCTTTCGGCGTCAGGAAAAATACCTAAATAGTATAAAGCTTAATTCACACACAGAACTTTGTGCAACCTCAATTGCAACTCCTCACTTTTCTGTTTATCAAGTAACAGGTAACCATGCTACACACTAAAAAAAAAGAATTGGATTACGTACAGTACATAAAAAGAACAAAAAAAAATACTTATACACAAATATCGAAATTAATGAAGATGATATCTTCAATGTTTATGGAATTACTACAGTAGACTTATGCTCCTATTCAAATGTAATATTCTATTATTAATTCTAACATGAATTAAATAATTGAAACTTAACCTGTATAGCACAAAAGGTCATAGGCATGACGTGGGACATAGGCATGACGTTTATTTTATTTAGGTATAGGTAAAGATTTATCATCATGGTCATGCTGAAAAGATTCTTTAAAGAATTTTGCTATTTATTGGGATGGGTTAGTAACGGAGTTTGGTGGAATTCCGTTACTCTTCATACATAACCTGTATTCATATATTGTAAGATTCCAATGATTTTTGAGCGAAATTGATCAACCAGAATTGGTAGCTTCCATAGGATGCTAGTAAAGTTTATCCAAACTAATCCAAATAATACAATAACAACAAACTTATTTAAATATTATTAGTGTAAGTAAACATTCAGGCGAATGCATATTATGTAATTTAAACGAGATGTGATTTTTTAATGTGCCTTAGATACATTCCAAAGTCATTCTAAGTATTTTCTAAGTATTTAGCTTGAACTTCAGTTACATTGGTACACTGTCTAAGCCCAAATGAGTGTGCCTAGAAAATTTTTTGATTTTCTAATGGGTCTGACAGGGTGTCCCATGAGATTTAAAAATGATACTGTTAAAGTTAGCCGAAAGTTTCCAGCCGAAAGATGATGCAGATAGTGTCTTGAATACAGCAAAAATCAGTCATAACCCGAATTTAGGAGAATTTAGGATCGGAATACATCATTCGGGTGAAGGAGAAATTATTTCAGTTTATAGGAATTTAAAAATCGATAGGAGCGAGAGTATAAAGAGAATTTAAAAATAGTCAAGACACTATCTGCATTATCTTTCGGCTGGCAACTTTCGGCTAACTTTAACAAGGTTTAAAAATGTGATTTTTTAATGTGCCTTAGGTACATTTCAAAGTCATTCTAAGTATTTTTTAAGCATTTAACATGAACTTCAGTGACATTGGTAGACTGTCTAAGCACAAACGGGTGTCATTAGTAAATTATATGATTTTCTAATGGGTCTAACAGGGTGTCCCATGAGATTTAAAAATGTGATTTAATGTGCCTTAGGTACATTCCAAAGTCATTATAAGTATTTTCTAAGCATTTAGAATGAACTTTAGTGACATTGGTAGACTGTCAAAGTCCAAACGAGTGTCCCTAGAAAATAATATGATTTTCTAATGGGCCTGACAGGGTGTCCTATGAGATTTAATAATGTGATTTTTTAATGTGCCTTAGATACATTCTAAGGCATTCTAAGTATTTTCCAAACAATTAGGATGAAATTCATTGACATTGGTTAGAACATTGGTTACACAAATGCTTAGAAAATACTTAGAATGGCTTTGGAATGTACCTAAGGCACATTAAAAAGCCACATTTTCAAATCTCATGAGACACCCTGTCAGACCCATTAGAAAACCAAATAATTTACTAGGGACACTCGTTTGGGCTTTTACAGTCGACCAATGTCACTGAAGTTCATGCTAAATGCTTAGAAAATATTTAGAATAACTTTGGAATGTATCTAACGCTTGTTAAAAAATCACATTTTTAATCTCATGAGAGTCATTTGGGTTTATACAGTGTACCAATGTAACTGAAGTTCATGCTAAATGCTTAGAAAATACTTAGAATGACTTTGAAATGTATCTAAGGCCAATTAAAAAATCACATCTCGTCTAAATTACTTACACCAATACTATTACAATAAGTTTCTTGTTGTTGTTTTTTTTTAATAGTTTGAATAAACTTCACTAGCATTCCATATGAGCTTTTTTGAAAAACTCTTATGAAAGCTGCCAATTCCGGTGGCATAAATGTAGTATAATGTATATCATTTACAAGAAAAACGATTACAAACTAAACGAGATTAAGTTAATTTTGTAACGAAACCGATCCAGATCAGTTTTCCAAATGTTAAGCGTAAATGATGATTTTTGAAAACAAAAAAAAATGTTTTTTAAAAAAAATTTAGCCCTGTAGAGCCCAGACGGATTAATTGATCGGGATGAAACTTCCTTCTTAAGCTTTTTTCATAAATTGGGAGATCTCAGTTAATTTTAGCTGAAATAGGTTCACCGGAAGTTTCAGTCTTAAGAGCTTTTATGTTTTTTAAAAAATTCTAAATTAAATTTGCAACAATACAGTTCTCGATCAGTTTTCCAAAATTTAAGCGGGAATGATGATTTTTAACCAAAATCCGTTTTTCAACAAAAATGGCTGGACTGATTGATCGATAGAAACTTTGATTCCATAGAAGCTTTCCGTTTTTCCACCACTATTTGATTTACGGAAACTAACAGGTACTACATTAATTAAATAATTTTTCAATAATACCGGTGCAGATCAGTTTTCCACAATTTAAGCGGAAATGGCGATTATTATTAAAAAACTGTCTTTCAGTAAAAATTTGGTCCATGTACAGCCCACAAGGATTGATTGATTGGAATGGATTTTGCTACTAGAGCTTTCTCCAAAATTTAGAGATCAGTGATTTTTCAAGATCAATCCGAGACAGATCTACTAGAAATGGCAACTTCCATATAAGAGTTTTATCGTTTTTTGCAAATATTTTAAATAGTATATCAATGTCTCATAATTAATCGACTATCGGTTCAGATCATTTTCCAAAACTTAAGCACTCTGGTCGATTTTTAACAAAACAGCTGTTTTTTAATAGAATTTTTGACCACAAATTTTTAGACTAAATGTGCGTGTCCCCTCTAGTGATCTTTGGCAAGAAATCCTCTCAGTGATTTTTAGCCGAAATTGGTCTACCGGAAGTGGCAGCTTACATAGGAGCTTTATTGCTTTTAGCAAATATTTTGAAAAGTAGATAGCATGTACGAGAAAACGATTAAAACAAAAAGATTGTGAATTAACTTACAATACAAACAAAGTTATTTCAAATCATTCATTGGATCTTACCGGTTGCGAATTTGGTAAAAAACTGTGTACAATGAAATTGTCTACATGAGTTCGTTTTCTGACATTTAAGCAGAAACAAACAAGTTCAACACTTGTTGGTTGGAAATTTAAAATTAAAAAAATTTATAAAATTAAAAAAGCCTCCATTCTAACTGGTCCTTCCGGCACACAAATTTTCACCAAATTTTGGAAGGATCTTCTATTAATGGAAAAAAATTAAGTATTTAGTTTTATTCCGAATAGTTAATCCGCCTGGACTGCAGAAATTTTAATGAAATAACTGGTTTTTTTTATCAAAGCTCGCCATTTTTGGAAAAATTTAAAAATGATCTGAACTTATTTTGTTTCAAATTTAATTTAGGATTTTTTAGTTTTTAAAATATTTGCAAACCCCGGAAAAACTTCTATAGAAGTTGCCACTTCCGATGTATCGTTATCGTCCAAAAGTCTCTGCGATCTCCCAATTTATGAAAAAACGCTCTGGTAGTTCATCCTGATCAATTAAACCGTTTGGGCTGTATAGTGACCAAATTTTTGTGAAAAAACAGTTTTTTGTCAAAAATCGATATTTCCGTTTAAATTTTGAAAAGTGATCTGGACCTGTATTATTGTTCCGATCAATCAACTCGTGTAGATTATAAAAGGATACGACTTTTTGTTGCAAAACAGTTTTTTTTCTATCAAAACTCGTAATCACCTCTTAAATTGTGGAAAACTGATCTAAACCGATACTGTTTCACATTTAATTTAGAATCGTTTATTTCATAGTGGCTTGTGTCGTAAATTTTTTTTGTTTTTTTTATTTATTTAAATAGTACAATCTTATCACATGATAATTTATTACTAATGATGATAACGCACTTATTTGAAACTAATAAGTGGAGCGAGTGTGGGTTTACAAGCAATCAATATGCTGCTCCCAATAATGAATCTTTATTTATTAGATGACCAGCTCGTGCGGTTTAATTCTTTTAAGGCGTCTCAGTTCTAGTGTTATGTCAAGAAGTTGTATTGCTTCACTGTTGGTATGTTGCAGTAATCTTCTTTCATGTTTGATGGCAAACTCCTGAATCACTTCATCAATCCATTTAACGTTTAGGTCGTTGTGTAATTCCTCGTTGGTTACGTAGCGGTAAGCATTCGTTATTGTTCGTAGAAATTTGTTTTGGCAACGTTGAATAATTAAACGATTTGATTGTTTAGTACAGCCCCAGAGTTGGATACCATACGTCCAAATTGGTTTAATTATCGATTCGTAGATCAGGCGTTTACAGTACAGGGTAAGCTTAGAATGTCTTCCTATTAGCCAGTACATCTCACGTTGTTTTATTTTCATTTGCTCTGCTTTTTGTCTAATGTGATATTTCCAGTTCAATCTTGAGTCGGGATGCAATCCAAGATATTTAGCAGATTCAGCTTGGGGAATTTGTACCCCATTGAGAAATGCATGGATGTTGCTATTTTTGCGCCGCAACGTGTAAGTTACGTGTACTGATTTCAGCTCGTTAAGCTTTATTTTCCAATCCCTGGTCCATTGGCTGATTCTATCGAGTGCTTGCTGTAACTATTCTACTGCTTGGTTCTGCGATTCGCTTGATGCCAATACTGCGGTATCATCAGCAAAAGTTCCGATGAAGGTTGTTTCCGTTGTCGGTATATCAGAAGTGTAAAGTAGATATAGGATGGGTCCTAATACGCTACCCTGGGGCACCCCTGCTATGGCTGGGTAAAAGTTAGAGCATGTTTCTTCATGTGATACTCTAAATATTCGTTTGGAGAGATACGACTCGAGCAATTGGCAGTAATTTTCTGGCACTAATTTACTTATCTTGTGGATAAGACCCTCATGCCACACTCTATCGAAAGCCTGTGATACATCTAGAAATACGGCAGGGCAATATTTCTTCTCTTCTAGTGCTTGTTCTATCTTTGCAGTCACGCGATGAACTTGATCAATTGTCGAATGTTTATTCCTGAATCCAAACTGGAAATCAGGTATAATGATCATTGGTTTTAGTCGTTTCAATAACAATTTCTCAAACAACTTTGAAATAGTAGGTAACAAAGAGATCGGCCTGTATGATCCCATTTGCTCGGCTGGTTTGTCTGGTTTTTTTATCATGATTATTTGTGCAACCTTGAAGCACTCAGGCACATATTTAAGTCGAAAGCAAGCATTATATATATATGTTAACATAGTGACTGCTCTCTTTGATAACTCCTTAAACATCCTTGGCGAAATTTCATCAATTCCAGGTGACTTTTTGGGATTCAAATTCATGTCTATATAAAGTCTAAATATTTACAAAAAACAAAAAGCTACTATAAAAATTAATGTGAATTAATTTCGGCCAAACAATATTAGGGCTTCGTAATTTATGGTAAAAGCTTAAGGAAGAAGTTTTATCCCGATCAATTAATTCATCTAGGCTGTATATAGAGTAGCTTTTTTAAGTAAAAAGTTAAGACCTAAAAATCGGATGAACCACATAAATATTCGAGGCGTCAGTAAAAACAGCAGTCCGAAGGTTTTCGTTAAATATAAAATAATCGAGCGAGTCAAACTCTCTACACAATTCTTGATGAAGGTGGGCTATCGTGCCCAGCCCCTTTTAATAAGTTCAGATGGTACAGGCGTTCGCCAACTTCTTCCCCAGTAAGGTTTATTAGGTTAAAAACTGAGATCCTATGGAAATGATTGGAACTGCTTATGGCGAAGCTGGTTTGTAAAGTGAAGCATATTTAAAATCTGGCAAATAGATCGCATATGCCAAAGAGCGAATTAGCAGAGAAGCATTGTTATGTCATCCATGAGGGAAATTCAACAGCCTTCCTTTACTATTCAAAAATAATATTCATTCTATATTTCACATTCGGTGAAGTTTAGGTCGGCGTTTCTTAAGGTTAGCCAAGTCCCAGCTATAACAAGGTTTACGAAATCGAGGTTGATTTTCGAACAAAAGAACAAATATGTCGATGCCAGCCTTGAGCAGCATGATTGATGAAACAATATCATTTAAATTATCTCCGAGTTATAGAAAGTCTCAATCGCAACTAACCAAGTATATTCAAAATTACTAAAATTAAAATAAAAATTATTAGAAAATGATTTAGGGTTACAATTTTCGTGAAAAATATTTATCGCAATAGGATTGTGACGAGACTCATTCGGTTTCATTTGGTTGGAATGGCAGCGCAATAATCAATTATGGGACTTGCATTCTCGTCCGTCGAATAACAAGTAAAGACACCGATAACATCAAACCAAACTATGAAACTTAGAATTGCAGTATAATAGCCGGTAGAACATATACTACGACGAGAACAATAGAGTCCCTGGCCATATTGCCACGAACTGCGATAATGTCAACATCAGGATGACGAGCAATCATTTCTCTTGAAACGGCATTCTTTAGTGCAATCAATACTCCATCATCTTTATGACTGGTGTCAAAGTCGAACCTAGCCTTTCTATACACGATATAGTTTAATAAAATGCGTCGGAGTGCATTGTTGTCGTTAACCAGGTTTCGCCAATGATTATACCATCGTAGTCATTTTCTCGAATACTAGAGGCGTTATAGTAGTAAAACGAGGTGATTTTCGTTTGATTCGTAGTTAATTATTGAACTGATTCGATTAGTGATTGGAAGCTATCGATGAATCTGTGTTGGACGTTGTGGTAGCTTAAGAACCAATTCCTGCTCTTCGACGCGACCGAAAATTCGAATTGTCAAATTGACGGATGGGTATATCATTAGGTTAGCATTCTTATGCTGGCTGTTTGCTACTAAGAAACCATTTTTTTTTAGTATCGATATTTAAATGCCCCAATAATGTATGCAAACAAGTTTGTTCCTTTAGTAAATTTGAGCAAATATTGCGTATTATGTATAATAAATAAATTACCACTTATCTTGAACAAATTAATTATTAAGTGATATGCCATCTATAGGGACAGTAAAAAATACCAAAATAACGTCGTCATTGCGACGTAAAATATACTTTTGCTACGTCATTTTAAGACTAGCTACATTGACAGAATATATGCTTCCTTAGAAGCAGGAGATTTAATCTGCAACTGGGTGAATTTTAAAAAATACAGTATTCGTTAAAATGAAAGATACATTGAGCAACGTTAATGTCCGCATGATAGACTTCTTAAAGTTAGTTTGTTTTTTACTTCAGCTGATGGGCTCTCACTTTCATTTTCTAAGTCCTTGGAGAGTGGAAATCGTGACTGCTCTCACAAGTTTATCTTCACCCGGGTTTATCTTTATCCTTTATTCGACCCCTTGCCCACATCAAAGATAACTTATTTTCCTTTATCAGAACTAATCCACCCACCGATATATTTAGGTTCCTAATCCCACTTGGTCCGGTGTTGAAGCTAAGATAAATATGATTGGTACCATTTTTTCCAGAACTGCTGGCGCATTTGATTGGCTAACTATCATCTGGTTAATATACCTCAATTTTTATCTAACAAATCATTTTAATAATGTTCTGTGTTGAAAAAAGATCCTGGGTAATCTTCACTCAGTGCAGTTGGTTTTGGATTAGACGTTTGTTTGCCTTAAGAAGTTCGCACCGATATCGCTGTATATGTGAGAAAAATTCCCCCGGTCTGATGTAAATCTTTTGAATGCTGCCAAGAATGTGTTTGCTGTTAAATCAGAAACCACTTCGAGAAGAACTGCCTTTATTGAAAAGCATACTAAAACGACAATTTAACCATTTTAGGCCTTATTTTCTCTGCCTGTTGAGATCCGCTGATTCAATGGACAGACTTAATTGACACCAGTGTGTGTAAATGGCGTCAACGTGATCACACGACCCCTGGGTAAGTCGCCCACTAGTTGTTCTGTCGGTTTACTTTGAAATTTTAAACAAAAAATGCATTTGCAAATCTGATTTCTTACTGCTTGAGTACCTCTTATTAGTCAGACGGTTTTCCGGATAAATGATAAAGTTAATGCGGCCACGGTGGCCATTTAATAATTGAGCTGGTAATGTGTGATTTAGACGGTAGAATTATAGGATGTCTTTCTCCCAATGAGATATCCAAATTTTTGGGTGTTCTTTCTACCATTATAAGTCCCTCACTGTCCAGGAGCGGATTAGCGATTCGATGGTGCTCTTCTTCTTAATTGATTATTGATCCCTTGAAGTTGATATTTTGTATGCAAAGAAAATGCCTAGAACTGCTCATACGATTGCGGTTAATCTGAGTTCCATTACTCTGAGTTCCATTAGTTCACAAACAAGATGGTTGGTGTGTGACGATTGTTTGCGGCACTTTTCTCTTTTTATTATTATTTGAGACCGTGTCTCTTGAACTTCTAAACGCGATTGTCTTCTTTTTCGTTTCTTTCGTTTTTGTAGTTCTCGATATCTATCGATTATCGATAACGATCGAGAATCGCGAATATAATTTGTAGGTGGCGAAATAGCTCTATTCAGCAAAACGAGCTATACCTCGTAATTAAGTGGCGCGGTGTATAAATAGTTTTACCACGAGGAGTGCCACGAAGTGAAAAGGTTTTTGAGCCGCTACAACCTTATCGTCCTATTTAATTTATGAGGTTCACAGTTCCTTTAATATAAGTTTAGATGTAATGATAATTGGCGGCAACCATCCCAATGGATCAAATTGTGTTGCAACTTCCGAAGCTTCCAAACCAAAGTTCTCTCTTTGTAAGTTCAGTGTTTAATGATATTCGGTTTACCTTGAACCTGAAGTAGTCGGAGATCGGATTCCAACGGATTGCTAAAGTTTTAATAGTTTCATCTTATGTCAACTCCAAGTTTCCAATCAATTTGTTTGATCTTTGTGTATATGGACTGCAACAATTTTGGGTGTCTCCTAGAGCGCTTGCTCAAGTAATGTAATTAGCTGTTCTTGCACCGGTTAGGACGTCATCGACATAAAAGAAAATCTTGACATTCCATTGCTACTTCAATATGTTGATACATTTTAATTATGTCGGCTTCGAATACTTGATTTTCATAGTAGCTCCGACATGCAGAGTATTCAAACTTAAAAACCATGTTGACTTCATTGTAACATCAAATACAACTCGAAATATTGTTTCCTTTGAATTTTCTTTCAAAATGGGGAATGTTAAATTGTCCCTTGCAATTGGATGATGGTGTCATTACTCCCTTCGTACAATTTGAACCTTTCTGTTTTAATCTCAAAATAGAACTGTTATGCATAAAATGCAGTTACTGTAAGCCATAATAAGTATCACAACTTTTTACAGATTCGTTGATTTGTAATAGTAATGTAATATTTAAAAATTATTGTTTAGCAGGATTATAGCCGGTTGTAAGCCCAATGCAAGATATTTCGATTCAGTTACGATTTCATGATAAAAGTCCGTAACTACCATAATCTATGATGACCCAAACCATAAAACCAGTTGCATAATTGAATATAATTACAAAGTAAGAAAAAATAATTAATTGATACACTTTAAAGTCCTTATAATTGTTCGTTTTAAAAATCTTTTTTAATCACAACAAGGATAATTATCCTTAAATACCGATATACTACTAAAGTATAATACCATAGTAATGTAATGTTTAAACAAAGCACCATAGGACACAAAAAAAAACTTAAAAATAATCGTAATAATAGTAATAATCATAAAAATTAAAATTAATTCTTAAAATATAATAAAAATAATAAGACTTTATCTTAATTTAAAAAGTAAAAGAAAAATTGTGTATCGTCGTTGTCGCTCGTCGCAAGAGGCAGAATAGCGAAATAAAATTGTCTCATTATGTACTCTCGTGTATAGCATAAAGACAGCGCGACATAAAACAGCTCGATGGTCCAGTAGAATGGAGAAAATTAATTTCAACATAAAGACGACATTAACAACATTACAACAACACCAAAAATATTTATACGAAATAAGAGATAATTTTCTTTCTATCCGTACTTTTCTTAAATTTATTTTTTTTTTTACGTTTTATTTTAATCTCATTTCCTATTTTTTTAGTTTGTTCTTCATATAAAATCGTCCCATCTTATGTAGAGCTTTTTTGTGCTTATATTTTTGTTATATACTTAGTAAATTTCTAAAAACAGAAATGCAAAAGACGAAACCTGTTATATACACACCTACATACTCGTGTAATCTACAGTAGAATTGTACTAAAGTGATAGGGTATTTCATTCCGTATATACATACATACTATGTTGTGTTCTTATAACTTTACTGTACACTTTAGAAACTGTTTATTAGAAGTAGATAAAATGTAGTGTTAATAATTTTTTCCGTAGGTATTGTTTTATAGTTTATAAATTTAATTTTTATTACAAGATAAAACTTTTTTTGAAAATTTGTAAGATACGAAATTGAAAACTTTCTACTGTATAACAAAACAAAAATAAAAAGCTTTTGTTCTATTTTATGTTAAAGATTGCAGCAGTTATTATCTATAAAACAAATACTTTTATCACAAAAAAGTTGAGGTGCTATTTGAATATAATAATAAATTAGTTTGGTAAAACATAAAAAAGAAATTATGAAAATATGCTGTAAAAGATGTTGGTGCTTGAACAAGGAATAAACGATAAGAACTTGCGGAAAATATTTTATTACCTTAGGATAATAAGATTAATACAACATAATCGATCTTACCACTACACACTGAAAAATAATCTACAATATATTGCCAAACGAGAAACATAATCTAACAACGCAACACTATCTTTCAAATGTAGACATAATAATAAAAAGGGCCAGCAGCATCTAGGAAACTGCCCTTACTTTACACAAAACTATCAAGTCTAGTACCGAGTAGTGATTACGCTTACATTGACAATATATACGTGGTATTACCTTTTATAGTTTGATTTTTTGTCTTTTTACATTTCGATTTTATAAACCGTCTTATTCTTATATCAATTATTATATCTTATATCAACAGCCCTATATCAAGACCAAACAAAGTGAAATATGACCCAAAAAGTTCTCAAATTTGCCGCATGTAACAAACGTTGCACTCTAAATACAAAAAATCTAAAAAAAAACGGTTTGAAATAAAAATTTTAAATATACAGTATGTACAACAAGAGCGTGTACAACAAAAAACTAAGTAAAACTACGTTTTTTTGTTTTTATTATGAAAGTTTGTTGTAATTTTTAGGGCGCTATCAACTATTCTGTTAATAAATGCCTGTTTTATCTGTTAAAAATTTCCTGGCTCCTTTTGGCCATACTATCAACCAAATTGTCAGCATACTCTGGTGATAAGATTTTCCATATCTTCCGGACAAGTTGCGCTAGAGCGCTCAAATTTTTTTTGTGGTACATTTTTAGCTTAATCTTCATGAGTACCGATGAATGTTGATCGGATTGGAATTGGTGAGAGGTGGCTGAGACGGCCAATCCAATGTTGTGATGCCTTCTTTGTGTTTAAATTCCTAACAGAGTATGCTATGGTGTTTTGGATCATTGTCTCCTTGCAAGATCCAATTAGAGTGCCCCGCTTCACACCAGTGAAGGACAAATAATAACAAACCTCGTGAATAAATTTTATTCATGAAAAGTGCGTTTAGGTTCCGTGTGGAAACGATTAATTAAACCAAAACCTTGCTTGGTGAAGCATCCCCATACATGGAGCTTGAGCGGGTGCTTCACAGTTTTTAGTATACTAATTACCTTTTTCGCCTATAATTTTCACAGCTGCATCCAGGTAAGCGAAGAATTTTCATCAAATAACTGTATGATGGTGTCATCCCCTTTTTTTGTAGTGGTTCGGATTTTGCCTCTATCTGGCAAATCGTCAACATTTTTGTACATTGAATAATGTGTAATCCTCTTCTATACAAATGTTTTCGACTTTTTTATATATTTTGCTGCACTTGTATCCGACATTTTTTGTCCTTTCGGATGTGCACTGAAAACTACCGCTTCAAATCGTTTTTTAAAAAATCACAAAAGAATATCCTCAGGCCTCGTAATTATGGAATTTTAGGTTGTATTTTTGCACATATGATCCAATACTTCTTACGTAAGAATGAGAGCGTATAAGTTGCATTCCTCCATGCCCAGTTTTTGTATACGCATAGTTGGTTATTGTTTTACTGAGCTGATGGAAATATAGCAGGACGTCTTTCTTTATAATTTAGTATTGAACTCTGAAGACTCTCAACCACTCGAGAAAGGGATTAAAATGTAGTAACTTGTTGTTCTTGTACCTATTGACCTATTCTTTAGTAATTGCGTTATTCCTGCCTTGAAACAACTACGTTGAGTCTATCTTGTAATGATCCTTTCTGCCTCGGGCAGGTCGTCCCCCTCAGCAAGGTCGCAGATTATCGGTGGAATATCTAGTATTCATCGAGCGGCTAATTGCAACATCCGCATAACGCCTATAAATCGTAAATATTGTCGAACAAATAACTTTGACTTCACGCTCGAAAAACTCTGAAATTTATCTTTGCTTTATCTTGCTCTTATCTTTTTTAAACATGTACGAGGTGAGTTAAAGATAATCGGTTGAATACCGCTACTACAACCTAGAACGAAACATTCGTCAAACTAAAGGATAACCTGCACGTACTCGTCAGTATATCGCACATAATTCTCAAACGTTATCGTCAGATTAACTGTAACTGAATCTGACAATGGTAAATAGTATACCGCTGGTATAACCTAGAACAAAACTTTCGTAAATACAAAATGGTTGAAAATGCTTACATACAAAGTATAATCATAATGCCTTAGCGAATTTTATTGATATCAATTTCTGAAATTATATCGCAGAGCAATGCGGATATTTATAAAACACATTGCGCATAGCGTATCGCATTTAAGCTTTCGGGAGACATCTCGCAAATGAAAAGTTATCACAAAAATCTTTCTGGGCTTCATATTTGTTTTTTATTTTGCATTTTTTGATGAAGCTGTCTTCTTCTTCGGTAGCGGTTGTTAAATTGGCATGTAAATTCGGCAGATACCTGTTCCTTAAATTCTTTGTACCTCCCGAACAAAAAGTAATTTTTGTTGTCTTTCAACCATTGTGGTCCTGCCCACCAGCTATTAAGATTCATGAGTTCGTCCCCGACTCGCGCAATCAAATAATAACCCGATTTGATCTATTGTGGTGCCATTGAGGTGGTTCAGTCAAGCTTCGAATTACGGACACTCTGTTGGCAATCAAGATTTGCACTTTGAGGTAGCACCTTGCGTCATGCTGTATAAGATAGCGGAAATTTGACACCGGAGAATAAGGGATTACGCTACTCGCCGCAAGGGGCAGCACTATCACAAAACAGACACTCTTTTGTTATATACCAGTGGAAATTTTTTAATCATTATGTATATTTTTTTCACTAAATAAAACATCTCAGATATCCGAAGTAAAGGAACTCGGTAAATGAAATCTTGAAATTTTACAATATTCCGTTTTTCCGCCATTTTCTAACGAATTACGATGATATAGTGTAGTATTGATCAGGGGTTTTAAAACAAGTTTTGAACAAAATTCTAGGATCTGTTCGTGCTGTACTAAACTGGCCATTTTATAACCAGCCTTATGAAAAATGGTATCTGTAAATTTTACACGATATAAATAAATTTTAAACTACTTGCATTACTTCTAAGTTCCTTAGCAGTGTACGATGATGTGGTGCGATTATCTATGACTCCAAATTTGTTTGTTTTTCTCGAATTGTTATAATTTTTTTGTTATTATGTTACAACTGGTGATGTCGTCCACCGCTCGTTTTATAGAATTAATATAAAATTAAGCGTGCAGTCAAGTATTGAATGGTTGCTGTTTAGATAGTTTCTGCAGAGTTCTAATAGTGACACGTATTGTTTTTTTTTAAATTGTTCATTGTATTGTATTTTTGACAGTCCTTCATGTGATGACCATTTTACAGCCCTTACATATTGTACAAATACAATCAACAAGGTTACTCCTGTTGGGTTATATTTTGGAAAAGATATTAAAGATCTGCGGTATTTGATGGCCTTTCGCGAAACATTGATTCTGACGCGGTAAATCGCTTTCCAAAAATTGCATAAAATTGGCTAAAATTTGAAGTGAACTGTCAAAGTTGAGCTTCTTGGCTATAACGTATACGATGAGTTGGTCCCAAAACCTATATTGGCTCTCATATATCTTATTGCATGTAGGCACTCATTGGTTGGATCGTGGAATGAGCGATGGCTCAGGTTGTCACGGATTAGTTGATGATATTAGTTGTTGATCTATATGTTTGTACAATATTCTAGATAAAGACTCTTTAAAACAGCAATTTGTGTGTCTAAGTTTCTTATGTATTTTTTTTGCTCTACATATTTTTTATAATTGGTATGAGGTTGTACTATTTTCTATGTTATCGCTTCTTCTTGTTTCAATAGTGCGTCCAAATCTTGTTTTGAGGTATTGAATTATTCCGGAAATGTATTCTCAACAATATTTTAGAACTTTTATGGACCTATCTATTAAATTTTTGATATTCTTTCTGTTTCATTTACTGTGATCTTTATAATTAAAAATATCTATCTGATTCAACATTCTCGATTCTTAACTAACTTGAACTTCACCCCAAAACCTATTTTAAATCTCAATCATTAATTCACATCTCATCATCCTTAAACCCAAATACATTTTGCTTAATTTTAATTGTTATACGATTATGTTTATTTAATATTATTTCAAAATCCACAGCATTTAATTTAATTATATGAGTTTAAAACTAAATTTGACAATAACAGAGGAATGTTGGCGTTTCACGCCGTCATTATTATTTTGTTTAATTTTTCCGTTTCCATTTTAGCATTTTTCCGGTTTTCATATTATTATTATTTTCTGTTTTAGTTTATAAATAAGAGAAGAAATATAAATATTTTTTACCCTTTATTTTATTATTTTTATTTTGTTTTATTGTAGATCCTGATTATAAATTAAAATCGGCAGCCCAAACTCCAGCAACATTACATAATTCATTGTCAAATGATCATAACATGGGAGGAATTGCACGAAGTTTAGAAGATAGAAAAATTTATATAGGAACGGTAAGAATGCCAAACTAAAATTACAACAAAAGAACTGATTTAATTTTATATATATTTTAAATTTAAACTTTTTTTTCATTTTATTTTAATTAATTTTTGCGTTCATTTTTTCACAATTCGTTGTTGTGCGATTTTAAATCAATTCAAATGGTAAAAAATGCAACACTTTTTTCGTATAATTTATTTATTTTTTTGTTGTATTTTAACTAGAAATATTATCATTTTAAATTTTATAAAACTTGTCTTAAACTTTATTTTACAAAAAAATGCTGAACAAAATTAATGAGTTTTTTACTTAAAAAATAAAATACAAAATATTCATTTTAATTGCTTCGTTTGTTGATCTTATGTGTTGTTGTATTTTGTTATTGTTGTTACGAAAAGTTTATACACTTTTCGCTTGATATAAATAAACAATGAAAATTTAAAAAAAGCGAAATTTAACAAACAATTTTGAATTGGTAATTTTTCAACTTTTTTCTGTAAATTTAAGAAACTGCATACTTCTTTAAAAGATTGTGCATGTAAGTTGAGATTATTGTGAGATGGTATGCATTTTAAGTGCCATGAACTAACTATTTGGGATTATAATTATCCTAATGACTTACTTGACTTTAATTGAATAATATTTTTATTTCTTTGTATACAATAACTCTTCTTACACATGGAAAAAATGGTGGACCTTAGTTGGGCAACACTTACAAATAGAAAATTTGTTTAAATGACAAAAGTATCGAAACATTTCCATTATTTTAGATATGGTCCAGCAGGTCAGGTTATAATCAAATAGTTCATGGAGCGCCGTGCGTCACTCGAGCATAATGGGCTGAACTGGAAGATTTTGTGTCATTAAATATAATTATTTAAAAATTGGTACGTTAATTAGCTTCGGTCTGAAAAATCAATTTATTGAAATCCTGATAAAAATTATGAAAAATTACCTTGGTTCAAAACCACTTTTCTCCACGCTCCCTGATCCCAAAAATGCGAAAAATGTGCTCGGATGTCTGGATGACGAAAACAAAAGAAAAGTTAGAAAAGTTCTTTGGTCTGACAACTAGAGTTGTGCAGTTTCGGTACTATGAGTACTCACGTATACTCGTTACTTTTGTTGCAAATACTCGTTACTTTTTATTCGTTACAAAGTAATCGGTATAAAGCGCAATCGAATATTTACTATATACATAGTACAAATGAATGATTACCAAATGAATACTACTGATACTGATTCTATCTTCTCTCATTTTTTAGGAGTTAAGGTGTTTTTTATGTTACATAAGAATGCGTATTATACTTTTTTAGGAATAATTTTATTTATTTATAATGAATAGTAAAATAAAATAAAAATAAAATTGTCTATTTCTTCAAGAAATCATAAATAAAATAAAATAATTACATATAGGAACATTTCAGACTAGAATTATGTATATAAAAGGAAAATTCACAAATTCAAATTACAATTACACACAATGTGACATTACATATAATTTTGATTCGCATTTAGAAAAATTATTTTTTCAAAATTTTTCGATTTTAGGCGATTTCGCTTTTCGGTTAAAATTTGACCGCCTTTCGAAAATATTCGTTCTGACGGAACAGAAGTTGCAACTATACATAGGTGCTTTTTGGCTAATTTTGCAAGCCGTGGATATATAAGCTCTCTCGATTGCCACCATTTTAAAGGGTCTTCCATCCGATCTACATCTGGCTCTTCACAATATTGGCGTACTTCTATTATAGCAGATGATTGAGGTGTGGTAATGGTTTGGTTACGATTATCGAAATCGTCCCAAATCAAATTTCATTTATCGGAATGTGGTAAACCGGCATCAATTGTTTGTGGCAGTATATTATTTCTGTCATACAATCGTATCATATCGGTTACGTTGGCGATTACTGATCCCTTTGCTTTATTGTTAGCAGCAACATTTGAGAATGCCCGTTTTTTAAAACGAGGATCCAAAAACGTTGGCTTGCTAATAATTAAATTCAAATCAATTTTATCAAATCGTTTTTTTAACCCCGTTAATAACGCTTCGAATAGATTTTCACCACAGGGACTATGCACATCAGTTTTGATTGCATAGAGAGCCCTCGTGAGACCATCAATGAGAGCAATGACTTTGGATACTGTGACATATTGGTCTGCACTCAGCTCCACAGTCACTAAATCAAATGGCTCGAGTAAACGGCATAGTTCGTTTACAATTACCCATTCTTCCGAATTCAACATTTCGATTGAGCTGTCTAGGATACCCAATGCAGCATTTATAAATTCTTTCAGCTGTCCCATGCGTTGAAACATTTGAAGTGTGGAGTTCCATCTCGTGATGACATCATTTTTTAATTTCAGAACCGAACCATCACTCAATTGTTCTTGGAAATGCTTTAATTTTGACTAAAAAATTCTACTATAGCCTTGGCTTTGTTTTGAATTGGCCTTATTAATTTCAATGCGTCTTGAACCACTAAATTTAACGTGTGCGCAAAACATGGTAAATGATTATATTTTGTTAACTTGATCGCTGCAACAACGTTTGCTCCATTATCGGTCACAACTGTGTGAACTTTCTTTTGCAAATTCCACTGCTGCAGCATGTCGTCAATTTTTGTTTTTATATTTTCTGCAGTATGTCTTTCTGTAAATAAAAAACAACCTAGTAGTACAGATTTTTGAGTCCAATTGGACTCAGTAAAATGCCCAGTGATCGACATGTACGATTCTGTCGTACAGCTAGTCCACATGTCCGTCGTAACTGTAAGAAAGTCTTTTAGAACTACAATGGTATTATCATACAATGATGGTAAAAGCTGTCTACTCAGAGCAGTTCGGCTAGGTAGTGTATAAGCGGGATTAAAGCCAGCCAATAGTTCTTTAAATCCACGATCTTCGACAATAGAAAATGGTTGCATGTCTTTTAATATCATTTTTAGCACTAAATCGTTTAGTTTTTTTTGCCGTGCAATTGTTGGGGGTCGTGTAACAAATTGGCGCATGCCTAACTGCCTTGCAGATTTTTGAACTAGATGCATATTGACAGCAACGATCGTATCAAGATTTGAACTGGTGGATTCTACAGCAGTTGATGTTGAAAGTGTATTTGATGCAGGAGTAGATGTTGAAGTCGAAGGTAAATCAGAAACAGAAGTATTTATTTGTGTACCACTCGATTTTTGAGCCACTTGCTCTAGAAGCACACCAACATGTTTCGCATTTAAATGCTTTTTAAAATTTGACGTCGAACCCCCTTTATACGAAAGCAGATTTTTGCATAAATCGCAAGTGGCATGTGTTTCATCTGTTTTAGTAAAATATAACCAGATATCGCTACGCTTCCGATTCATCGTTTACAAATTAAATATGTATTTATTGTTTCAACTGAAAAACTATGTCTACGCAGGTACAACCTAAATTACGTGTATAAAAAACCAAACTCTTTACTCTACCATATATAAGCACTTTTAAAATTCTAAATTTGTTGAACTTGAACGCTAAATAAAATAATAAATTATTTGTGTACATCCAGTTGTCAAATGTCAAATTTCAAATGAAAAAGTACAATAAAATTTTAGGTTATTTTTTTATTTGCGTTTATAATGTAGCTCTTTTAACAATATGAAAACTATAAATATAAATTAATATATTGTCCTTGTCTAAAAATTACAAAAATAAAGAAACAAAATTTATGTTTTTCCACATATAAAATTGAGATAGCGAATATGAAATAAAAAATATTTGGCTCGTAATACCAAATTTATAAGATGATGCTTTCCCTCTCTATCTTGTACATCATTCTATATAAACTGTACAGTACACTAACTGAAATTAATATGTATCATTAAAGAGAAACGGATACTCGTATGCACGAAACGTACATAAAGTAACGAATATTTTAATTTCTAAGTAATCGTTACTTCGGGTAGTTGAAAGTAACGAGTACTAAATACCGAATAGTTACTACCCGCACATCACTACTGACAACAATTTCGATATAACTTTAGTTCATGAATCCACAGTTTTGGTGCTGCCTGGTAATTTTTCGTTTATTATAAAATACGAGTATATACTTGTGGTATTTCGTTGAAAAAGTCTTGAAGAATTCCGTAAATTATTCTGAACACCTTAAGTAGTTAATTATTCATAATCATATAATATGTACGTGTCACATAACATTGAAAAGGTCTTGAAGAACGCCGAAAAGTTTTCTGACGCACACCATGTTATTCAAAAGTACCATTTTAGCGCTAAAAGCAGTTGCATTTTTTTCATTCCAGTGTAATCATGTAACATATCATTTAAATGCTCCTGGAATAACCAACAATTTTGTTATAGTTATTAGAAGTTTAAAAATATATATAAATATTGGTCCAAGTAATACAGTTGTTCAACATCTGAAAAAAATTTCCTCAGCAAAAACTTACTTTATTAAATTTCAACTCGCACAATTGTGTTGACCTAGGTTTGCTAAGTTCAGTATCACTGAATGCCCCAATTTCCTTAAAATTTTCACAGATTATCGTGAACAATCTAACTAAATAGCAGCAAACTTTCATTTAAATAAAATCTCGATTTTTTTTTATATTCGGCACCCATACATTTGTGTTTGTTGAACTTAAACTTATGAAATTAACTTTAAATTACCAGAGTTAAAAAAAGAATAAAAATTTATTTCAATTTTATTCATGTAAAAATATTGTATCCTAAAAATATGTCACACTTAAAATTCAGTCACAGTAGATAAGGAACACAATTCAATTATTTATATATCTTTATTTATATATAAAATAAGATAATAAGAAATTTATTTTTTTTTTACGGTATGGAACTCGTTGAAGCACTTTTTCGAATTTCAGCACCACAAATAAACGTTGCATTTATCACAAAGGCAACGTATGCGGCTTTTACACTTTTCGAGACGACAGCCTAGAACATAAAGCATCCCATATAGGTAAATGATTATAACCATTGTAACGCCTTTAAACAGATGGGAGTGGCGAACAACATGCAATGTTTGGTTGCTTCGTAGCAATCTCTTCATCATCACACAGTTGTTGTCGTGGCCCCTTCTCGTTTTAGATTAGTGCATCCGCTAACTCCATTTTAAAATCTAATAAATCTAGCGTTTTTTTTTGGAACTTTACATTCTAAACAATCTTGCCGATGCTCCATCCATAAGTTGACAATGGCTAAATCAATAAAATGGTTTATGACTTTCAAAGTCCACTTTCTCGTTTTGATAAACATCCGGTAATATTCCAGCATCTGATCAGCAATATCTACGCCACCCATGCTTTGATTATAGTCGGCCATAATGGCTGGACATGGAAATTTATTTAGCATTTCGAGCTTTTAATCCATTGGTCAACTGTTGTTACTGGATTTGTGCCAGATATTGTTGATATACACATAATGCCTTTGGTGTGTTTCCACTTGACCGGTGTTATTTTATTTGAACCATCGTCAAAAACAAACTCTTTGATGTCCCCCTTTTTCAGTTGTCGATCACTTTTAAACGGAACTTTATTCAGTCGGTTTTTTTAAAAGCGGTACAGTTAAGTACCGATCAAAATACAAATAACAGGCTTTGAGTATGTCCTCAATTAATCGCAATACTATAGCTGGTCTCAATCCCAAACTTTGATCACCCAGATTAGTCTTGTCACCCTACCCTAGTAGATTTCAAAATTCACTACCGTGCCTGCAGATGTCGTTATCACAAGTTAAGACGAACTAGAAAGGGCGTATTTTTAACGTATTGTCTGTGTAAGGGATAATCTGCTCATCAATGGAATATTTTTCATTTTGTTTTTGGAATTGCGCGGAGTCTATCTCGAACAGCATTGATGAGGCCCTGTTAAAGTTAACCGAAAGTTTTCAGACGAAAGATGGTAATGCAGATAGTGTCTTTGCTATCCCAGCAGAAAAAATATTGTATAGCCGAAAGATATATTACTCCTACATAGTTCTACTGTCACCTCCAAATAATCAGAATACAGCAGAAATCTGTCAGGAGCTGTATAATTTTACCAAATTGGTCCAAATCGTATGACGCAAGTTACTATAAATTAAAAAAATTTCGAAACTTAATTAATAAAATATTCTGTAACTTTTGAGTTACCCACTTTCCCATCTATCACACTATGGTTATTCGTTACGTTCTTCATTACGAACGTCACAAAATAAGTTTAAGCGGGATAGTAATCAAAATTACTGTTGTAGCTCATGGAAATAGTTACATTTGCCGGTGAAATTTCTTGGAAAAGACGGATGTGAAGTGTGTCCTAAAACCAACAACAACGTTTATAATTAAATTTGACAGTGTATTTGAATCAAAATCTCATTGTAAGTGTTTTGTCCTAAGTGTTTTTGTGCTAGGCGCAATCCAATTAAAAAACTTAATTTTCCAGAAAATCTAGGGGATGACTGGGTGTAATATTCAAAAGTTGGATACCACTATTAAAAGTGCTTTGTCCTAAGATATCTCTAAGCGGTTTCTACGGCTGGAATGGGGGTTTAACAACTTATACTGAAACATTATTTTATTTTATATGCATAAACCGTACTAAAAATTTTGAACGAATGATGAAATCAAAATGAAAAAAAAATATTTTCTCCGTAATAGCGAATATTGCAGGGAAATTATATATTCAAAATTCCGCTACTACCCGTATTGTCGCTGTACCATTCAAATTAAAAATAAATTGATCCAAAAAACAAACTTTTAACGACCTGACATTATAAACAAGAATGAAGGGGCCTTACCACAGACTTCGCCAGCGTTCGTTGCTGATTCTGATTCGCTTTTGCGATTTTCCTACTATTAAAAGCGATAACCGTAAAAAAGAACGCTTTTGGGCGTAAATGCAAAATAATTTGGTACTATAAAAAACGAAGGTGTTCATTTTCGATGACAAACGCTTTGTATTTTATGGGGTTAGTGTTCGCCTTAATTAGTAGTCATAAAATGTAAGTACATAATTTTAATATATATTCAATTATTTAATATACATTATTTAATTTGTTTAGTTATTGAACAAAGATTAGATAATTTTTGCTACAAAGTAACGTGTATTTTTAATTATATACCAAACACCATTTTAAAATAGTAAAACTAACATTTTTAGGTTATGTTATTAATTTATTAATTAAATGTGTGGAATTATTTTCCATAATAATAAATTATGGAAAATAATTCTTAAAATTGGCATTAAGGTCATCAAAAAAAAACTCAAACACAAACCAGGCGCAATATCGGGAACTTGTTGAGTTTCTAGAAGAAAACAAAGATTTGGCTGGTGCACTTCTAAATTCACCCGATGCAAAAAGCAAGTCGAAGTTCTATGAAGTGAAACAATTAAAAAATTTAATTTATGTGGGCCGCCAATATATGATGTGTTGGGCTGGAAACTTGTAAGAACCGTATACATAGTTTTAATTTATTTTAATACGTACATAGTATAATACATTAAATTTTTAGGTTTGGAAAGACTGGAAATACAAAATATGACAAAATCTCACTAAAAAAAAGGCTGAACGAACTGGGACCGGTGGTGGTTTCTGCAAATCATATTATTTTACCGAATTAGAGAAAAGAATTATTGATGGTCGTACTAAGAGTATGGAGCAGCAAAATCTCTAAATCTTATGCAAACTGAGAAAGATGAAGTGCAAATTGAAGAGTATGAACTAGCCGAAGCGACTTGCATTGATGTAGATATGTCTTTATCAGACACTACAGAATGACGCTCAACAACAAAAAAAACACGAGCAAAAGCTGTTAAAACAATTAAAGATTTGTGTTCACATTTTAAAATTGTAATCGCGGAGTTAAAAGAAATTTCAAGGTTCCAAATAAAATGATTTTGCCAGAGTGAGGAACCAAATTGAAAAACATAGCCTTACAAAATAAAAAGCAGTATCGGGTAGAGAAACTTAAGTTGCGAAAATCTCAATTAGAACTTTAAAAAAAGTCAAATTAATTTGCAGCTGGGGAAGTCTTCGTATGACTCAGATTATAGGAAAATTAAAATTTTAGTGTTTAAAAGATGTACATATTGGTATACATATATTGGTTTTATTTTGTTATTAGTTTTCTTCATGCCATTTCAACTGTGATGAATTAAGCTAATGAATTATGTGACTTTTATAAAGAATTTTTATAAAAAGAATTTGTTTTTTTTTGACGAAATATTATTATAAAATGGCATTTTAAATTCGTTCACGAACTTTTTGCTGTTTTGCTTTTTGCTATTGAGCTGCATTTGCTGTTATGCTATAATCGGAAGTATGTTCCACCATAAGGCTAGCTGCATCATTATCCATAGTGGTATATCATCGTTCCAATCAACACAAAAGTGGATGCATATATTACGCAAAACACAATATACATTTACAATTTGGCAAGCTTTTTCTGGAGTATAATGTAGCTGCCTTACAGAGAGTAAGGCTCTAAATCTAGCTTTCAACTGGGCTACACGCTTTTGAATGCAAGGTATTAAATCTTGCTTCAAGTGAACCGTCAGCAGCGCTCTAGTCGGAGTTATAATCCAGGGCTCTAATAACCAGAGTCCGCTATAACAACAAATTCTAGCTTGTATATAAAATATTCTCTTTGGAAATCATTATCTATCAGCCATGATTGTGTATCGCCAGCTCGCCACTGACGCTGTAAATATTCTCGGGCGCTGCTAAGGCTCCAAATCATTGAGTCATGGCGGGACCCACCATAACGGGCATTAATTGCTTTGATCCGCAGCTTATGGTCACAAATCTTAAAATTAAGTAAACTATTGGTACAAAAACAAAACAAATATGTATCTATTAGAAATTGAAGTATTAAATCTTACCAACATATAATATTTAAGCTAAGATAACCTGTCCGATTAAAATAAATATGTTCTAAAATGAATGGTTTCATGATACTACTTCTTGGTTTCTGTGTTTTTGTGCTCAGTTATGTCCAGTGCAATCCATTTAGAACATAATTTTTTTTCTATTATTTCGATCGTCTCCCCGAAAAATTTACTTATACAGATTGCTATGCCAGCTCCATATTGTAGTCTTGCCCTATACCTCGTTTTTAGAAACCTTCTGTAAGAAGACGAAGTGTTGCAGCCAATTTTGTAATTAGTGGAAGGCAATTGCTGTTGTTTAACATTGTTTCTGGAAGAGTAAGAGGAGACAAAGTGGCTATTATGCTTCTCCGATCAATTTCATCTTCGCTTTCGTATTCCATAAAATAATGGGAAATTGAATCTATATTGTGAATATGTTTACGTTTTATAACCTTATAAAGAGTAAACATTTAAATTTAAATTTCGCCTAAAGCGCTGCGTTGTTTGTGATGTGGTATCATTAGGTGAAGCGGAAATGAGAAAGCGAAGAACGCCGGCGGAGTCGGTGGTAAGGCTCCAGTTTGTTGCGTTTTCAATTTTTAGTGTAATACCCTTGACAGACTAGGATTTAGCTAAACGCGTTTAGTTAAACTAGTTACAAACTAGTTACTACTACAAATCCAATTTGGTTGACACACTATGAAGTTTAGCAAACCGTGTTTCAATAATAAAATACGGTAGCGCTATGTTTGTCCGGAATCGGTATTAAACAAATGTTATTGTGGTACAAATAAAAAAATATTTTGATTAAACGCAATTTAATTTATAAAGCCTAAATTTTGTGTTTTAATTGTATCCCAAAATTCCTATTCCATTTTAATACAAATACAACATAAAAATGTAAACAATATAAATGAATATATAAATACAATATATATTTAATACATCACTGTGTATCCGCCATATTTTTTCTGCGCGAGAATTGTCAGATTCCAGCGAGATTTGAATACAGATTTAAAAAAATATGAATTCCAAATACAATACTACGGTATATTTTCCGGCACTAGAAGTCAAATATAGGGCAATACTGTATATTACAATACGCAATCTACGGTAACAGGAATGCACATATGTGTAAGTTGGACCAAAACAGATACAAAAATAAATTTTGACATGATTCGTTTTCGTTACCCACACAACTGTGCTGGCAGGCAAGAAAAGAGATATAACCCTTTCGCCACCCGTATACACACTTGTGTATATAAATTTCGAATACAAGAAACGAATGTGTGAAACATAGAATTATGTGTAAGCTGAAGACCACAATACACATTTGTGCATATCGCTTAATTTTGGTTTCGCCACAAAAAAAAACACTAACTATAATAATAATAAAATAATTGATGTGATCAAAAAGACATAATTAGTGTTATTTAATTTATGTGTTATCAAATTATTAAGTTTTTTTCAAGAATTCCCATTGAACTAAGATCCGTTAAAATACGGAAGACATTACGACCTGTTATTATTTACATACACATTTGTCTATATTGAACTTAATTGGAGCAAAAAAAACTTTTTTGAACTCGAAGCGGCATCTATAATTGTATCACAGTACTAAATGGCATTGTCCTATTTATAAATTTTAACCTTCATTGTTAGATGGCGCTCTCGCTAAACCCATTTTTATGCGATAAACTTCAAAATATTGAGAGATTTGTGCACTAAACCGGTTTAGTTACTAAACCTAAAAGAAAACTCGTTTAGTTAATCTCGAAGTTGACACATTAAGAGATAAACTCGAAAAAATTATTAAACGCGTTTAGCTAATCCTAGTCTGTCAAGGGTATAAGATTAAGTTTGTTACGGATTAAGGATTGAACAAAACAAAGACCATTTCAAATTTCCTATTGAAATTGATAGCAGCTCCCGATAGCGGCTCCACATAAATAGGTAGAGCAAAATATTTTTAACTAAAATATTTAATGAAAAATCTTAGTTTGGAGCTAAATAAATTAATTATATGCCACAATAGCACGCCAAATATAAGTTTTGACACAGAAAATTGGGTGCCCCAGAGACAATCTATCGGGAGGTAATAAAAGCCGTGGTTTATTATTCGAGCATTATCCGGCGCCGAATGGGAAATTTATACTGAAACTGCAGCTATTATTCACTGGTGCCGCTATACCATAAAAATGAAAAATAAATGCATCTATAAAATAAACATTTATAACCTGAAATATACTAATTGGCATTTATTTTGACATGACGTTATAAACAAGAATTTATCTTGCTGCTTTTAAATTGATTAAGGCCCTTTTCCAATTACTTTCTTGTTTGTGTACTTATTCAAATAAGTAACCTAGCTAGGTAACTTATTTGAATTAGTACGTCTACACAGAAATGTCTCAAAAAATGTGTCTTGACTAAATGTAAAAGATGTCGTTTTTATTTTCTTGCGAAATTGCGATTTGTTTTTTATTATTACGGCACAAATAAGTCGATGCAATGAATTGGTATGACCACGTAAGTTAATAAGTAAGTAAGTTATTAAGTAATAAGTAAGTTAATAAGTTTCAAATAAGCAAGTGATTGGAAAAGGGCCTAAGGCTGTTTTCCAAACGAATACTTATTTGTGGAACTGTGGCGGTTGGTAATTCATTTGCATAATTTTGATTTTTAGTTTCTTTTTTTATGTACTTATATTTTTGTTTATTGGGTATTCTAAAATATCACATACCCAAAGTTTTAAGAAAATTTTGTTTTAGTTAGTAAAAAAAACTTTTTCATTTCAAGTCATATAAAAGACACATAATTTAATCAATGTAAAATAATTTATTGTATAAAATTAATTAATAATTTAATTGTTGTAAATTAAAAAATATGTAGAGTTATTGCCTTTAATAGTGAAAAATATAAATAAATCTTACGTGTGTAATGTATACGTAGTAATTCATCTATAAAAATACGCAAAATCGATCAATACACCTACATAATTGGTGACACCCCGACGTGATTATAATTGTAATAACAAAAATATAACAATAATTAAAATAGTGATTGTTAAATTGTAACAAAAAAAACGCCATTTTTTGCAACAACAAAAAAAAAAAGAAAATTAAAAAAAAAAAACAAAAAATATAGTCAGCATTTTTTTTTTTCAACAAAGAAAAAAACAAAATTTTCAACATAACATCCTACATTCAAGTCAAGGAAATTTAAATCAACAACCGACAGCTAAGGAAATTAAAATCAACATTTTGCAGTCCTGGAAATCATCAGCAGAAAATTCCAGAAATTTCAAGTATATTTTTATTTTTATTAAATTCATTTTTTAAATTTATTTATGTGTCTTCGTGTATTAAATCGTTGATTAGGGCTCTATATTTTGTAAAAGTCGATTCATAGTAACTTAACTTGATTAAAAAGTTAATAGTTTTTCTTCAATTATAAAATTTATTACTCGTAGTGCAAAATGTTTGGTTCTTCAGAGGTTCCTAAAGGTGATGATTCTGATGACAATATTTCAAAACCATCTGTATCTCAAGCAACAGCTAAACCATTTTCAAGTCCTTTTGATTTAAATCAAATGTTACACAATCCATGTTCGTCAAACGATAACCAGTTTTTTTATTATGCAAGAGCAGTTATCTAATTTATTGTTTCAATATAATGACTTGAAAACAAGATTTGACAAGCATAATAATGTCGAAATTGATAGTAAAAATAAAAAAATTGAATCTATAGATAAGCAGACGTTTAAAGTCGCGACGAAAGTGCCACCTTTTTATACTGATAAACCGGATCTTTGGTTTTTGCAAATCGAGGCCCAATTTCGTAATAATAAAATTTCTCAATACCAAACAAAATATTACATTGTTATTTCAAGTCGTGGTAGTGGTTGGCATAATTCGAAACCCACCACGAGAAAATAAATATGAGGCTGTAAAAACCGCACTCGTGAATGAATTTGCTCAATCTCAAGAAAAACGACTAACCAGTTTACTAAAGGGAATTGATTTGGGTGATAGGAAACCTTCCACCCTTCAACGAGAAATGACCGAGACTTCCAACGGCATGTTAAGTAACGTAGTCTTCGAGTTACTTTGGCTTTCTAAATTGCCGGAGCCGCAACGTTGAATTATAGCATCATTAAATATAGATCTTCGAGAGAGAGCTGAGGTAGCAGACAAAATTTTAAATATGGCAATATTTGAAACCAACGTAGTTGCCAATATCCCTATAAACAATACGAATTGTAGTTTAGAAAAAATGTTATTCGCTCAAATAGAATCTTTGACTAATGTATTTAAAGACATGTCAAGAAAAATCGATAAATTTAGCAATGATTCTCGTTCATTTTCGCGTTCGCGTTCACCTTCTCGAAATTATAACGGGAAGCCCCTTGATAAATCAAATGGCAAAAAACAGTTTGATCAATGCTGGTATCATTTTAAATACGGCGATAATGCTCGAAAGTGCACAAGTTGGTGCAAATTTAATAAAAACGAAAATTTAAATTCAAAAAACTACAATAATTTCGCCGTTTTGTATGGCAGGCAATTCGGCAAACCCTAATAACTTGTTGAACCATAATAACTTGATTATTCATTTTAGACAAGTTATCAAATAGTCGTTTTTTAGTCGATACGGGCTCAGACTTATCTATTGTTCCACCTACTTCCAAAGACAAACCTAATGCGAATATTGGCATTAATTTGTTTGCCGCCAATGGTTCAATAATAAAAACATATGAGAAAAAATAATTACAGTTTCACTAGGTTTACGTAGAAGTTTTGATTGGCTTTTTACAATTGCTGACGTCACCAAACCAATTATCGGCACAGATTTTTTAAATAATTTTAATATACTTGTTGATCTAAAGAATAAAAAATTAATAGATTCAGAAACGAAACTTAAAAGTTCCTGTTCTATTAAACGCGTCACAGTCAACGAAGTCAATATAACCATTTTAACGAATGATAGTTCTATCGTAAACGATAAATACCTTCAGTTGTTAAAATAATTTCATGATATCACAATTCCTAATTTCAAAAATTCAATTTCACATGCTAACGTTTTCCATTTCATTGAATCGAAAGGTCCTCTAGTTTTCGCAAAAGCACGTCGTTTAAATCCGGAAAAATTTAATGTAGCAAAAAAAGAATTTGAATACATGTTAAAGGAAGGGATATATCGACCATCAAAGTCACCTTGGGCAAGTCCTTTGCATATGGTGCCTAAAAATAATGGTGATTGGCAACCTTGTGGTGATTACCGGCGTTTAAACGCCGTAACCATACCCGATCGATATCCCGTACACTTAATAAACACATTTTTATTAATCACTTGTTTTTGTTTCGCAGAATATCGCAGAATAACAAAAACAAGTGATTAATAAAAATGTGTTTATTAAGTATAAGTGTGTTTCGCCAAGTGCCTACGGCAAATAGTGTAAAAAGTATATGATTACGTAATATTCAAGATTTTACTATGTACCTTGAAAATTGTAAGGTATTTTCCAAAATTGATCTCACTCGAGCATACCATCAAATACCGGTTCATGATTCCGACATACCAAAAACAGCAATTATTACACCTTTCGGTCTTTATGAATTTACAGTTATGACTTTTGGACTCAGAAATGCTGGTCAAACTTTTCAAAGGTATATCGACCAAGTACTAATTGAGTTAACTTTTGTTTTTAAATATATTGATGATGTTCAGATTGCGTCAAAAACTCAAGAAGAGCAAGCACCTTAAAATAGTTTTTGAACTTTATCGTCAATTCGGTCTTAAAATTAATTTAACAACATGTGAATTTGGAAAATCGGAGATAAATTTTCTTGGTTTTAAAATAAACGAATTTGGAATTAAACCCAATCCAAAAAAGTAGAGATTATTTCACAATTTCCATTACCACGATATTCCTTATGCTGTCGAATCTCAAGGCATATTACAAAAATTAATCAAGGGAAATATAAAAAACGACAAAACACCAGTTATTTGGGACGAACATTCTATTAACGCTTTCGAAAGGTGCAAACACGAATTAAAAAATGCAGTTTTGTTAGCTCATTCTTCTCAAAATTCAAAAAATTGTTTACATGTTGAAGCGTCCAATGATCGTGTTCGTGCAGCATTGCACCAAAGTAAAAAACGGTTTTCTAGAACCACTAGGTTTCTATTCAAAACGCTTAACTTCAGCACAACAAAAATACAGTACTTATGATCGTGCACTTTTAGCTATTTATCAATCCGTAAAACATTTCCGAATTTCAGTCGAAGGTCGAAATTTCAAAATTTTTACAGACCATAAACCATTGATTTTCATGTTTAACAAAGACATGAACCAATCTTCACCTCGTCAATTGAGGCACATTGATTTTATTGGTCAATTCAGTACGGATATTCAATATTCAGTAACACCTAGTCTCAGCCACACTGTATATCTGGTAAAGATATAATTGTCGCAGATATGCCATCGCGTTTGGAAGGAAAAGAAATTTCTGAAATTCATTTTCTCGACTATGTTCAACTTAGAATTGAACAAGATAATGACATTGAATTACAAAATTTATTACGAAACAATGAAACAAGTTTAAAACTTGAATTAATTAATATTCCAGGTACGAAATCTGTATACACCCAGGTCCCGCTTTGCGTCGCAGTTCGGTTCCACACGTAGAGACGCAAACTGAATTTCGACGCATAGCGAATAATTTAAAATATATGTGTTTTCAGAAAGAATTACGATTTACTACACATTTATCTAGATAAAGTTCCAAATAATATCACTTTATTAATATAATAATTACATATAATGTTAAAATAATACATAAATACTTATGTATGCATTATTATTGTTACTAAATTTTCTCATGGCAACGAGAATTCTCATTAATTGTATGCCAAAACTCGAAAATATAAGAAAAAAAGTAAGACGCATAACGAAAAACCGACGCAGAGCGGGTGTTTGGGTTTTTTTTAAACCGACGCAAAACGAATAGACATTCCATCTACATTAAGAAAAATAGATATTCCATCTACATTAAGAAAAACATATTTCAAATTAATTCATAATTTAACACATCCAGGGATAAAATCTTCAGTAAAACTAATGACAGATAGATTTGTTTGGCCTAAGATTAAGGTTGATTGTAAAATCATGTCAGAACAATGTATATGCTTTGTCAAAGAGGTAAAATTACTCGCCATAACAAGCATCCCTTATCTAAATTTTTAACCCCTGGTGAACGTTTTAGTCATATTAACATCGATCTTGTTGGTTCTTTACCACCCTCAAGAGGTTTCACTTATTGTTTAACTTGTATTGATAGATTCACGCGATGGCCAGAAATAATTCCAATATCCGATATCTCAGCCGAAACTGTAGCTCGAGCATTAATGTTCGGACGGATATCACGTTAAGGTACGCCTCGAAATATAACAACTGACAGAGGTCGTCAAATCGAATCATCATTATTTAAAGAATTAGCAAAGTTTTTAGGTGCTCAACATTATCGCACAACGTCATATCACCCACAATCCAACGGGATGATAGAAAGGTTACATAGAACCATTAAATCTGCTCTTAAATGCAACAATGCAAACGATTGGGTAGATTGTATTCCTATGATTTTATTAGGACATCGGTCGATTTTTAAGGAAGATATTGAAGCGACACCAAGTGAATTAGTTTACGGTAATACTTTACGTTTGCCTGGTGAATTTTTTGGTAATTCAGTTTCTCATATTCCGCAATCAGAGTATATTAACAAATTAAGAACTATTTTTAATAATTTAAAACCAGTTGAAGCTTACAAATCACACTACTTGTCGCAGTTCGTTTATTCAAAAGGATCTGAAATCGTGTAGTCATGTTTTTATTCGAGCCGACGCGGTATCACCTCCATTAACCCCATCTTATAAAGGACCTTATGAAGTTATTAAAAGGAATAGTTATACGTTCATCATATTAGTTGATGGAAAGGATCAGGAGGTTACTATAGATCGACTTAAAGCAGCTTTTTTAGAAAGTAATGATTTATACATAGATAACAATATTAAAATTAATAATAATAAAGAAAATTTAATTCGTAAAAATCAAAGTAATGCAAAAGTTCCAGTAATTAAAAAAGTTACGTTTCGGCAATTACTTCCACATCATGCAACTAAAAGAGGGCGTTTATTAAAGTCCCTATAGATTTTTATCGTGACAAAGTCACTGGAGGGGGAGTAATGTGGCGGTTGGTAATTCATTTGCATAATTTTTGATTTTTAGTTTCTTTTTATTATGCACTTATATTTTTGTGTATTGGGTATTCTAAAATATCACATACCCAAAGTTTTAAGAAAATTTTGTTTTAGTTAGTAAAAAAACTTTTTCATTTCAAGGCACATAAAAGACACATAATTTAATCAATGTAAAATAATTTATTGTATAAAATTAATTAATAATTTAATTGTTGTAAATGATATTTAATAAAAAATAATTAAACAAATTAATTAAAAAATATGTAGAGTTATTGCGTTTAATAGTGAAAAATATAAATAAACCTTACGTGTGTAATGTATACGTCATCTATAAAAACTCGCAAAATCGATCAATACACCTACAGAACCTAACTTATTCAAATAATTATGCTAGCGAGGTGACTTATTTTCTGTTCCTTCTCTAGCCGAAAAATCTAAATTGGTTGTCAATTTTCTGTTATTTATATCAATTTATGACTTTTAGAATTTGGTTAATAACTATTTCTAGATAACCAATGGATCATTGTGGATTAAAATCAAAATTAGGATAAAAAATGATTATTTTAAAGATATAGCATTCTAATTACGTAATGTACGCATGTCTTACATAAATGAATTGAGGTTAGCTACAGAGCTAGCAAGACCACGGCGTCTAAACGAAAATTGAAATATAAAAATCCAGCCGAATCGTGCCTAAAAATCATATAAACATTTCTGTAGATTTAAACATTATTTCTAAGTTTTTCTTTTTTAAATTGTCGCCAATCCTTTTAATTGCACAAATCTAATTGTTAATTTATTAAAATAAATACTTAAATTAATGTAAACGAAAATATTATGCCTCGAAGAGTTTTGGAATGAAAACAATCAATGTTTTCATGTCGATGTCAAAATAAGTATGCAAACTCAATTGGAATGGGTTACTTACTTATTCAAGAATGCGTCAAATAAGTCAATAAGTCTGAAATAAGTATCAGTTTGTAAAATAGCCTAAGTTTCTAATGGTTTCAGGGGTTTCTAAAATAAAGGCCTTTTCAAATTTTCCATTGAAATGGATAGCGCTCCCTATAGCGGCTCCCGATAAATACATAGGTAGAGCAAAATATTTTTATGCCGATTTTTAACTAAAAGGTTGAATGAAAAATATTAGTTTGGAGAGCAATTATAAACGCAAAATTAAAAAACAAAAAAGTATTATATTTTTAATCCGATTAACCAGTTAGAAAAGGTATGAAATAAGAATTGCTTTTGTTAATTTAAATTTCTAGAATAAAGCAATATTTTTCTTTGTTATAGTTAAGCTTATTATTTCCTTTTGTGTATTTTAGTAAGTTCTATATATTTCATTTAAATAGCCCTTGATACGCACTCCCATTTTGCCATTTTTCAATAATAAGCATGGTAGCTTCATTAATTCAAGAGACACGACCCTTACAATATGGAGGACTAACATGTTAATTAATTGCTTGGTTTAACTAATTATTTTAACAAAATGTTCCGGTACTTCGATGTTAAACGTCCGCTCGTTCATAAAAAACAACGTTTTTTAACTTCTGACATTTCTATGTTCACACAAAAATCCTGGGCGCGCTGAAATATAAAATGTACATATCTACGACAGCGAACGGAAACACCACAAACACACAATTTTGACAAACATAAAATCTTTAAAGAGGTTAATTTGTCTTGCTAATTTTTTTAACATAAAAAACATTATTTAATCTTAATTTTATTCTTTCAACGGTGACGACACCATACGATGGGAACAAAGGAAGAAAGTCAAATTTATACCAAATTCCCATCCTATTATGACTTTCGGTATAAATACAGACTTATTTCTGGTTTTTATGTTTTTTCCTCTACAGTGTTTGTCGTTTTTCATTCGGTCGCTAATGGAAAACAGTTGCAATCCAGCACACTGAAAATAAACAATAAAATTACATTTAATTTATCCTTAAAACAATTATCCTTAATTATAAAATCGTAGTCATCTTATTTTTTTTTTGTTTCTTGTGAGTTTGTGTCGTGCCTAGATTTTATTGTTGATTCCTTTTTTTTTGTATATATAAAACACTTTTGTCTTGACGTATTCTCCTACCAATCCTATAAGTGAAAATCTGTTTGAAATGTTAAATTTTTTTTTGTTCTCCCTCTTGAATTCGTGTAATTTTATTTTGTTTTTGACGTAAGTGAGTAATTAAGATGTTTGTTGTTTTTTCTGCTTGTGTTGCTACACTCGTGCAAAAGTAGGTAACATTGTAGAATTTTTTAAAGTGATATAGAATTTTTTTCTCCCTCCCTCTTCTTTTAGTGTGCTAATAAATGGAGCAAGTAAATTGCGAAAATTACTGTGCTTTTTAGTTGCCTTTTTGTGTTCGATATACTGAAACGGGAAATGTATGTTTGAAATATTGTGAAGATCAAAAAAAAAATGGGAATATAATGTACAAATACGAGGATGTATTTTCCCCAGTAGCAAGTATGTATATAATATAAGAAAAACAATGGAAGTTTTAAAGTATATGTCTTGTGCTTTTCGCATTTTGTGCGAGTTGTTTGTGTGCAGAATGAAACAAATATAAAAACAACAACAACTAAAAAGCAATCATCGTTCTTGGAAATGTGATTTCCAAAGTTTGTTTTCCGTTTATTAGCTGTTATCAATAATGGAAATTCTTTGTATTGTTTCTTTGTTGTTGCTGCACAGTTTTTTATATTTCAAATATGTTTGTAAAATAATTTGAAATGAAGAAGTTAGTTTAACGATCCATTTCTATAAATAGATTTAATTTATTTTTAGAGTTTCTTCGAAGTATAATGTACCAGATGATTATAGAGGCGTAAAGAGCCCTTATAAACAATATTTCAAACTTAATTAAATCGATCCCATAGAATCACAATTGGTTAAATTAGATTCAAAATTCTATAACTTTGGGAGTAAAATAAAAAAATATTAGGCCTTTCCCACTTACTAAAATTATGCGAAAAACTGAGGTAAAATAAATATTTCAAAATATGGTTTGTTTTACTAGCACCTTAAATGGTTAAGATTGACAGATCATTTTTTCTTTATAAAATTGGACTTAATTTTAATCTGCCTATCCTAAAGTAGTGACATACATACAGTTTGATGCGAAATCGCACCACATAATTTCTTCTCCCACTTATTGAACTGATAGGTTCAATGATCGGTGAAAGAGTATTCTGGGCTACTTTCTAGCAGTTCGTAGAAGCGCAAATAATTATTTCAAATATTACATTATATCGCACTAAGCCTACGGTCTCTCTTATCGCAATTACTTCAGCTTAGGACAAGCTGCAGTAGTCTAGGGGACGGAAGGACACTGGTGTCGTTTAGTGGTTGTTTGCGCAGACATATTGTGACGCTTCAGCTTCTTCGCAAGTCTTAGTTCCAATGTCTTTTTTAGAGTATATTGTATGACTCCAGCCTTTGTTTTAAATGACTCCAAGCTTTTATTTTAAATGCGTCTGTGGATTGGGTTTGCTTACCATTTTTCACCAATTTGAAATTTGACGTTTTAACAAGGATGATTTTCGTTCAGTAGAATAGGTTTATTACAACTCATTAGGGGAATTATATTTTTTTATAGTTGGTTAGTGTACCTTTAGAAATGTTGAACCCCATTTTTTTACATTCTTTGATAATTACTGAAAAACTAACGTTTTTCTCTAAAAATTTAAAACGAAAAAGGAGGAGATGCTGTTATTTGTCGGCACCATGATACAAACTGACATTAAAAAATAAAATTGCATTTGGAACATTCCATTGTTTTAATGCGTGTTTCTCTCATATACTCTATCTCTATCTCTACTATTTTAAACCTAGTGACGTCCAAATTGGATCAAAATTTTGACCAGTTTTCCTAAAATCATCCCTTGAAATTTTGATAAATGATCAAAATTTAACTCGAAACACCGATCTTCCCATAAATAATTTCCGCATTATTTGTTAGTCAAGTTGACAGCCAACCATTAGCCATTAGACTGGCAACCATAAGCTATCTAATTCTGCCATAAAAAAAATAAATTATTTCTCAAATTTACCAAAGGGTTTGTTTTGCTATAGAATTAGCCAAAAATTTATTAACGCTAATTCTTGGATTTCCTTATAAATTGTGAAAGGTTATATAATATCTATATAATTATAAGTAATTTAAATTTTTCTTCTTTCTAATTTAATAAAATTTATGTAAATCCAATAACCATGTAAAAATATGCGAGATGAGAATACCTCATTAACGGGTTGCGTACCATTATGATTTTTTCATTCAATTGATTACATTACGAGAGTACTACACTACTATCACTATATTACGACAGAACACAATTACTACAAACAAATGAAATAGCAACTATTTTAAAGAAAACAAATTGAATTCAAATTGGTTAGTTTTTTTATATTAGTGTTTTCTAGTATTATATTGCCTTGATCTTTGAATTATGATGATTCTTCTCTATTTTTCAAAACATATTGTTGTTTTTTTTTTTTTAATTTCTATTTTGCTTATAAAATTTAATTTACTTTCCCTCATTATAACTTCGAGTGTTTCTTTCAAAAGGTCGTATTTCCATTTTTGGTCTATTTGTTTATTACCCCGGAATCTTCTTCAGATTGTTATGTGACTGAATGGGTACAATTGTACCAATTACAATTGTGCATATTTGAGTCAAAATTTTTTTATGATACAGTTTACATAGGTGGCCAAAACTCTCTGACATCTCTAATTTTATTCCTTTTTTCCTGTCAATTTGCTTGTGGAGAAGTATAATTTTGTTTCTCTATGTACAAAAATTTTATAAATAACAATTTAATCAAATTCTCTATTAATTTAAATTTGGGTACAATTGTACCCATTCCAGTCTGCTAAAGGTGTTTTTTAACAGTCGCATAAAGCTTCAAATGCATATCTCGGATCCACCACACTCTCCAAAAACGCGTTAACTCCCCGCGTTAAAAATGCTTAATTCCATAATATTGGATTAAGTTTCAGAATTTTATTTATGAACTTCGAGATTATTGAAACCATGAAGCAAACAACATGTTTTCAGTATTATTCACTATACATAATCGTGATTAATTTTTAACAAAAATCGCTTAATTCTATTAAATATTGATCATATTTTGCTACAGTTACACAAGTTTTTGTCATGTTGTTCCGTTTTGGTCTTCATATTGTTAGCGAAAAGGCAAGCGAGATACAGGACACGTGATAACATGACCGAAGCAATCTCTATATTTGCTTTTGTTTCTCATTATTATTAATAAATAAAATATGGATGGTTGGACAAGCCAAACCGATTAAGGCCACTTTTTGATTTTTTCGAAATTTTAATATCAAAGCACTTGCTTGGCTCGTAACTGTATATATTCAAAACAAATTTCTCCAATTGTAACTAAAGTTGCGATTACAAGAAATTTAAAAAAAACATTTTTGTATTTTCTCATTTTTCTCAACTTCTTGTAACATATAAATGGAGCTGGCCAATGGGCGTCTTCTCATTCACAAGTGACTAAATTAAGAAAGAAAAATTACTAGATGAATTGTATTCAGTTGTAATAATTTAAAAAAAAAAGAAACTTCTTGTTTAATGGAGTTAATCGTTTTGGCAAATGAAGCATCAATATAATGGAATATAACGAAAATGTGGTTTAGTCCTGCTTGAGAATCGTACATGTGAACAAGATATTATATAAAGAGCTAACAATTTAATTAACTTTGTTAATTTTATATAATAGTAGGATTGCAGAAAAAATGAGTGAAAGTACTGTTGAATGGCTAAATAGCGGCGGACGAAAAACTAGAACAAATAAATATCGAAGGTTGAGAAACAGTAATGGGCAAGTTATATAGCCGAAAACGAAACGGACCGAAATGAAACGAAAGAATTGAATACATGAAAACATACTAAACCAATTACATAGAAGAAACGAAACGAAAACGGACGGAGAAATTGATTCAATTCAATTTGCTTCCGTTTCATCTTTGCGGTTATACACTATCGGTTATGTTTGTTTTTGTTATCCTTACTAGCACTTATGTCAAACTGTCAAAATATTTTATATTTTGTATAAATTTATATATCTTGTATATTTCTATTTAGTTCGGCAAATATAAAATGGATTTTCTAAGTTAGTTTTCATACACACAAGAAGTAAACTTCAAATAATATAAAATTAAAAACAAATATGAAAATGTCAAAACCGTTTCACCAATTCGTCTATGTAACCATATCTCTTTCGTCTTTCGTTTCGTTTCATTTCAGTCCGTTTCGATTTCGTCTATATAACTAGCCCATAAGTGTTTATAGAATATGCAGTGGTGATTGTTTAAATTTATTTAATTTGCTAGTTTTTGTTTTTGTAGGTATATATAGACAACGATCATTTATATGTTAACTGTAAAAGGCCATGCGCACATAAAAGTGACCAAGCGAAATTTCAAGGTGATTTCTTGGAAATGGACGTTATAGTTGCAAACCGTCGCAGGTTTTTGAAGTAAAACTTCTTTAGGCACGCTTGACTTGGGGACTAAGCTGGCAAATGCGTTACGAAAAGTGAAATCGAACGAGGCGAACGAAACAATAAACGCAAAACGAAATCATTTTCCTTTAGTATCAGGATGTGCCATTCAATCCCTAGGTGGAACATTAGTTGATACCATTTTATTTTAATAATTGGTTAAAAAAATTGGAAAATAAGAAAATAGGGAAATTGGAAAATTGGTAAATGGAAAATTGGAAAATTGACAATTTCGAAATTTGCAAAATTGGAAAATTATAAAATTTGAAAATTAGAAAATTGGAAAACAGGTAAATGGAAAACTGTAAAATTGGAAAATAGGAAAATATGAAAATATGGAAATTTGGAAAATTGGTAAATTGGAAAACTGGTAAATTGAAAAATTGGAAAATTGAAAAATTGGAAAATTGGAAAATAGGAAAATAAAAAAATATGAAGATAGGAAATTTGGAAAGTTGTAAATTGGAAAATTGAAAAACTGGAAAATTGGAAAGTCATAATATAGACTATATGTCACTGACTGACTCACTCGAGAACGCACACGGTGACCAAAAAAAATTTTTTTTTCTATATTATAACTCTATAACATGTATGTCATTCACTCACTTACTCACTCCAGGGGCGGTATGTTGTACCATCACTTTTCGAAATGATGGTACAACATACCGCCCCAGAACGCATAGGGTGACCAAACAAAAATTCGTCCGTGTGATATATTTTATATACATATGTATTTTTTCTATATTATAGCTCCATTCCACACGAGGTATCACAGAAACCGATTCTTTCTTCGTTTCTTTCCCCGTTTGCCTATGATACAGGTTTTAATGCGGCTTAAACATATTTTCGATGAAACCACACTACACAAATATAAATGAAATAAAAAATATTTCAAGGCCAGTTTTACTATGCGAAGAGATTTCAAAAATGATTTTTTTGTCCATTTTGTTACACATACATAAACATTATCTATTACGACTAGTTGGCCTTGAAAAAGTTACCAAGGTACAAGGTTACCTCTCGTGGCATCAGACATAAACGGCTACTGTCTTCCCCCGTAAACAACGCCTAGGCGTTTTGTTCGAATACACTCAAAATATTAATTTTTTCAAAATCTGTAAAAAAATTCGTTTAGTACGCCTATTAAAATACAATGCCTAGGCGTTGTATTGGAATTTTCAAGTATATAAATAAAACACATTTTTCATATTAATAAATAATAATTTATTTGTTTTAGTTATATAAATAATGTGTTGTCCGAACTGAGCGGACGTGTTTGACAAAAAAAAAGAAATTTATTGAATAATTACAAAAAGTTAAATTGGTTAATTAGTATTGACTAGTTATTAAATAGTTATTAAATAGTTTTTATTAAATTCAATTTACTAAATTGAATATAAAAGTATAAAAGATATACAATTGAATAAATTATATTTGAGTTGGTGTGTACTAACAGTTTCTGCTGTCAATTTTGGCGCCATCCTATAAGTAAAAATTTGTGATTATTAAATTAACATTACAGTGCTATTAAAATATCAATTACCTGTGATTTTTCCGGATATGTCGAATACGTGCTTTCATTGCTCCAAAAAAATTACTGGTACAAGGTTTCGAGGCGTACAATGCATCGGCTCATGTAAAAAATACTTTCATCTCAAGTGTATTAATATTGCCGGTAACCTTGACGAGTCATTGGAAAGTGGGCTAATTATTTGGGCGTGTCCATCCTGCAAAATGAACAATCAAACTACAATAGATGTTGGAAATGCCAGCTCAACAAAACTTCCAAATACTCCCAACGGTGGCTCAAGTTCGTCCACTATAGATGACGTTCAAGTGAGCATAAATAACCTCTGCTCTAGATTCGATGGCGTGGAAAACTCACAACGTTTTATCTCAGATGCGGTGGATGCTTTGCGAAATGATCTTAAAATCGCATTAAATGAGATCCAAAATCTAAAACTGCACATTAAAAAGACGGATGATGAATGTACTTCACTTCGTCATAGAGTTAACCTACTTGAGTCTTTAAATGATTCTATTGTGCAACAAAAATTGGCCTCAAATATAGTGATAACTGGAATTCCACTCAACAAGCTCGACAATAAGGAAGTTATATTAAGAGTATTGTCGTTTGTTCAACCTGAGATCAGTTCAAATGATGTTCTCGATGTAAGTAAAGTTGATACTACAAAATCTAAAACAAAAACTGAGATTTACATTGTCAAACTAACATCTGTGGAATTCAAAACTGGAATACTTAACAAAATGAAAAACTTCAAAAATTTCTCTACTGATGATTTGGGCATTCAATTCACAAATCATGTAAGGAGCAGAATATTTATCATGCATCACTTATCACCACTTCAATCCAAATTGTACAAAGCGGCCAACGTCATTAAACGTGAAAAAAAATTTCGTTTCCTGTGGATTCGGAATGGGATCATCATGCTACGTCAAAATCATACATCGCAAGTATTTTATATTCGATCACATAATAACATTGATCAAATTAAAAACTCTCTACTACATCAAATAACTAATTAATTTTTACTTATTAACGTTTATTTGTTTACATATCATCTTTCAACAAATTACAAATACAATTACAAATTCTAGTTTTTTATTGCTTAACTGTAAGGTAACAGCTGGTATAATACCTGCATATAATTGTGTTACCAATTTTTATTTTTATTATCTAATTTTATTATTTTATTCTTATTATCGTAGGAAAATTAAAACTGTTATTCTTTTATTACATAATGTTATTATTTGTTATTATTTATTATTATTAGGCATTCTAAAACTTTTATTTTTAATTTTTTTTATTGCTAAATTTTTAAAACCTTATAAATGTGACATATACATATACGTTTTAGTATTCAACTTTTTCGCTTCAGTTATTCCTAAACTTTTTTATTTTATCTTTTCCTTAACATTTGTTTTGTATAAAAAATATTATAAATGTGTTATTCTTACTAATCATAAGGCTTTAAAACCTATTTATAAATGTATTCTTAAAGTAAATAATTTTATATTCTATTATGTGAAATTTCGATTATATTATATTAGTTTTTTGGTGAAGGAGGACAAACTATCTCGCATCCACATTTTTATTCTTAAATTATTTTTTATTGTATTTGTTATGACAAATTCCTATAATCAAATTAGTGGTGTTGATAGCTTTGTTGATACTTCCACCAATAATCGAATTTCAGATAGTTTGGTTTTAGATGATTGTATGGGTGTTCAAATTGTTCATCAGAATATTAGAAGTCTAAGGAAAAATTTTAATCTTTTTTTGGCTCATCTTGATTCATTTACTAGTTTACCTGATTTAATTTTCTTAAGTGAAATTTGGATTAATGATGATGAAATCAAATTATATCAGTTAAATGACTATCATCTTGTTTGTTGTTGTAACAATAGTTATCGTGCTGGTGGTGTTTTGGTATTTTATAAAAGTAACTTAAATTGTTCTATACTAACGTTCTATACTACGTTCTAATTTCTATACTAATTTCAAGGTGATTTCTTGGAAATGGACGTTATAGTTGCAAACCGTCGCAGGTTTTTGAAGTAAAACTTCTTTAGGCACGCTTGACTTGGGGACTAAGCTGGCAAATGCGTTACGAAAAGTGAAATCGAACGAGGCGAACGAAACAATAAACGCAAAACGAAATCATTTTCCTTTAGTATCAGGATGTGCCATTCAATCCCTAGGTGGAACATTAGTTGATACCATTTTATTTTAATAATTGGTTAAAAAAATTGGAAAATAAGAAAATAGGGAAATTGGAAAATTGGTAAATGGAAAATTGGAAAATTGACAATTTCAAAATTTGCAAAATTGGAAAATTATAAAATTTGAAAATTAGAAAATTGGAAAACAGGTAAATGGAAAACTGTAAAATTGGAAAATAGGAAAATATGAAAATATGAAATATGGAAATTTGGAAAATTGGATAACTGGTAAATTGAAAAATTGGAAAATTGAAAAATTGGAAAATTGGAAAATAGGAAAATAAAAAAATATGAAGATAGGAAATTTGGAAAGTTGTAAATTGGAAAATTGAAAAACTGGAAAATTGGAAAGTCATAATATAGACTATATGTCACTGACTGACTCACTCGAGAACGCACACGGTGACCAAAAAAAATTTTTTTTTCTATATTATAACTCTATAACATGTATGTCATTCACTCACTTACTCACTCCAGGGGCGGTATGTTGTACCATCACTTTTCGAAATGATGGTACAACATACCGCCCCAGAACGCATAGGGTGACCAAACAAAAATTCGTCCGTGTGATATATTTTATATACATATGTATTTTTTCTATATTATAGCTCCATTCCACACGAGGTATCACAGAAACCGATTCTTTCTTCGTTTCTTTCCCCGTTTGCCTATGATACAGGTTTTAATGCGGCTTAAACATATTTTCGATGAAACCACACTACACAAATATAAATGAAATAAAAAATATTTCAAGGCCAGTTTTACTATGCGAAGAGATTTCAAAAATGATTTTTTTGTCCATTTTGTTACACATACATAAACATTATCTATTACGACTAGTTGGCCTTGAAAAAGTTACCAAGGTACAAGGTTACCTCTCGTGGCATCAGACATAAACGGCTACTGTCTTCCCCCGTAAACAACGCCTAGGCGTTTTGTTCGAATACACTCAAAATATTAATTTTTTCAAAATCTGTAAAAAAATTCGTTTAGTACGCCTATTCAAATACAATGCCTAGGCGTTGTATTGGAATTTTCAAGTATATAAATAAAACACATTTTTCATATTAATAAATAATAATTTATTTGTTTTAGTTATATAAATAATGTGTTGTCCGAACTGAGCGGACGTGTTTGACAAAAAAAAAGAAATTTATTGAATAATTACAAAAAGTTAAATTGGTTAATTAGTATTGACTAGTTATTAAATAGTTATTAAATAGTTTTTATTAAATTCAATTTACTAAATTGAATATAAAAGTATAAAAGATATACAATTGAATAAATTATATTTGAGTTGGTGTGTACTAACAGTTTCTGCTGTCAATTTTGGCGCCATCCTATAAGTAAAAATTTGTGATTATTAAATTAACATTACAGTGCTATTAAAATATCAATTACCTGTGATTTTTCCGGATATGTCGAATACGTGCTTTCATTGCTCCAAAAAAATTACTGGTACAAGGTTTCGAGGCGTACAATGCATCGGCTCATGTAAAAAATACTTTCATCTCAAGTGTATTAATATTGCCGGTAACCTTGACGAGTCATTGGAAAGTGGGCTAATTATTTGGGCGTGTCCATCCTGCAAAATGAACAATCAAACTACAATAGATGTTGGAAATGCCAGCTCAACAAAACTTCCAAATACTCCCAACGGTGGCTCAAGTTCGTCCACTATAGATGACGTTCAAGTGAGCATAAATAACCTCTGCTCTAGATTCGATGGCGTGGAAAACTCACAACGTTTTATCTCAGATGCGGTGGATGCTTTGCGAAATGATCTTAAAATCGCATTAAATGAGATCCAAAATCTAAAACTGCACATTAAAAAGACGGATGATGAATGTACTTCACTTCGTCATAGAGTTAACCTACTTGAGTCTTTAAATGATTCTATTGTGCAACAAAAATTGGCCTCAAATATAGTGATAACTGGAATTCCACTCAACAAGCTCGACAATAAGGAAGTTATATTAAGAGTATTGTCGTTTGTTCAACCTGAGATCAGTTCAAATGATGTTCTCGATGTAAGTAAAGTTGATACTACAAAATCTAAAACAAAAACTGAGATTTACATTGTCAAACTAACATCTGTGGAATTCAAAACTGGAATACTTAACAAAATGAAAAACTTCAAAAATTTCTCTACTGATGATTTGGGCATTCAATTCACAAATCATGTAAGGAGCAGAATATTTATCATGCATCACTTATCACCACTTCAATCCAAATTGTACAAAGCGGCCAACGTCATTAAACGTGAAAAAAAATTTCGTTTCCTGTGGATTCGGAATGGGATCATCATGCTACGTCAAAATCATACATCGCAAGTATTTTATATTCGATCACATAATAACATTGATCAAATTAAAAACTCTCTACTACATCAAATAACTAATTAATTTTTACTTATTAACGTTTATTTGTTTACATATCATCTTTCAACAAATTACAAATACAATTACAAATTCTAGTTTTTTATTGCTTAACTGTAAGGTAACAGCTGGTATAATACCTGCATATAATTGTGTTACCAATTTTTATTTTTATTACCTAATTTTATTATTTTATTCTTATTATCGTAGGAAAATTAAAACTGTTATTCTTTTATTACATAATGTTATTATTTGTTATTATTTATTATTATTAGGCATTCTAAAACTTTTATTTTTAATTTTTTTTATTGCTAAATTTTTAAAACCTTATAAATGTGACATATACATATACGTTTTAGTATTCAACTTTTTCGCTTCAGTTATTCCTAAACTTTTTTATTTTATCTTTTCCTTAACATTTGTTTTGTATAAAAAATATTATAAATGTGTTATTCTTACTAATCATAAGGCTTTAAAACCTATTTATAAATGTATTCTTAAAGTAAATAATTTTATATTCTATTATGTGAAATTTCGATTATATTATATTAGTTTTTTGGTGAAGGAGGACAAACTATCTCGCATCCACATTTTTATTCTTAAATTATTTTTTATTGTATTTGTTATGACAAATTCCTATAATCAAATTAGTGGTGTTGATAGCTTTGTTGATACTTCCACCAATAATCGAATTTCAGATAGTTTGGTTTTAGATGATTGTATGGGTGTTCAAATTGTTCATCAGAATATTAGAAGTCTAAGGAAAAATTTTAATCTTTTTTTGGCTCATCTTGATTCATTTACTAGTTTACCTGATTTAATTTTCTTAAGTGAAATTTGGATTAATGATGATGAAATCAAATTATATCAGTTAAATGACTATCATCTTGTTTGTTGTTGTAACAATAGTTATCGTGCTGGTGGTGTTTTGGTATTTTATAAAAGTAACTTAAATTGTTTTGTTGAACCTATTAACCTTGTTTCTGCGGATGTTGTGAAGGTAAAGCTTGTAATTGGCAACGAAACGTTTATTTTGATTTGCGTTTATCGGCTTCAGGGCGTTACGGAATTTGTCTTTCTCGATGAGTTTTCAGAATATTTACGACATATAAACGGTAAAAACCTTTTTGTTCTGGGTGATATTAATATTGATATTTTATCTTGCTCTTCCGTGTCCGATAATTATATTTGCATGATGTCTTCCGTAGGTCTAGCATCGCTTATTAGTGATCCAACTAGAGTAACCGATACTACTTCTACCTGTATTGATCACTTTTTTTGCAGATTACGTGACAATAATTTATCTCGCGTCAAGGTTGAATTATTTAATTATATGATTACTGACCATCATTTGATGCATGTTGTGATCCAGATTAATCAGGTGAAAAGTAATGATGGTTTACCTGTTAAGCCAAAAATCATTATATCTAAATTCTTGGAACTGTTAAGTAATGTTAATTTTTCTCCTATTTATGCTATTGATGATCCGTGTGCAGCTGTTGATGTATTTCTAACGCTTTGGAATGATGTTTTCTCTGCTAGCCTAGATTCACTAAAGTCACGTAGTAATCGTCCTATTAAACCATGGATCTCTGAGGCATTATTAAACATGATTAAACGAAAAAAATGGTTATTGAGAAAAGCAAAATATGCTAGAAACAATCAACGTTTCCAGCAATATGTTACAGCCTATTGTCTTAAGGTTAAAAAGAAAACTATTGCTGCTCGTGTTGCTTATTATAAAAAGAGATTTGATAGCTGTTCCGGAGATTCCAAACTGATGTGGCGTACTATCAATGACATATTAAGTAAAAATTCGTCAAATATTAAGCTCATTAATTCTATTTATTCTTCTAATAATGATTTATTAACTGATGCCTCTGATATTGCCAATGAGTTCAGCAATTATTTCGGAAGTATTGCTTCAAATTTGAAGTCTAGTCTTCCATTTATTTATAGGAGTTCTATGGAGCGTGACGGCGATTACGTTGAGCAATCGTTTTTTTTCCACCCTATTGACGATCTTGAAGTTTCTAAAGCAATTACTTCTTTAAAATCAAGCAACTCTTACGATATGTTCGGTTTTAGCAATAACGTAATTAAAAATTCCATTAGTCTTATATGTCCTCCTTTATGTCATATTTTTAATTGTTGTTTTGAAACCGGTATTGTTCCTGAAATTTTGAAGTCAGCAATTGTACTACCTCTTCATAAAAATGGTTCCAGATGCGATTTAAATAATTACCGGCCGATCGCACTACAACCAGTTCTGTTAAAAATAATGGAGAAAATTATTAAATTTAGAATGGTGGTATTTTTAGAGAAGCATGGTATTATAAGTTGTTATCAGCACGGTTTTCGTAATGGGTTTTCCACTGAGTCTGCTTTAATTGAATTTTTAAATGGCGTGCATGCATCGCTAAATAATTCCGACTCTTGCGCTGGGCTTTTTGTAGACATAAAAAAAGCCTTTGACATGGTTGATCATAATCTTCTATTGCATAAGCTTTCTAAAATCGGTTTCAGAGGAAACATTAATAATTGGTTTAAACCGTATCTTGCAAATCGTAATCATGTTGTTAAGGTGAATGGAACTATGAGCTGTCCTTATGTTTTAAACATTGGTGTTCCTCAAGGTTCCGTCCTGGGACCCCTTTTATTTTTGATTTACATTAACTCAATTTTTAGTACAAATTTGGCAGGCACGATTGTTGCCTTTGCAGATGATATGAGCTTATGTTATCGTGGGTCCTCACAAACTGATGTTTGCCGTAAAATTGCAGCGGACCTTTTAGTTTTAAGGAAATGGTTTGACCAGCATTTCTTAATTTTAAGTGACAAAACTAAGATTATGCATTTTAGTTTGAGTGGCAGTATTTTACATTCACCGTTAACGTATCATTCCAGTTTTTGTAATGCCATTAATTGCTCCAGCTCGTGCATTTCCATCGAAGCTGTTGAGAGTTTCAAGTATCTTGGAATTATTGTTGATTGTAATCTGAGTTGGAAGCATCATGTCGATAAATTAAAAAAGTCTCTCAGCAATGCATTACGAACCTTATATCTATTAAGACCTTTAGCTCCTAAATCGGTATTGCTAAAATTTTACTATGCCTGCATTAACTCTAGGCTCGAATATGCTTTATCGTGTTGGGGTGGTTGCTATCATTCAACTTTAAAAATTCTCATTATTGTTCAGAAATATGCTATTCGTATCATGTGTTTTAAGTCTTCGCGGGTTTCTGCATGGCCATTATTTTTGAGTTTTAAAGTTTTACCATTACAACATCTATATGTTTATAAGGTTTTACGTTTATTTTATTTGCGAAGTGGGCACCGATTATTGAGATCAAATGTGCGATACAACATTAGGAACAATGATCAGTTCTTATTTGTTGTTCCACATTTTTTTAGTGAACATTTTAGAAAATATTTCCTTGTAACGGCTCCTTCCTTATTTAACCAACTTCCACTTAGGCATACGGCAACAAATAAATTCAAAATCATTTCTCAAATTACTTAAAGTTTGGCTTTTTGAGCACCCTAATATCGATTTCTTATTTAGAGTTTTAGTCTGATGCAGTTTAATTTTAATTTTAGTTTCAATTGTTTATATTTTTTTATATTTTTTAGTTAAATTTTTATTGTAATATTCATAACTTTTTTTTTCAAATTTTTCTTGTTAAAGGGTTGATCAATACTGCCGTTAAATCGGTGATGATTACCCTACTCATTTATTTTCATTTTTTGTATTATTATTATTATATGTAAAAAAATTGTTTTGAAAATAAATGATAAGCCTGCGTGCTTTAATTTGATAAAAAAAAAAAAAAAAAAAAAAAGTTCATTTTATCACATATGTGTTCAGTAAATTGCAAAAAAAAGTCAGTTATAACAATTCCAAATGTTATATTTTAAGACCATAAAAGTTTTCAACTTTCATGATTTGAACATTTTTTGACGGATTATTAACGCTGTATAAAAATTCCTCCAACTTACAACAATCTCTGCCAAGACTTATTATTGTAATACCCCAGTTTTCTATCATCGACACGGCATAAATTTCAATATTTGTCTCAGTAGTTTGGCCAGCTCTTAAGATACGTTCATCCCCGTCATCAATTAAATCAGTTACGTTCGATTGTAAAAATTTTAATATTTCGGGAATGTAGGTTTTTAACCAATCATCAAACGATGTAGAAACCTCTTTTAATCTTTTAATACACTCGAAAAAACTCGTCGATATATTTTCAGGCCAAAAAAAGTGGCAGTCTTCAATGTTTTCAAAGAAACATTCAGAATTCGACGAAACGGTACTTCCAAATTTTACTATCCAGTCACAAATGTCAACATTTTCATCGAATAGTTCTTTCAAAGGAGTGTGTAAATTTTCAACATTAAATTTGTTTTTATCAATTAGACCGCAGCAAGTAAAAGCTTTTACGACGTTTTCATTTGAAAAACTTTTAGTAAACCCAATCACCCATTCAGATACAGTCTGATATGAAGGCATTTTTGGGTTGCCCTGCTTCGTTTGTTTTGTTTTATCATTAATAGCTTCACTTATATAACTATTGTAACTATCACAATAATAATCTTGAAAACTTTTATTACAAACTATATCTAAAGGTTGTAATAAACCCGTCATTTTCGGTGGTACAATGGCAATGTACACGTTATGTTTCTCATATGGGTTATTTTCTGCTAATGCTATGTGAGGCCCGTAGGAGTAAATAATTAAAAGTACTGGTTCGCGAAGCAAAGCTGTCTGTGGTCGTTTCATTATGAAGTTGGTCATATAGTTTTTCAGTATGTCACTGCTCCACATTCCAGTGTTATTGACTTCTACGATACAATTACCATCTACTTTTGGTATATTCTTTAACTTAGAAAAAAGTAAATGTGGTTTAAGGAATTGTCCATCCGCCGAAATAGTGAACGTTGTTGTAAACTTTTTGTGCGAACTGCTTGCTTTTTTCATAACTACATTTCTAATACCTTTAAATGTTATAGTGGTTGATGGTTCACACTCAAAATAACGTGGCACTTGGTTCATACTCAAAATATTTTTATCTTCATTTTTTTTGTCTTCAATAAGTTTTTGAATTTTGTGAATAAATTCTCTAACTATTCTGTTAGAATCTTCCGGGAGAACACGGCATGTTGTCTGTCGTCTGGCCACTAAATTATAGCGGGTTTTAAAACAGTTGAGCCAACCCGTTGACGCTTTAAAATTTTTATATTTATCATCACCAAAATCATTTTTCATTGTAAGTGACATTGATTGAATATATTTGTCCTTAACGCGTAAACCTTTTTCATTTCTAGATTTTATCCAATCGATTAAATTAAGCTCCAATTCTTCAAACTCAGTATTACGACCACCACCGCCTCGCTACTCTTGTGGAAATATTTGAATCCGTCAACGTCTCGTGTAATTTTATCTTGTTTTTCATCCAGCCACGTATGGTAGAAGTGGTTAAATTATATTTCTTTGCCAAAGCTGCAAAACCTTTTCCAACTGTATTGGGTTCGTATTCTTTGAGAATTTGCATTTTAAAGTTTAAGGAGTATGATTTTCTCTTCGTTGACATGTTGATACTCTATAAATAATAAAAATGTAATAAATTAATGTAATTGGTTTTGGATTTCTTTTTTGTTTCGCATTAATTATTTCTAAGATAACATTTTAAATACATTAGTTTCATTACCTGAAATTTTACACTCGAAAATATGATTATACTTCCAATAAGCACTCGAAGACACTCGTAAATTTATTTGATTTACTTTTCTATTTAATAAATAAACAACGGCGTTGAATTGTTGAAAACAGTAATCGATATTACGTTTAATATGTAGTGCCATCGTTTTCTTTAAATTTAAAGTGTTACCATCGTACGTTTTTTGTAGCTATATTTGCGATGAGATTGAGCAACATATTTATTTTATGCAATAAAACAAAGAGTAAAAATATCTTGAGTACAATAATGTAATTTGCCAAATTTTTAAAGTTTAGTAATTTATATCAAATAGAACACCCAGGGCGCATTATTTGAATAAAGCGCCCAGTGGGCACACTGTTCGTTTAAAACGCCTAGGTGTTGTTTACGGGGGAGGACAGTAGGTGACACTCGAGAACGCACAGGGTGACCATTTTTTTTTTCAATATTATAATTTTTCTATGTTATATTATAAATATTAAATATATATTAGAATTTTTACTTCAGTAGTGTGGTCTAAAGCACACTTAATTTTTTTTAAAAGTAAGAAAGTTCTACTGGTATGTATACCTTTCTAGATTATTGGGCACACACGAGCCAATACGTCGCAAAAAGGTACCACTACAATATGAAAGGAATCGTACTTTAAGTTGCACCAACAACCTATATAACCGTAAGAACAAACCGGTTCAAATTTGTAAAAGACTATTTATGGCGGTTTTTAGTATCAACGAAAAACGTCTTCGTAATCTTAATATTACGCTCCTAAAATTCGAAGGGAAAATCGAGGAGGTGACCACACTTCTCGCAGATCATTACAAAAAAAGGAAAATTTAAGAATTTCTTTGCGTAACCTACCCACGCGAGAAAATCATTACAACAGAAATAAATACAAAAGGAACTATTTAAATTGTGAATTATATATCCCAAAAAGTTAATGAAGGTCTATAACGATTCAGTGACAACAGAGCTTAAAGTCTAACAGTCAATGTTTTATAAAATATTTTTGTCACCCCTAGTTTCAGATGTTTGCAGTGTATGCATTTTATTAAATAGCTAACTGTTTTTATGAAATAATGAACAAAGCTGTTCCGCATAGCATATCTTTAAGTATTGATCTGCAGCAGTGTTGCCACTACCAAAGACTCCAATTCAAGATTCTTTTCATGCTAGATAAATCAGCTTATATAATTTTTGTACAATTAATTTAAATACAAAAAAATCAGAATTCTTCGCATGGGATGAGACTAAGGCACATCGTGGGGCGATTGAAATTGATTTAGCAGTTTACTGGTATTTAAACAATTTAATCATTCCTGATAATATTCAAATAATTAGATGGTTCTGCGATGATTGCGGCGGCCAAAATAAAAACAGCCATATTATTCACATTCTAATGCAGTGTTTTTTTTTCAAAATATCCGAGAAGTTTGAAAGAAATTCACCTACATTTTCCTGTAAGAGGACGTAGTTTTTTGCCAGCGGACATTTGGTCCATTTGAAAAGCAATTACAGTTATATCCTTCGATTAGAACCAAAGAGAATTATTTCTTAAAAATAGGGAACCTCGGATAAAATGGAGGGTATACAAAATTTTAAAAAAATTATCTTAAAAAGATAATTTCAAAGAAAACTGGAACATCTCGAAACTGCCTGTTTAAGGGATGCCTGTATTTTAAGTTTGAATTGGATGAAGAGAGTTGGCATTCTCTTTAAAACAAACACATTCCATTGAAAATTCCAGAGTTTCAGCGTTTTCAAATACTATTGTCTTCTAATAAGAAAAAAGACGTAAACAGTTTATTAGAAAAGCTTTATGGTGAAAACTGGCAAGACTTAGAGAATCTTCTATGGTACAAAAATATTATGGAATACCGAGAATTATGCTACGGAAGAGTGTGAGCACAATACTGCATTGTATGACTGCAATGAACCTTATATTAATGAACTTCGGATTTAATAATGTATTCAGAATTCAAAAAATAAAAAAGAAAACATGAAATAAATTAATTTTTTTGTTTTATTTACAATACAGTATACCGGCTGACCTCTAATAACAGAGCATCTCCAATGAAACAACATTTTTATTTTTGTACAACAGGGCTTATTTCCAAACATATTTTTACAAAAGGATTTATTTCAAAACAGTTCGAAGCAAAAGGGCTTTATTTTTAAAATACGGACCAAATGGGCTTATTTCCAAACTAAAAAATTAAATTAAATTACACCGGTGCTTGGAAAAAAAATAAATATACCATATGTTTCGGAAATAGATAAACTTCAATAAAAAAAGAAAAAACTTATATTTAAACCTTCTGGAAGTTTTTTTCGATTTCTGAAAATTTTCTGATTAAGGAAATACGATCTTTTGAAAAAACTCTCCTCAATATTGGTTTTAAATGACGATTTTATGACGTCGTCAGTTTCCCGTATTTTTTAATTGTTGTTGTTGAAAAATTTCCTTGTTTTTTTCTTCATTTATTTGGATTACTTATAAGAAATGAGAAACCTACTGAAATGAAATATTTTTTATCTATGATCGATTTACAGTATGTGCAACAAGAGCGTGTACGGCAAAAAACTAAGTAAAAATATTTTATTTTATTTTTATTATGAAAGTTTATTATATTTTCTTGGGCGCTATCAACTAATACATAGTAAAGGCACCATTAGTGTTAATAATTGCCTGACTCCTTTTGTCAACCAAATTTTCTGCATACTGTGGTGATAAATTTTTCCATATCTTCCGGACAACTCTCGCTAGAGCGAATAAATTTTTTATGTAGTACATTTACAGCTTAATCTTCATTAGTGCCCATACGATCTGATTGGAATCAGGTGACTGAGATTGCCAATCCAATGGTGTGGTGCCCTTTTTAAGTTTAAATTCTGAACATAGTATGCCATAGTGTTCTGGATCGTTGTCTTCTTGCAATACAAGATCCAATTAGAGTTGCCCGCTCCAAACCATTAAAGGGCAGATGATAATAAACCTCATGAATAAATTTTATTCACGTAAAGTGCGTTAAGGTTCCGCGTAGAAATGATTAATTTACTAAAACCTTGCTTGGTGAAGCATCCCCATACATCGAGCTAGGACGGGTTCTTCACAGATCGGACAATCCTTTCTGTTTTCTTAGTTGACCAAACACGCCTTTTAACATTAAAACTCCTAAAGGATTACTGATCGGTAAACAAAATATTCGTAAAATTTTTGTTTTTACGTTCATTCGCCCAATGTAGCCATGTATTTTTGTGTTACCAGTGGTTTGAGTGGTGGTTTGAAAGTATTTCGATATGCGTAGCCATGTTCCATAATTCTATTTCTTATGGTTGTTTTTGTTTCACCAATTTTTCCAGCATAAACGAAGATTTTTCAGCAAATAACTGTATGATGGTCCCATTCTCATTTTTTGTAGTGGTTCGACATAATGAATTGAATATTGTGTAATCCACTTCTGTACAAATGTTTTCGACTTTTTCATATATTTTGCTGCACTTGCAATCGACATTTTTGGTCCTTTCGGATGTGCACTTGAAAACACCGCTTCAAATCGTTTTTTTTTAGATCGCACTCATTTCATTCATGCGAGTGTTATCCGCTAAACAGTTGCAGTTAAACTAATTTTTGTTGTACAGCATCCAAGAGGTATGGTATAGTTCCTATCGTTTTAAGTACAGTTATGCCGTATACAAATTTTGTAATATTTCCCAGGTTGAATAAAAAGTATTTTTTGACAGCGCACTGTCTGCTCGGGATGAATTAAAAAATAGGCCCTATTATTCATATTTTATTTATTAAACGTCATACTATCTCCCATACAAAATGCAAGAAAATTTAGTTTTTCGTTTTTTTTATTTCCCATAGTGCGAATAATAATAATATTGATAATCTATTACAATTTTTATTTCCTCAGACCCTCGTGGCAAAATCTAATCTCTTTGAAATTTGTATTTATTAAAATATTTTATCGGATTTCCCTGGATAATTTATTATTCTGCAGATTCTTGGAATTATATTCCACCCATTCAACAATTTCTTTAAAACAGTGTTTCCCATTTATTATGATAATTATTTTAATTATTCGATTTCTCAGAATTCTTTCAGCATTATGAATCCGCCTGAAATTATTATTTCAATTATTGATTTATGAATTATTTTTAAAATCTTTTAGCATTATCGTAATAAATTTGGGATAATAAGATTGGGAATAAAATAACTTTGAATAAATTAATTTTAGTTCTTTATTTAAAGTAGCCAACAAATTTTGAAAAATATTTTTATATTTTTCATTACAGGGAAGCGATGAAGTGCATTATGCTGAATTAGCGTTAGCCATACCAAAGGATGGTAGTCAAACAATGTTATTAAATTCCAGCGGTTCATCGACGCTGCATAAAAACCATAAAATAAAACCTCCGCCTGCCTACAATTATTTCGACGAACCAACAATTTATGCTCAAATCGATCATTACACAAATAAACCAAATCTAATAAATTCAGCCGATTCGACGGCATCCACATTAAATTCACAACTGTCATCCGCATACCAGCCGCTCACGTCACCGGTATCATCGTCACAGCTAAGTACATCAAATTCAGCAAATAATTTATATCAAAAACCATTTTTACGTGAAATTGTCACAATACGGACACCACTTATGTTTACACAGCAAGAGAGTTGTGTGTAAAATTTACCCGGTGCGTTACATTTTAAGATATGCAACAGTTTTTTTTACTAGTTAAAAGTACATAATAATTAATAATAATAATTTTTTTATATACCTACATTTTATATAATATAAATAAATATAATTTAAATTTTTTTATTTTTAATTAAAAACTATTTTTTTAAATAAAAACCAAATAAATAAATTATATTTTTAAAATAAACATAAACAAAAATCTTAAAACCAATAAAAAATTTATTTAAAACATTTTTTTTTTTCGTTTAAATAAATAAATAAAATGTTATTTTGTAATAAAAAAATGCAAATATTTAAAAAAGTTAAAAAAACAATTTTAAATACTGTTTTGTAAATTATGAAAATTCAAAAATCATTAAAAACGAATTACTAATTATTGTATTGGTATACTACTCCCTCTACAACTAAATGATACTATAAAAAATTAATCAACTTTAATCATTCCATATTGAATTTCCAAACACTAAAAATAAATGAAAATTGTAAATTATTTTTTGTTTGTTTGTTTAATTATTAACTTTACGGTTTTTATTGTTGTAAATTGATTTTTAATTTTGTTTTTTTTTTTCGAAAATAGTTAAATAAATAATGAATAACGAATTTTTGTACCAAAATAAAATCAAACAAAAAAATGTTTTAATAAATTTGCAAATTTAATGAAAATAAACAAACAAAATCCAACAACACAAATAAGTATTATATTGAAAAATAGGGAAAACTAATTTATGTGTAATAAATAAATTTATTATTTTAGTTTATTTTTAAATTGTTATATTTGACACAGGGCTGGTCACCAATCTGTTATTAATATGCGAACAAACCGTAATTTATTTATATAAGCCAATGGATTTTATCAAAATTTCTATTTTTAGGTCCTGTGGTAACAACCAAAACTCGGCCAACGGTATAACAAAATCGCGGTTTATGTGTTCAGTGTTGTTCTTCTACGCGTATTTAGTAGTACGCAATATATAATATGTATAGATTTTATTGTTGATTTAGAATTTTCAAATTCAAATTAGGGTTCCCTCTATCTTGAAATAAATTTAACAGTTTTACTGACATATATTATCGGAAAGTTATATATAATCTGCAAACATAAATTTGTGTGTTCTTAATTCGGCACTTCGCGTAAATTGTGTAGGCAAATTAACATTGCAAAATGACATACCATGAAGGACTAATTGCCTCAATAATATTTCTTCATATAATCTGTGCTGTAACATGATTACTCCAATGTATCAAAATTGCACATTCTTACTCCAGCGTAGTATCTTCTATGTGTGTTTTTCGTGTTCGATTACAAATTTAAGAAAAACTAAAAACAAAAACATTAAATTTTTATTTTTAAAAGTAATTCTTCAGGATTTTTTTTTTAAGATTTTCTTTGATAACTTGAAGTCAAAATGAGCATCGACGATGTTGATGCTGATTTCGAAACATATTAATTGGTAATGCTAAAAATTGGCGATTGCGAAATGAAATTCTAAAATGTAAGCTGAATCGATGCAACCAAGAAGAACGTTACATCCTTTAGAAGAGTTCATCTTGTTCAAGGGTGCATATTTTGAAATCAAAGAGTCACATTTTCGTTGAATGGTCGATTTTGGTCATAATCTCATTCCTTCCAACCCCACTCCACTTAATCCATCTATGTATTCTTTCACCGTTCAAGCACTCCATTAATGTAAACGATACATTTTTACGGCAGCACCAAATGAGAGCATGTTTTACTTTTTGATAGCCTCGGTTATTCGATCTATAAAACCAATAAAAATTCACAGCACTATGTGAATCATTGGGAAATACTAGAAGCCACATTAATTGCATTTCGTCAGTTAGAATTTAGAAATGATTTAAACCAATTTATGTAATCGAATGCATACTTTGTAATGTTTCACGTCGACAGATAGAATTGTATTGCATAGGACTTATTAGAAATAAATTTATTGCTGTACTATAAAAAACACAACTTTTTGCGATTCTAGCCCGCCTTCTACAAAAGTAATCACAAAGAAGTTATTCCTTAGGGTTTGAATATTATTAGCTTCCGCATATGATAATGCGAGGCAGTATATAATTATTTCCGGGGTAAAATTCCAGATAATATTTCTAAAAATGAAATCACTAATAACTACATCAATCGAAGCGATGCAGATTGCATGATGATCACTATTTTATTGAGGTGATATGTATGCTGCGTAGATTTACGCCTAGAACGTCGCCGTCCGATTTCTTTGAGATGTAAACGTAAACATAGCCAAAAAAAATTGAAATTTAAGGCTGTGGGCCAAATCTAAGGTAAATTTAGGGTAAATGCCGTTTTTAGCAGAGTATGCGGTAAATTGAAATACTGTATTAAAAAGTAGTGTAAAGCGAAGACACAAAAGGTAACAAAAGTATAAATAGTAGTGGTTTTTGTTTTTGCTAAACGCGTCATGAAAATATGGCGGCCATGTTTCTAAACATAATTTTTTCTATATTCACTAGCATTTCCCACGAAATAAAAATGCGCGTGTATATTTATGAACACAGTTTTATTTTTTAAAAATTTTGTTTATTTTTCAATAAGTTTATTGTATAAATTACGCAACAAATATGAGCAAATATACAATTTAAATTTATTCGTATAAACAATACGAATAAATGGAACAACAACAATAAAATTTAACATTAGTTTCTTGTACCTACATACCAATTTTTGTATATTCCTACAAACCATGTATCCCTTTAAGCCGCATTTACCTAATTTTATTTACTAGAGAATTGGTACGATTTGAAAAGTAATTTGTACTAAAATTTCAATTTACTGTACTAATCGATTTACCTAAGAATTGGCCCACAGCCTAAAAATGCTAAATTTTAATGAAGCTTCAAAAATTACATAAATAAGGTAATCCGATTTTAAGACGAGTTTAATTTACACTTTACCTTCGGAGCAGTTCTAGATTTTATTGGTGACATAAAAATTGATCCATTTTGTGTTGGTTTAAAATCGATGTCATTTTCAGTTTCGCAATATTGACGACCTTATTAATCGACCTTGAAGTCCGAACCTCTTAATTACTCACAAATCCCTTAAATTACTAGTTAAATTAGATGAATCTTACTAATAAATATACATTTTCTTCATTGCACCACAGTAACTGTCTCAGAGTCATTTGAGATAGCGGCGGGCAATGTTGGGATAAAATATACTATTTTTTGTAAGTTAATTAAGAATGCTCGACTGGTACGTTCTAAAGATGGCGATGACTTTTGAGAAATTCTACTAATTTGCTCACAGGTGGCGACCTTGCCCATTAAATTTACTCTGGAAACGACTGATTCGATGGTTCCTTCTTTGGTCAAGATAATTTCTGATCTCCTAATTCATTCGCTTTATGAACACATCTTTTAATTTTATTGACCCTATCAGAACGGCACGTAATTTAATTTCAGTTTCTAGAAACCTTGACTTGAAGCCGTGACGTGCTGTAAACGATCATGATTCATAACCAAATGTTAGGATTTCGTATCAGCGCCATGTAAATTTCCAATTAAAGTTGTACTCAGTACTCGAAGATTTTAGATGCGTAAGATGATTCAGTAAATCATACTAAACTTTCATTTAAATCATATAAAAAATGGTACGATTATTTCAGACAGTCGCAAAACTTTCAAACTTGTGCATTCCACAGAATATTTTAATAAACTTTTCCGTAATATGAAAGATAAATCACATTGGACCGTATGAAAAATATGTCTTCAATCCTTTGTGACTTTAAACAATTATTTTGGTTCTATCCTAGTTTAGAAAGTCAAAATGTCATCGGTTTCAATTTTATTTTAACTTTCTTCGGATTTTCATAATTTTCACCAGGCCACCCTATATTTAGTATCCAATGGTGATCTGAAGGTTCATTATAGTTCCAAACGAGAGACAACATCTTTCGCGGCCAAGTACACCGATATCACCGAAAGCTGATTCAATTTCGAATATAAAGTCTAAACTGTGTACATAAAAATCAATTTTGGTAGAATAGCCGCAAAAAGGAAACGTGGAACTATTTGGGTGAAAAAGTGAGAGCCACATTGATAGTATTCCAAAATTCGTCTGCCATAGATTGGGAATTTTAATGAAACTATGTTGAATAGATCCTTGTAGCATGTGTTTAGTAAGACGTCTTCTTATTTAGGATTTCGCAAGATATGCCATCTTCAACAGGTTATTCCTTGTATCATGTTGCGCACTTCAACATACGGAGGAGTAAATGAACTCATCTCAATGTTCAATCAGACTCAATGTTCAAAGGCGAAATTTGTATTCACCTGTAGTTCCAGGCGTTCTGTACTCTCCATTTTAATAATCTTTCGCAGTATTCTTTGGGTTCAGGAAGATTTTAAAAATTCCTGAAATTGTACCCCTGTAACATGACTGTTAAAAATGATTCGGTAATTCAATGAACGGTTTGTAACCATCACATTGTAGGATATTATTAGCTCTGCGGTGCGTATCCTATGTTATGATAATTTGCTCAGGCCATTTTTTTGATGTTCGTAGAAAAGCTCCTTGATTTGATCTGACGAAATTCCTATGGCATATATGGTTTTGACAGGTCCGTTGATGTGTCACAATACCATTTTTTAATTAAAAGTTAAAGGAAGATGTTCCATAGTCTTAAATCAGTAGAATCGGAATTAAACAACCACTGTAACTCTTTATCGGATAACTGTGCTACAGTGATTTATCATAATCGAGTTTTCGGGTAAGTCGATTCGCTCTAATCTACAACTTTATTCCCGAATTGTACTAAATGTCGGCTGTAAACTGACCTACCAATTCGAGATGCCTAAATTGCCTGGGAATGCTTTATTTGAATGACTGGTATTCAGTCTTGTAACGGCAAAATACCTCGATCTGGCATAAGGTAATTTTGCGGAATTCAAACAAATCGAACGGAGTCAAAATCGTCCTTTTCGTTTAGTTGGTGTTTTATGGTTGGATTTTTTTAAGTCAATGGTAGAAATTAATGAAGATCCTTTGCGCTGATAAGAAAAATTGTGTAACTCTGGATTCGTCTACGTATCGTCTCCATTCGCCATTTTCCATCTTAACAAAGTATAAGGAACTATGCTAGTAGTACTACTTGACCGAGCTGGCATTGGGCCATTAATCTTTCTAATTCATATCTGACATCCCTAAGTTTATCGGAAACTCTATTTAAAACTGGAGTTCCAAAGTCCCCAAGTAATTGTGTTTGATTACATTCAAATTGAATCATCTTTTGGTTGTTTTGATTGTTGCGCGTAATATTTTATTTGTCTACAAATGATAATGTTCGAAACTGGTATTTCTTAAGAACACCTGTGGTAAACAAACAAGTTATTGAATCTGTTGATTTACTTCTTTATACAATATGTTTACAATTAGACCAGTCTGTCCTAAAAAATCTGCACCCATCAAGAGTAATGTTACTTCTAAAATTATGATCGATATCCAAGCGTTAAAAATTGTAAATCAAACGTTCGCATTTGCTGCGATTTGGTTAAAGGAAATATTCTCCGTTGATAATTTAGTTAGATTGACGGGGGAAACTGAAATATTAGCTTTAGAATTATGATCATAAATTAGGAGGCAACTTGAAATATGACCATTGTTACTCGTCCGAATTTAATTAGGTTTTGAAAACTTTACAAAATTATTACAATTTGAACTATATTTGTAAGCTTTATCCCCACAACTGCTTGTAATAAAATCATTAATCTTTTTTTTCTAGGGTCCGTGCTGCGTGAATTTGACCGCAACGCAGTTGTTCGATAGGAGTAAATAAAGCAAGCTGAAGCCATCGTATTCTCACTACCACTCTTATTACTATCTATGATAGATATACTAATAACGAATAATTGAACACTTGCAAACTATTACTAATTAGTTTTAATAATTGAATCGTGTTACGACGATGCTTTACTTGACACAAATAACAAACAACCTCACAAATGAACATAATGTGAGGAAAATTATGGATAAAGTAAATAAAACTATAATGACACCAAACGTTTTGACTGGGCAAGGTGTTAAATTAATTATATTTTACAATTGGTTTTTTTTCGATAGTAATGGTATTTGTGATTGTTCCGTATATTGGTATATTTTCAGTATTCTCTAATTAAATACACAACCGTAGGAAATTCTTCCATTTGCGTCAATCTGTATGACAACAACGACTATGATAATCGACACGTACTTATCTACAATCAACTTCGAAACTGATTGTTGGGATTCTTACACATTTTCCATCTATAAATCAAAATTAAAATTTATTCGCGATCCAGGGTTAATGAAAAAGTATGAAAAGTATGGGGTGGTTGGGAAGTTGATTGTGGATAAATAAGTGTCGATGCCATCCAACTCCACATTGCCGTACGAAAATACGGTTTGATGCATACAGGTCCCGAGGTATTACCACACTTTGCAATGTAACTTTGGTTATTAGCCCCAAACCGGAGGGTTTAACGAACGTGTAACGATTTATGTTTCCTTATTTATATTTTTTTTTTGTTCCTGCCGCTTAGGAATTCGCAAAATACAAAAGTGAATATGCTCCAGTATTATATAGGTTAAACACACTTCGAGTATTTTATACTTCTCTTTTCAAATTATATTTGTTTTTTTTTTTTTAATTTAAATTTTATCACAGATCACTATTTTCTCAATGTTTTCATTGTCGCCCAAACTCCACAAGTTGTAATGACCAATAACCACCAATGATTTTTTCTTTAATAAAAACAATCACCGTTCCTTACAGGTTAACAACTTTCTCTTATAATTCATATTTTTTTATTTTTTGTTTATATATAGCGACATAATTATTTTTATGAATTTTATATGAACAAAATTATTATAACTGACTTTATAATTTATTTCTATCTGGAAAATGTCCAAACAAGTTCAAACATAAAACTCTTTTTTTTCAAGATTTACAAAAATTAAACAATTTTTATTGCATGATAAATGGATTTGCAATCAATATTATCTTACAACTTGTTTTTCAATTTTACACAACTCGAAAAGAAAACTAAACCAGCCGCGCGCTGTGTGTACCTCGATCAAAAAAAATCCCTACTTATCACCATTTTTTTCTATTCTCTTGTTTTCGTTTATTCTTATATACCCAATATGCAATGCTAACGGAACTCCGTTTACATTCGCGTGCAAGATCCACACTCTTTCTATGGAAAGAACCATGAAAAGTACACGGAAATCCATACTACTCGCCAAAAAAAAGTGTCACAAAACTTATACGGTGTGGGTGTCAATCCCGACTAAAAAGAGGAAAAAATCAAATTGGAAAGAAGGTGGAATTTCGTCGGAAACTCGTGCTTTTTCCATACACTTTTCTACACTAATTCCCAATACGTTTCTGCGTGAAAAAGAGCAGATTTCGTTAGTATTTTTCACAGGCAATTTGTTTTCGATATAAAAGTTTTTATTGTCATTTGTTTTTGTAAAATTAATTATTATTTTTTATTTAATTAAATATCCATAGAAAATTTATTTACATATTTAAATTTCATAAATTCTGCTTTGTATTGCACCCGCCACATGCTACCCAATTGTTAATCTTCAACATATTGAGATCTTGAAAAAAATCATTGAAAATTTACAACGTAAATGTGGGTGTATTTCGAGGCGACGCCATTGTGAGATAGATCCCCATCACTTTTTTAGTTGAAATTTATACATCGCGATCACTAAATTAGTTAATAATTATTATATTTAATTATTATTATACACTTAAACTTAAATTGTAAATAATTTTAAATAAATAGAAAAACATTATAATGGAACACAACAATGTAAAGAAAAGAAAATATTTATTTAGTGCAACCGTGCACGTCGATTTATCAGAACAAACTGATAATACAAAAAAAAACTAAAAAATAAAAATAAATCTATATGCACAATTAATTACAAACAAAACTTATAAAAAATAAATAATATTACCGCAAAATCGAACGAGAAACAAAATTATTTTTCTCCAAAATCGATATTTTTGTGTCTTTGATATTTTGAAGTACGGAATTTAGTATGGAATCAAAACATTTTTTCCCCACAGTGGTATGGGCAACCTTTTTTATCCACCATTCCCTTTCCGCTCCATAATTATTGATAATTTTATATTTTTTTCGTTTTGCTTTTTATTTGCCCATCTCTATTAACGATAAAAGGAATTGACAAGAGGAATGATTTAGTCCTGAAATCCGTGAGCCACCCGTTACAGCAGCGTAATGATATAGCTGGGACAACGTTGGCCAACAATGGCAATATTTTGTCTGATGCTGGCGATATTCTAGCCGAATAATTTTTATAAGAATTAACGTGTGACTGAATGATTTGTGTGGTGGTGTGATTTGCGTGGCCGTATGTTTTGCATGACACACGTGTGTGTGAGTTAAAAATATTTTATTTACAAACAAATTCTTAAATTACTTTCTTTCATTTTTCACATAATCTTTCCTGACAAACTAATGACAACAGGGCAACTACAAACCATGTTGCCGGCGACGCGCACAAGACAAGTGTTGCAAGACAAGGAGTTCCAACCTAACATGTTGCTAGGTCGTCTTGCATGTGTCCTACGTAACACAACTCCTGGGATATATACTCACTTCGAATTGAGAGAAAGCTAAATTCACGAGCCACATTTTATGTTGTTTACCAGTTACAAGTGGCAAAACAAACGGGTGGGGATTTAGAGTGTGCCACTAATTTTGTTGGAGCCAAAAATATGTATTTTGGGTCGCCACACGTTTAGTCGGTGTCACTGAAAACATCAATAAACTTCCGAACTATAGGCGATTTATGTAAAATTGACGAATCTTACAGTAATTTTAATATAGTACCCAGCCACCTTGCAAAAAATTTATTTTTACCGAATAATTGCCGATGATGTTCACAATTTATAATTTTTCTTTTCCAAGAAAACCGTTATTTCTTTACACTAACATTAAATATTTAGTGTATTAAATGTACAAAAATTTCTTTTGTGCATTATTTGATTTTATAAGAATTTATTAAATTTTTTCCAATACCTCGAGTACGGTAAGTGTATAACGATTTTTTACTGGATTTTTTTGGTGTCAAATTGTCGTTAATTTCGTGCATTGTGTCTTGAAATTGAATTTTACATGGCTACAAACCTGAAAAGATTATAATATTATGGTCGAAAAGTCGTCATAAAACTCTTACTTTTATTTTTTTTGTGGCTGTGTTAACCGTCTACACGATTAACACATTATTTCGATTACACGGACTATTCGCCTTTTCATTTAAACGCAAAAGTTGTCCCTCCCTATCTGTATGCCTTTCAATCATACCCGTTTGCATTCTTCTTCAAGGCATAACATAAATATATTTTCTGTTTACTGTTAAACAAAAATGAGAGAAATCGTAACTGTAGTTCAAAATAAAGTAAAATAAATATTGGAAACTTGAATACTTTTCGAATGATATGAGTTACATATAGACAACACTGACACGTATTATGTTTATATCTTCGATCCAGCCGACACGGCATAAATAAATGTATAATTTGGCTTCGAAATTTCTTTTTTGGTGTACTGAGTGACCCCCAACAAGCGGTTAAACTGAAATTGAATCGTTTGCATTTTTAATCTCTTAAATCTATAATCTAACCCACCACTAAATCGAAGACAACTTCAAATGCAAAGAAAATCGCTAACACTCAACCAAATAACAAAATATTTACTTCCACCAGATAGTTTCCACACGCCACCATTCACATTATCCTTCCATTAACATTAGCTGTGAACATAAACAATATTTTGTATATTAGCCCTTAATCAACATCAGCCCTGGATTTTTATATTTATAAAAAAAACAAAAAAATATTTATTTCATTTCCATTTTATTTAATAAAATTTTTATTTTTAATTAAAATTTAACTAAAAAATAAAAATAATACCAAACAAAAACAAAACTGAAAAACAAACTTTTTTATATAAAAATAAAATTTATTAAAAATTCAAAAAAAGCAAAAAAAAAAAATTAATAAAATTAAAAAACTTACAAAAATATTATTAATTAAAATACCATTATTTATAATAAAAATTAAATATTAAAAGTGATTGTGATTTTAAATATAACAAACAAACTAAATAAAATGTGCGAATGTATTGTAAAAAAAACCTAACAATAATTTAATAAACCAAATTGAAAATAAATAAATTAATTTATATATAAAAAACTGAAAAAATTAAATAAAATTAAAACTTTTAAGTTTTCACTATAAATAAATAAATATACATATATATAAATATAAATAAATTATAATATAATTATAAATTTAGCTAAATTTAACTAATTATAATTAATAAAACTATTGATTTTTATAAAATTTATTTTTTATTTATAAAATGAAACCAAAACAAAAAAAAAACTAAATCAACCAACCAACAAGAAAATACCAAAAAATTTCGAATGAAAAAAAAATTAAAACAAAAAAAATTTATATATTTAATTTGTTGTTTATGCCATGAAATTTATTCTGTAAAATAAATGAATTGATTCATTAATAAAAAAAGGAAAAAAAACAAGTGAAAAATCAAATTAATTAAAATTATTTTTGTTTTATTAATGCAAATTAAATTGCGAGAACTGTGTGTGATACACCAGTTACACGTTGACTACAAAGGTAGGTTAACTTCAGTTGTTTTGTGGATATTAACATTTTTAGTTGCAGAAGTAATTAAAATCGAAACAAATAAATGTTAAAGCTGTAGCAGTATATTGCTTTGGTCAGTTTACAAAAATAATTGCGTTTCATATTAATGCAAAATGGATTCATCTAAATTCAAAAATATTTTGGTTTTAAGAAAATCCAATTCATAAGGTGATAATAAATATTATAGGGTTTTCCAATAGGAATGATATGATTTTTAAGTGACGTTTCGGCCATTTGTAATATGTCATGATCTGTCATTTTTTGTTTCATTGTATTCAGTAATGTTTACAATTTCATCATGGTGAGATATACGCAAGAACAACATGTACAAATTATTCAGTTTTATTATCAAAATAATCGTTTTCCAATTGCAAACTTTTCCTGCGCTTTTGCCATTTTATAGTCGTAATAATCGTCCAAGTGTGTTCGCTATTCGTCGAATTGTTGAAAATTTTGAGCGTACATTTTCTTTACATAATGTTGAAGTGCCAATAAGACAAAGAAACGCTCGAAGTACTTCAGGCAAGTGTTGCTGAAGAACGCAATTTGTCGATTCCAAGACGTTCTAAAGAATTGGGACTGTCTCAAACCACAACCTGGCGGATTTGGAGAAAGGATTTGGGTTTGCATCCGTATAAAATTGTTTTCAATCAAGAATTGAAGGCATTGGACCACCGTAAACGTCGTGAATTTGCTAATTTTGCCTTGGAACAACCTGAAAACGATAACGATTTTTTTAAGAAAATCATCTTCTCAGATGAAACTCACTTTCATCTGAGTGGTGCGGTAAATAAACAAAACTGACGATTCTGGTGCGAAGAAAATCCACAAATTATACATGAAAAACGATTACATTCACCTAAATTGACAGTTTGGTGTGGTTTTTGGTCTGGTGGAATCATCGGCCCGTATTTTTTCCGAAATGAAGCTGGTAACACCGTTACTGTCAATGGAGATCGGTATAGATCGATGATAATCAACTTTTTAGGGCCGAAATGGGAAGAAGTTGATCTTGACAACATTTGGTTCCAACAAGACGAGGCTACGTGCCACACAGCAAGTGCAACAATTGAATTATTGCGAGAAAAGTTTGGAGATTCGATTATTTCAAGAAATTGTGATATTGGCCTCCAAGAAGTTGTGATTTAACACCATTAGACTATTTCTTGTGGGGTTATTTGAAATCATTGGTGTTTAGCAATAAACCAAACTCTCTTCAAGCTTTACAAGTCAATATTGAACGTGCTATTCATGACATACGACTTGATTCAGTGGAAAAAGTGCTCGAAAATTGGATCCATCGAATTCGTTCCTGCAGAAGAAGTCGTGGAGGCCATTTGAATGACGTTTAATTCAGAACTTAATTGTATCGATTGTACTTCACATTAAATAAAAAACATTTCAATTTCCTTAACAATCAGTGTATTTTTTTTTAAGAAATCATATCACTCTTATTGGAAAACCCTTTAAAAGTGATATTTCGAAAAAAGTATTTATTATTAAAATTAAATTTTTAAAGTTTAAAGAAATTCGTTAATATTTGTTTTTAAAGATTTTTCGCGTTTTTTAGACAAAATATTACTTATAAATAAACTGACATTCCCACAATGTTTACGACTGTTCAAGCCAGAAAACAAAGAAGTCACCTACTCATAACATATCTAACACAAAAAAAGTAGAAAATTAACTATCCTAACCCAATTTTAGCCAGAACCTCCTCAAGTTCTTTATTGGCAGTTTGGTTTCCTACTGATAAAAAATGTTGGTCTATACTGATCAGGTTGCAACGACCAAAACTACAAAAAATCAAATCTTGCTTCATAACACAAGAACATCGATTTGGCGAATTATATCACCAAATCAAAAAACTTCAAAAAATATAGACGAATTACTTCAGGTGAATTTATTTGACTCTGTACTCTGTAGCCGGATTTATTTGACTCCGTAGCAAAATTTTCTTCAGAAAAATTGCACCTTCGGAATAAAAATTATTTATTCTGTAGTTAAATTTGCTGAAGGCAGGCACCTAAACAAAAATAAATTCCTAACTTCACTACAAACTGCAGCAAATTTCTGCAGTGTTGACTACGCAACAAAAAAATATATCATGAATTATTGAAAACTCTACCGCAAAATAAAAACGGAATGTCAGAAAAATACGCTCATGCAGTTAACTTGCATTTGCGAAATTCCATACGTGTTCGTGACTAACTCTTATACTTACCGGAATCCTGACGTTTCTCATTCTACAAAACATTCCATCAGCCAACATAACCTAAGAGGAAACTTTAGAATATACTTAATTAATAACATTAATATATAATTTTAATTATATTAATTTACTCATAAAGGCCATCTGCCTAGAATAATATAAATAGGAATTAATTCTTTATTATTTGGGTACTGTAATATTTTACTTACGAGTTGTCTATATTATTTTGTACACATGTAGACGATGCTCTTACGGGCGCTACAGACAAATTAGAAGCTGTCCAGTTGAAAAGGGATTTAATAGAGGTATTACAAAGAGGCGGGTTTCCCTTAAGAAAATTGAAATCCAATATTCGTACAATTTTGAATGAGGAGGGCATATCACAGGTTTTGGGTTTATTATGGGATCCAGTTAATGACGTATTCCACTTCAATGTTATAATTCCAATCAAGGAGGAATTCACCAAGAGAGAAATTTTATCCGTCATCTCTAGATTATACGATCCACTTGGCTGGTTGTCACCTTTCGTAACTAGAACAAAATTAATTATGCAACATCTGTGGATAGCGAAAATATCTTGGGATGAGAAGCTTCCATATGCATTGCAGAATCAGTGGCAAGAAATTAAATCAGATTTTGAAACTTTAAAATCAATTAAAATTCCAAGGTGCGTTCTTAGAAGTTCACATACTCTACAATTACATGGATTTAGCGACGCAAGTGAATTTGCCTTATCCAATGATAAGTTAACTACTTATCTGCTGTCTAGCAAATATAAGGTTGCACCAATTCAAGCAGTGAGCCTTCCACGTCTAGAACTGTGCGGGCCCCATTTACTATCTAAACTCGTCCCAAAGATATGTGACGCATTAAAACTCTCTAATGTCCCAATTTATTTGTGAACTGACTCAACAGTAGTATTATCATGAATAAAGTCAGCTCTTCCGAAAAAGTGGAAGGTTTATGTTGCGAACCGAACAGCTGATATCCAAGATTGGTGCCAATTGCAATATGGAGGCATGTAAGTAGTAAAGATAATCCCACAGATCTTGCAACCAGAGGCATAAAAGCATCTCAGCTATTATACAGTGAATTATGGTGGAACGGCCCTAAATGGCTCTACACAAGTGAAGAACCTTGGCCAAAATTGATTCAACTCAACGAAATTATCGAGGAGCGACTCCAAAATGTCATCGGCTTACAACTAAATAAGAACAACGAAAACAATTTAATCCATAACTTAATCATAAGATTTTCAAAATGGGGTAAACTGGTAGGAGTCATCTCCTTCATATTAAGATTCATTTTTAACTCCCGCACTTCTACAACGAAGCGAAAGGGATTGATCACGTCACAAGAACTGAACATTGCCGAAGAAATCATAATTAAGTACATTCAGAAAATGGAATTTTCCGTCCAAATAAGTGACCTAAAGAAGAATATGATGTTAAATACCAAATCACCATTAGTCTCCTTGGCACCTTTCATCGATGAACGTTTATTAAGAGTTGGAGGTCGGTTGCAAAACGCTACCTGTTCGTTTGCCACAAAACATCCGCTTTTCATACCAAAGGGTCACAGGGTTGCTATAATGATCCTTTCCTTAATAATTATCTTCATATCTGATATTTACAGCCTATTTTGATCCGAAGAATTGAAGGCTGAAGTCAACCAATACGTAATAGACAACCAAATAACGTGGTCATTCATTCCACCATGGGCACCAAATTTTGGCGGAATTTGGGAACGTGCGGTAAGGTCCGTTAAGGGACACCTCGTGACAATTACTAGCAACTCGCATCTCACCTACGAAGAGCTGAATACAGTGTTAGCACAAGTTGAGTGCATATACTCAATTCTCGCCCATTATGTGCCATTAAGAATGAGGATCCCGAAAATATAAATGCGCTTACTCCTGCTTATTTTTTAACTACGAGTACAGCTGCCTTAATGCCAGATAACAACTACTTGGATACTCCACAAGCAAGGCTTACACGATGGCAACAAGTACAGCAATTGGTTCAATCATATTGGAAGAGATACTCTAGAGATTACCTCCACACATTGCAGCAACGAACATCCTCAAAATCAAAAAATCGCAATTTCGGATTGAACGACATAGTTCTTTTAAAGGATGATATCAAGTTACCAGGTTGCTGGCCACTTGGCAGAATCATAAATATCCACCCCAGAAATGACGACCTTGTAAGGGTTGTGACAATCCGAACAAAAAATTCTATTTTTAAACGCCCGATATCCAAGTTGGTTGACGATGAATCGTGTTAAAACTGCAGGTTTTAACGAAGGGGAGTTATGTTCGTGACTAACTAACGTAAAAAGAAGAATGACAGAGTGGTGTTAGTGTGAAAGGGAATACGAAGACAAGCAGTCAGCAGTACATACACAGATTTATAAATTATAAATTAAGAAAATGGCACTTGTCTAAAACTAATTATTGTTCCAATTAAAATAAATTAAGAAAATTGTTACCATCCGAAATACAATATTTATCAAAACTGGTTTATTCGAAATACGTTATTTAATACGTCTGTTCCATGCATTACACAATGACCCTGGGGGCTAAAATTTGGATAGTTAATTTTCTACTTTTTTTCTGGTAGATATGTTATGAGTAGGTGACTTCTTTGTTTTCTGGCTTGAACAGTGGTAAACATTGTGGGAATGTCAGTTTATTTATAAGTAATATTTTGTCTAAAAAAATACCGAAAAATCTTTAATATCAGTGTATTAATTCGACGAACAGTAGCTACAAGCCTACAATTTATCGTATAAAAATTTATTGTAGAACAGTTTATCGTGAAAATAGTTTATCGTATAACACAATTTAGTGTACTGGATTTGATGTACCTTAAAATACAAACATTTCTTTCATTTGAAGAGAAAGTTCTGGACTGATAGTTCTGGAATAAGTTCTGGAGGGAACTCGGTCATTTATTTACCGCGATTATCATGGAATTGGGTATATTGGATGGAAAAGGGATTTTAAATAGAATTTTGGAAGAAGTTCTGGAATATGGCTAACTGGAATGGGAAATGGTATTCTTTTAAATGATTTCTGAAAGAAATTCTTTAATATTTCCACCTGGGACAGAACTCGGCGATTTGTTTACCGATTATGATGGGATTGGGTATATTGGATGAAAATGGGATTCTAAAATAAATTTTGGAAGAAGTTTTGAAATATGACCACCTATGGGAAAAATATTTTCATAGCAGTTTTGTCCAAATTGTATTTTTCTGGCCTACTGATGGAATAAGTTTAGTGCAAAATTTTTTAAATCAAAGTTAATTGGAAAGCTTTTGTTCCACAAAATTTTTTTACGGAAAAATATTTTCCCATTTAATTTTGTTTCTAAAATATTTACACCAAACTTATTCCCTCAGTAGGCAAGAAAAATATGCTATGAAAATATTTTTGCCAATTCCCTATTCCCAGGGAAAGCCAGAATAGTGTCACTGGGATGAAACGTGGCTATTTTTTAACAGATTATGATGGGATTGGGTATGTTGGATGGAAAATGGATTCTAAAATGATTTTTGTAACAGGTTCTCAAAAATGGACAACTGTCACTGGAACTGGATTCTTAAATAGTTTTTATTAGAAGTTGGTTTAACGGAACTCGGCAATTTCTTATCCAATTTTCATTTGTGGAAATATGCATCCAGCTCCCCCACACTATAAGCTCTTGTAGTACAAGTGCGTCCAAACTGAATTTCCGCTAGGTTCGAAAAGCTGTAGGTCTTAAAATTATTAGCCTGTTCCCGTGAACATTTTCCAAGGTCGTTGTTATTATCAATAAGAAAAATTTATCCGAGGCCTTTGCATAGGGTTTATAACCTGATTTTTGTGAAATTAGGTTGTTGGTCAGCCTGCCACCCCACTTATTATATGTGTGGGTCACGTACTGGTGATAAATCTTAAGACATCCAGTGTTAAATAAGAGTTAAATAGCGACACGAGGAGGTACAATGAGTCACAAGATTAAAGGCACAACACAATAACGAACTAAAAATTGATTATATTTTGACCTTCTATTAAGATAATGATTTTTAATTTGGGTAATATTGCTAAGGGATGGCAACTTACTAGTCCCGTTATCACCGAAAAAAGTATGCCGAGAAGACTTCCAGCGAGTGATTGATGCAAAGGGGTTATTATTGTTATTACTGCTAAGGGGTGTAATTATTGCTGAGGACAATGACAACTTATTAGTCCCGTTATCACCGAAACATCGGTTGTAAGTATGCCGAGATTATTAAAGGCAGTGATGATTGATGCAAAGGGGTATGGGACTAGATATTAGGTTTAAAAATGTTACTAAAAAAACAAAATTAAATATATGGTTATGCCTTTGACTTAAAACAATTACATATTTTTGGTACTTTAAAATTAATGTTATTGTGCTTTTAAGAAATTGAACTTTTCAATATGAATTTTCGGCTGTATTACTTGAAATGAGCTTAAAATTAATTAAAACTAAAAAAAATTAATTGTACATGCAGTTTCAATAAAATGTATAACTTTTCTATAAGTAAAACTGCTTGTGCCTTCGACTATCTGTATAAATCTAAGTATATGATATCGTCAAATAAAATTTAAAAAGATTCACGATATAGGGCTGAAATACTTATAACTTTACAAAACTACATGAGATTATTATCAAACATTCTCCTTCTTAATAATGCACGAAAACTTAGTATGTAACGAATAAAAATTTTAGTTGTTAAGCTTGATATGAGCTTATGTTATCGTGGGTCCTCACGAACTGATGTTTGCCGTAAAATTGCAGCGGACCTTTTAGTTTTAAGGAAATGGTTTGACCAGCATTTCTTAATTTTAAGTGACAAAACTAAGATTATGCATTTTAGTTTGAGTGGCAGTATTTTACATTCACCGTTAACGTATCATTCCAGTTTTTGTAATGCCGTTAATTGCTCCAGCTCGTGCATTTCCATTGAAGCTGTTGAGAGTTTCAAGTATCTTGGAATTATTGTTGATTGTAATCTGAGTTGGAAGCATCATGTCGATAAATTAAAAAAGTCTCTTAGTAATGCATTACGAACCTTATATCTATTAAGACCTGTAGCTCCTAAATCGGTATTGCTAAAATTCTACTATGCCTGCATTAACTCTAGGCTCGAATATGCTTTATCGTGTTGGGGTGGTTGCTATCATTCAACTTTAAAAATTCTCATTATTGTTCAGAAATATGCTATTCGTATAATGTGTTTTAAGTCTTCGCGGGTTTCTGCATGGCCATTATTTTTGAGTTTTAAAGTTTTACCATTACAACATCTATATGTTTATAAGGTTTTACGTTTATTTTATTTGCGAAGTGGGCACCGATTTTTGAGATCAAATGTGTTATACAACATTAGGAACAATGATCAGTTCTTATTTGTTGTTCCACATTTTTTTAGTGAACATTTTAAAAAATATTTTTTGGTAACTGCTCCTTCCTTATTTAACCAACTTCCACTTAGCATACGGCAACAAATAAATTCAAAATCATTTCTCAAATTACTTAAAGTTTGGCTTTTTGAGCACCCTAATATCGATTTCTTATTTAGAGTTTTAGTCTGATGCAGTTTAATTTTAATTTTAGTTTCAATTGTTTATATTTTTTATATTTTTTTGTTAAATTTTTATTGTAATATTCATAACTTTTTTTTCAAATTTTTCTTGTTAAAGGGTAGATCAATACTGCCGTTAAATCGGTGATGATTACCCTACTCATTTATTTTCATTTTGTATATTATTATTATTATATGTAAAAAAATCGTTTTGAAAATAAATGATAAGTCTGCGTGCTTTAATTTGATTATTTGATTATTATAGCTTAGTATGCAGCTGACATGATATTAATTTTTTCATACAAAAATGACACAAACGAAAATGAAAATTTCGCTGCTAAATTTTATTTTCCGGTACGCAGTTTAGCTAGTGAAATTGGTATGTTTCGTATTAAAATGTATATGTCTCTGTTTGACTCTACACATTTTTCACTGCGTTTTTATCTGCAGGTACGATAAAAGTAAGCTAAATATTTGAGATTTCATCAATTATCTTTATATGGTGCTAAAAAATCTAAGTTCCGTTAATATCTCCTCGACTAATGAGTTTGAAAGTCATTCAAGATCACCAATAAACGCCTCCTCGACAGAACAATTTTCATTATAAGAAATGTTTTCCTATCTGGCACCGTTTCCTAGACAAAAGCCTGGAATTTATTACAAAACACCCTGTAAAATGATCAAATAAGAGCTATATATATTTTTAATTTGGAATCCAGATAAAATGGTATAAGATATCAATTTAATTTTTATTTTTCTTAAACATTGGTTCATGACATTTTGATTTAAAAATGATTTCATCTAAATGACCGCCTCTGGATTTTTTTGAAATTTGGTTCTGGAATATCAATTTTTTGCCACGTTTTCACATAAATCGGCACTTATTTCACCAATAACACGAATAATGTTTGTTTTAAGGGCATCGAGTGTTTGTGGTTTATTGGAGTAAACTGACGATCCTAAACTAACCTCAAAAAAAAAGTCCAATGAAGTTATATCGCATGATCTTGGTGGCCAGTTCGAATCTGAATTTTTCGAGATTACACGGTCATTAAACTTTTCCCTCATGTTGTACCATCTTGTAGAAACCACATATTGATCACGTCTAAATCATGTAATTCACACCACAAAAAAACAGCAATCGCAGTAGTAGCGTTTTCCATTGAAAAAATTAGGCCCAATTACACCTCCATACCATTAACTACACCAAACTGTTTTTGTGAATGTAAACGTGTTTCAAGTGGGTTTTTTTCACTCCTTATTTACGAAGCCATTTAACCAAAAATGAGCTTCATCGCTGAAGAGGTTTTTTCCATGAGTTAGTGGTTGTTCTAAGTTGACTTAAAATGCAAATCTTTATGGAGAGTAATTTCATGTGCAGCTGTGGCGCCTTCACTCACACCTTGTAACGAAATTTGAAATATAAATTAATTAAAATTGTCCAGCACCTGAAAGCAGTTGGGTATAAACCAACTTTTTGTAAAATTTTCATTAGAAGCCAATGTAAATAACAAAAAATACTTTTAGTTTTCAGTTTTTTGTTTAGAATTTTTTCAAGTTTTCTGCTGGTGCTAGGTGTGAACAATCCACCTACTTCCCTAGCATCGACGAATGATACAGGCTTGTCAGGGGCATCAAGCAATGGATCAACAAGAGAGTCTAGTATCACGTTAATTTCCACTAAGCTGGCTGGGCTTATTAATGATGCTACTGTCAAGGCTGTCTGACGGTTTTCATACATCAGAGATACTTTTTACGCTATTTGCCATAGGCACTTGGCGAAACACACTAATACTTAATAAACACATTTTATTAAACACTTGTTTTTTATTTCGCAAAATTAGATTTTTGAATATTTTAATTAAAAAATTTGTTCAAAAAGTTTAGTGAGTGATCTCGAGTGTTTTTTTAAACTTTTTGAACAAATTTTTTAATTAAAATATTCAAAAATCTAATTTTGTGAAATAAAAAACAAGTGTTTAATAAAATGTGTTTATTAAGTAATACTAGAGGCTTCGCAATCAAATAATACGTTGCCTTTCGGTGTTGGACATATTGCTCAAGTGGCTTTCAAACCCCCACAGCTACTGCACTCTCAAAACCTTAATGTGTGGTTTGAGATACTGGAGCATCAGTTTACGTTGGCAGGGGTTACTATCGAGGCAACTAAATATGCTCATGCGGTGGGAGCGCTGGATGCACGACTTCACGACACATTCGCATATATTATTACTAGCCCGAAGGGTAATACATCTTATTCAACTTTCAAGACGGAGGTGATTCGGGTGCGCTTATGGTGAATCTAAAAAGATGGAGCTCAATGATCTGATGCTAGGCTTGACACTTCGGGACAGGAAGCCGCCTCAGTTGTTGAGTATAATGAAATTGACCGCTGGTGACAATTTTAACGAAGCGACACTTCGTCAATTTTAGATAAAGACGTTGCACCAGTCAGTTCAAATGGTGCTCACACCATTCGAAAACGACGTCTCCCTGTCAGTCCTTGCAGAACCGGCTGACAACGTGCATGAAGGTGGATTTACATATGCGACGTGTGACTTGTGACAAGTTGAAATAAACGTGACGCGTTCTTAACAACAATTTACATTTGCGATGGATGCCGCCACGCACACTAAATTAAATATTTTAAATATAACAACAATTGAACAACTAAAAAAACTAAAAAAAATGCCGGCATGTTTCTAAATTTTTATGTGTGTGTGACCGTCACGGAAAAGATAAAATTTGTTCATGTCTCGGCGTGTAGCGTGTGCCGTGTGACGAATGTCAAAATAGTCGTTTTTGATGGGATATAGACACCCGTCACACGTCACACGTCGCATATGTAAATCCACCTTGAGACTATGGCTCAGGCACAAATAAGTTCTATTGAGACTTCTGTATTTTGTTCTTCTAATCCAAAATCAACTTTTTCTCTAGACAATAAACTTTCGGAATTCAAAAAGACATTGTTATCGGAGATTTCGTAAATTTTGCATCAAAATCATAGATCAAGCAAGATCTAATTCAAATTCACGCAGTCGTAACAATTCGCGATCAAATTCTAGAAATAATTATTCACGGAAAAACTCGCCAAATTTTCGAAATCCTCTCATTCCTTTTTATGGTGAACCTTTCGGCTGAAAATAATTTTATTTCTTTTTATCATCATTATTTTGCCACACAGGCATTAAAATGTAAACCAAGTTGTAAATTTGAAACTCCGATAACAATGTTTCAAAAAAAATATATAGTCATTCACAATTGGCGGTGTGTATAATGACGGTTCTAAAACTAACCGCCTTTTAATTTACGAAATTTGTCTTCGAACTAATTTTTTAATTGATACAGGTGCAGATATCTCAGTCTTGCCAGCCCGTTTTGTAATTCGGAATCCAAGTGTTGACCCATCATTCAGGTTGTTCGCAGCGAACGGTTATTCTATTCTTAAAACTTGGCATCCGACTCCGCGAATTCTCCTAGGAGTTCATAGTTCCTCCTACGATGACACTACTGTGATCAACAAGTCAACAATGGACCCAGGAGTTTTCAACGTTATATCAAAATGTTTAACAGTCGTGAAACAAAGTGTTCGTGAAATGAACAGGCCACCGGTTGCATGCAAACCACGACGACTAGCACCGGACAAATTCATCATCGCGAAGACAGAATTCGAAAACATGATGAAACTCAGGATTTGCCGACGTAATAGCAATCCTTGGTCCTATTGGAGTCTATTCAAGACTTTACACAACGACACAACGAGGGGGCCAGGCCCCCTATTCCTGAATACGAAACGAAAATGCAAAAATCATATTTGAATTGAATCAGATTCGTACGATTCTTATTTAAAATCGAATAGGAATCGTATACTTTCGTTTTCGTATCGTATTCAGGAATAAGGCTGCAGGCACAATATTCACAACGATATAGACCTGGTCCAGGCTTACCACCAAATTTCTATTGAACCGACGGACATTCAAAAAACAGACACCTTTCGGACTATTTGAAATTTGTAGAATGACTTGCGGCCGTAGGAGTGCAGCACAGTTGTTCCAACGTCTTATGCATTCAGCACTACGCGAATTTGATTTCTGTTTTGTATATTTGGACGACATAGCCATCATTGCCTCTCGAAATTATGACGAACATCTCGGATATATTAAAATCCTTTTTACTAAATTAGAAGAACATGGACTGGTTGTAAGTTTGACAAATGCATTTTCTCAAGAACCGAAATTAACTTTTTAGGCCATTTGGTAACAGGACAAGGTATATTACCGTCGCATGAATGGGTTCAAGTCATCAAACATTTCGAACGACCACAGACTGTTAAACAACTGAAACGCTTTTTAGGCATGATCAACTTTTATCGACGCTTTATTCCGGGTTCTGCTGCTGACCAGGAATTGTTGAACCATTACCTAAAAGGTTATACTAAGAACAGTCAAGTTCCAATACAATGGTCAACGGTGGCTATCGAAACGTTCGATAATTGTAAAAATAAACTTACGGACGCTACTTTACTTATTCATCCATCATCATCAGCACCTCTGGCCATCATGATTGATGCTTCCGATACCGCGATCGTATTAAACACTTGGCAACCACTCTATTTATTTTCAGTACGTCTCGTAGTGATACGCAAAAAAGATACAGTGCTTATGATCGTGAACTTCTCGCGGCTTATTCGAGAATTGAACATTTTTGGTTTATTCATGCTTTATACCGATCATAAGTCACTTGTCTACGTTTTTAATCAGAAACCGGAAAAGAATCTCCTCAATTTCGTCACGATTTCATTGGACTCCTACCAGATTCTTAAATTTTCGATAGATCTTCGATCTTTCTTCCTTTCTTCTTCTATTAAATTAATTAAAATTGACTAGCACCTTAATCGTTAGTTTGGTATAAACCAACTTTTTCTAAAATTACCATTCTAGGGCTGTGTGCCAAACTTAAGGTAAATTGTTTACTACGGTAAAAATTGGGTTTATAACAGATTCTTCGATCAGTTTCTCATAGAGTTTTTGAAAAATAATTGAATTTACCAATAAATTTACTTAAAATTGACTTTTACCTTTAGTTAATTTGAGTTTGGCACACAGCCTTAGAGCCAATGTAAATAACAAAAAATATGGTTTTAGTTTTCAGTTTTTTGTTTAGAGTTTTTTCAAGTTTTCTTGACATTACAAAAAATATTTTTTAGACTTGCAATAATTGGTTCTATATTATAAAGAAATAATAAATAATTGGTCTTTAAATACCAAACAGCCATAAGAAAATTCAAGTTTTTGAGAACGACGTCTAATTGATTGTTCTCGATTTTCATCCACACTTTGGTTCACAGCGTGAACATGAAAACCCATGCCCTACATAGGCTTATTTTAAAATTTAAACAAACAATGTATTAAATATGTGAATAATAATATAAAAATTCCAACAAATATTTCTTTTTAATTTGAATAGAAAATTATTATTAATTTCATGTAAAAAGTGTTATGGAAAGTTGCTCTATTTGCCTGCGATAAAGTGTGTTAAATTAGTACTAAATGTATATGGAATATACCCGTGTTTCCAACGAAATTCCACCTGATTTCCTCTTTGATTTTTACTTTTTAGTCGAAATTCACACCTACGCTGGAATTTTTGTGACACACTTTTCGTAAACGGAATTCGGTCCGCATTCCTTATTTGGTTTACACTTTTACGGGATGAATACACTTTAGCTAAGAAACGCACCAATAATTTCGGGTTCGGGCTAATTTCAACGACTTAAAGATGCAGAGTGTGAACCGACTAAATGGTGTTAATATAAGTTAGGTACATTTATGTGAAATTGGCTTAATACTTCACTTTTACAGTTATGTAATTTTTGACAAAGCCTAAAATTAAGTACGATTCAGAATTAGCACAGTTGGTCCCTCGCACCCTGTATACGTGCATATTTGTGGTACGTCAAAATTATATTTCATTAAATAATTAATTTGCTTGATGTATTCTTGTTTTAAAGATTCAACAATATGAAACAACATTTATTATTAATATTATTATCCTATTATAACAAACAAACAGCACTAAATACTTAATTGTATATCTGTTCTACCTATCCATAAAACATAAAATAAATTGTGATGTGATCATTATATGAATGTAATATCTGAAATACGTAACACAAAACAATTTTAAATAATACTCCTGTACTAATAATCATACATAACTTTATTATATGCATTTAATATTAAAATACATATAATGTACAATATTTATTTCAATAAAATATTGAGTGCAGATATATAATCATATTTTCGTAATCGCATATGTACTCTACAATTTCCATATGATAAATTACAGGATTAACATTTTTATTTTATGATACTGAATACACATAAGGTTATAGAACATGCATATTAAATTCAACAATATACAATAACATTGTTGTTACAACAAATCAACAATCATATTTATGCTCGGTATAGTATGTCTGGATTAAGGAGGAAAATCTATGAACTTCGAGCATACCTAACAAAAAAATTGTAAACGAGTACAATCAATTTGGTCTGTAAATATATCATTTCGTACTATAGAATACACATGTCCTTACATAAATACAAAAGCTCTTCTCTGGCTTTGGCAGCAGAAAAAATACAATCTTTTAAATAAAGCATATACCTAAATACTTCATTTAAATAAAAACTGTTAAATCTTATATTTTATTTTAGTTATTCCAAACGAACAATTTAGATTTACATATAAACAGAGTTAAACATATTTCATATTTCCGAGAGCTTAAAGCTTGAACTAAATTGAAAGATTATAAATATTTATTGTTTGTTCTATCGTGACGTTCTATGGCCGAGATAGATATAAAGATATAAAGAGAAACAACAATACTTTGTACATATATCTAATCCTTAATTTTCAAGATACTCATATACGAATCGTTAATTTGGGATTTTTGTTTGGGAGCTTAATCCATCGGATACGGATTTTTGATACAATTAAAAATGTTGATTGAAGTGAACATGCAAGTTTAATTGCTTAGTGTCTTCAGGATGATGCAGACATCATTTTTACACATAGCATAAAGACCTTCGTTGTGATTAGTAACAATTTTTAAACTTTAAACAATTTATAAAAAAAATTTAATATTTGTTCAAGCTTCATTACTTTGTAAACCATTTATTTAAAGGAAAATCAAAATAATTATCGGGTTGTCGCACCTGAATTATTGTTGAATAAAACCAAAACAGTAATATGAAGGTGTTAACTTTGGTCTATAAAGTGTTTGTCAGTTTGTCTAACCAGTTTGTCCGACGGTCCGACGGATGTTTGTACTAATGATACTCAAGAACGAATTATGCGTTTCGAAATTTTTCACCAATCTTATTATATTTTTAAGTCGAAGAACTGTAAAACTTTTTTGATCTCTCAAGGGGTTGGGGTACCTGCCTTATCATCACCCAACATACCATACAATCCCACGATATTGCTTTACATTTTTCTCATGTACTCTTGTAGTATATCGTCTGGAAAGTCGAAGATTAAACCACAGTTTTAGTTCATAAATCCCGTATTTTCGCGCTGGTATAGCTATTTTTTGTTTATTAAGAAAATATCCTTGCCGGAAAGGCACTTGAAGAATGCCGAAAATTTCTCTGAACGCCTTAGAACTCAAAAATATTCAAAAACCCGGCACTTTCCGGATAAAACTGCCTTATCTGCAGTATAGACACAGATCTGCTCTGCACATATGGACATTTCTTTCTTCGTTGCTCGTGAAACAAAACATGGATGAAACTAACAGTACAAAAAAGGAGAATGCGGCACTCATAAAACCCCGGAATCTAATGCTGGTGGGATTTTGGCCTTTAGGTCTGGTCTCCAAAGCATAGCCAACCAACGTGAGACTTTGGTCATTAGTCTTGGTTCAAAGACGTACGAAAAAAATGAGCCGGTGACTGTTATTGACAGAGCCTACGACGAAGACGGAAGGTAGAAAAGGCCTTAGCCACCCAGCTCTTTACTAAAATGTATGAGGGTAAACTTTGGACCTGCTTCAGCCTTCCAATACGGATCGTGATACTGGAAAGGTCCTGCTATTCCCTAGAAAGGATATCCCCTGCAGGCCGAGAACGAGAGCTTGGATCCCAGCGCGACCCAGCAAGCCAAAAGGAATTCTGGAAATGCTACAAATCAGCAATCCTAGACTACCGACAAGAGAGTGGCCAAGTTGGCTGAACTAAAGTAAGAAATAATCTACGTTATAATCGTCGTACTACGAAATAATCTACATACTATTTTTATCATTTAGTTAAAACACTTGTATTTAAGTTAAAGTGTGTGTGTACGTTTGGAAAGTTTAGACTGAGACATTTAGTTTCAAAATGGTCGAAAAAAGGACCTAAGCAGTGAAAACATGCTATCAGAGCATTATTAAAAACAAAAAACCATTCATACCGCGAGCTCGCAAAAATGGAAAAAGAGGTTTGCTCATCAGTAAGTAATTTGGCAAAGATTCTTCAATGCGGGGGTACATTTTATGGGACCAAGAGAAGAAACTGTAAAGAGATGAGGAAGACAACGTCCAAAACAACCGGAAAATTGTTCAATCAGCCTTAGTAAAGCGTAGTATCGACGAGCGAGCTACAAAAGCACCTTAGCGAAAAAGGGATAAACATATCAGTGATGACATTGCGATGCGACGAAGGTTATATGAAAATAATTTGAAAGGCAGGCGTCCAGCAAAGTAAGCTTGACTGACTGAATAATGTGGGAAAAACGTCTTATTTGGGCTAAACTTCATAAGCACTGGACAATAGACGACTGGAAGAAGGAAAATCAAACTTTTAAGCACTCATTTTATATTTTCAAAAATTAAATAAAAAAATCCGAAATTAAAGAGTTTTTTTTAAATTTAAATATGTTATATTTAGTGACGAATGCAGGCTAGAGACCGTTACAGAATCGGCCCAGTTCGTCAGAAGGCGACTAGGTGTGAGGTTTAGGGAGAACTGCGTAGTCAGGAGCATAAAACATCCACCATCAGTAATGATATGGAGCTGCATTAGCGGAGATGGGCCTGGTCCAATAAACTTCGTAGAGGAAACCATGAGAAAAGAACAAGATAAAAAGGTGTTAACAGATGTCTTATTTCCTTACATGAGGATCTACATAGAGGCCAATACTCTCACACTTTTATGCAAAATGGGGCTCCTTGCCATACCGCAAAATTAATAAAGAATGTCCTCCTTAACCAAAATATTGACATCATCTCTTGGCCTGGAAATTCTCCGGATTTAAACCCTATCGAGAATTAATTCTACAGTGTCCACCCTAAAAAGGTATTGAAAAAATGTGGCGAATAGTGATCAAAGTCGCAATATGATCAATACTGGGCCCTATTCCTGAATACGATACGAAAACGAAAATGCAAAATTCATATTTGAAATGAATCAGATTCGTACGATTCTTAGGAATTGAACTTTATCGTACGATTGATCTTATACGGTAGCATGCCTGAACGTATATGTAGCATGCCTGAACGAATTCTAGCAACTCAGTTATTTGCAAAATAATTGAGTTTACAAACTTTGACGAATACGACACATAATACGCGACGTACAACCGTGCGACATACAAAATCAATTAATAAAAATAAAATCAACTTGCATAAATCGACCGCGCACGTGCGCATGCAAAATAGGCCGTACGATATACTGGCGTTGATTACACAAGGTTGACAACAAAAAAACGGAACGAAAATGAAATGACATAAAAAATAAAAAGAAAACATTTTTGAGTTGTAGATTTTTGTTTAAATTTTATTTTCGAGAGAACAGAATAAAACAATACAATAAAATTTGGTGATTTTATATAAAATAAGGGCTTAAATTAACAATAAAAATCTATTACGACTTAGTTTGAGACCACAAGCTAAAATCGTGTGTTGGCTGTTCTCCATATTTGCTGCGTTTTTTTTTGAAATCTTGTGTTCGAGACAACGATAAAATACAGGGCAATTTTGGAAGGAACATTTTAGTACAACAACTTTTACTAACTTCAAGTGAATCATTTTGACGTTTAAAACAAATTACGAAATAAATAATAAATTAGATAAATTTAACAAAAATATTTTATAAATTTTTAGTTAAACTCAATAATAAATCTAATTAATAAGTTTTTAAGTTTAAAATTTGAGTGCTGTGTTGTGAAAATGTAAAGCAACGATAAATGGTAAACTAAATACCTTTCTTGGATTCCGTATTTGCCGATATAAAATCCAATTTAAGCGATATGAATAGTTCGAGTCGAGCTTTTCTAAATACGCTGGTATCGAATGACTCGGAAATTTTATTTGACTACGATAATCCGTACTGGGATAATACAGAAAATCAATTTATACTCAATGAGGACGCACCCGTTGAAAATGAGTAATTTTATGTGATATAAAGGCTGGACGGAATTCTTATAATCATTAGAGAATACAATATTAGTAATACGCCGTGCGACATGAATAAGTGTACGTATTTGGCTGGAAACATCTAGTAAGGGAGCGATTCTTAACGATCTTTTTAATTTCAGAATGCTGCAATCAACCGTAGGTGATAGTAACATAAATTTAGATGACAGCGATAGTGATAATGGATTTATGGGTGATGATTTTCATAACCAAGCTGAAATGGTTGAGCCATAAGAGATGGAACTACCGCGTATGACATTCGCATACGATGCAAATGCCGAAATTGAACAAGTGCAAGAGTTGCGAATAAGTGGCGGGTGCTAAATGCTCCCAAACCGTAATTGATTCATTGCAACCGTCTGATGCGTCGACGGAAATTGGAATATTCGTATTGACCCCATCTGGGCCATGTAGTTATATCCCGTTTGGACGGAAGTATGTGGCAAATCAGTATGATTTGTATGATGGAAAAACTGACTTAACGGCAAAAACCTGCCAATATCTGAATCGACATTTAACTTTTCCGTTGTTGGAATTTTTGTGCGACAAGAAAGTATGTATGATAAAAACATAACCTACAAATTATGCATTGAAATACTTTTTTTTCGATATGACAAAAAAGAATTACACGGAAAAATTTTGGAAACCGTGAATCCATCAATGCATTACCTTAAGTATGTTGGTTGATAAAATAAACATAGAATCAAAGAAAGTAGATTGCTGGATTGTGGCTTTAATTCGTAATATTCGACTCGATGCTAAAATTAACTCGAAATTGGGACTAGTTGTAATGTGAACGCGACCTTTGTCATCGTATCAACAGCTAGTTGAAATATTGATTCCCTCTCGGTTCGTTCGGATGCTCCAACTGGTATTGTAGAAAGAACATAAAGCTAAAGCATAAATGGTGAAAATTGGAAGTACTACTAAACAATCTGTGGAACGCATAAACATTTTTCTTTTTATAGTCACCCCATAAAGTTGAGAATCCAGAAAAGCCGAATTTATGAAAAATAAATTTTAATAAAAAACCGGAAATTTCCATTTATCAACAGTAGTGTTTTATTTTTTAAAATTTCAGATAAACTACATGTGTTGTTCTGAACACAAAAATTGATGATGTACCGCCAATTTTACTCGATGTGCAGTATATTGGGTTTTTCATTTCTTCGTAAGTTATAAATTGAAGTGCCCCATGAGAAACTCCAAACATTTCAGGAATGAAATCAACGATATAAACCGGACATATCTTCAATTCGATAAATTTTCACATTTTTCGTATTATTACCCATTTCTTATTTATATTTTATTCGTAAGGTATAAATTGAACTTCCCCATGAGAAACGCCAAACATTTCGGGAGCGAAATCACGATATAACCCTTTCTGGTTCAGAAATATTTTTATTTGCACCATAATTTTAGTCTAACCCACACAAATGTGTGAGTAAATACGTATATTACGAAAACTAATTTTCATCATAAAATTTCATCAGAACAAAAGCCCATCTTACACAATTGTGCCAGTTGGGCTTTAATTAACATCATCTAAATTTTGAGTATTATATTTTAAGAGAAATACAAAATTGTGTAAGTTGGTCCTAAACTTATCTATAAAATATTTTTTAATGTTACTCAATAGAGTAATAACAATCTACCCACACAATTGTGTAGGCAGGTCGGGAAAGGGATAAACGGGACATATCCATATTGTCCATAAAATTTGCCCATTTCTTATTAATATTTCATCCGACTCGGCAATTGGCATATCCGCAAATACTAATACAACAGAAAATATGAAAATAAAATGACAGTTCTGTCTCTAAAATGAAGTAAGAAACAATCAAAAAATTGTGTACTAAAAAATTTCCCTAGTTTCGTCAGTTCAGGAATTATTAAGTTTTTTGATGAACTCGGTTGTACTCTATATAAAATCAAGAGTAGATCAGAGTTGTTGAGTACAAGCAAATATAAACTTTATTCAACAATATAATGCATGATATGGACTTAATATAAGTTCTTTAGGATTCGATACAGTGAAAATGAAGCACAAATATTTTAAAATTATAGAAATTGTTTAAAAAATCAAAATATAATTTATCGCGGTCTAGTGCAGCATTTTCAAAAAAACGCAGCTATTACAAGCTGTCATCCGTTGCAAACAACACACGCGCGGCTAGATAAAATCTTTTCCCTTCTTTTAAATTAAATAAATTAAATTAAAACACCAGGTGAAGATATCATTTGTATTAATACGTGTAATACATACGATAATAAATTATAACGGGTATAATAACAATTAAATATACAATAAAATAAATATTGTACAATATAAACCATAAACTACAGAATAAAAACTGTGATTAAAAATAAAGGTACTTTAACCAAATTGTAATTGTTTTCCAATTTATGTACATATACTAAAACTTATTTAATTTTAAAGAACAAGTTGTACAAAACAAAACCTTTTGAAGAAAATGACAAAACTTAGGTTCCTTTAGATTAACCTCCATCACTTCAGAGCAGTTTGGCTGTGCTCATGCTCAAACTAGGAGCAGAAGAGATAGATATCGTCCTAGTCTAAGAACCTTGGGTCAATGGTGACCCGGTTCCTGGACTTAGTACTCCATAATATAAACTGCTAAATATTAGCTTACCTACTATATGATGGGGAATTTATAACACATGTTATTTTAGGAAGCTTGTTAAAGAAGGCTCAAAAACAAAAACTGAAAAAAACTGATACGAATGCTAGAGAAATCGAAGGAAAACCGACTTAACTCATTACCGATACCGGTTCCAAACCCCCCTATTTAACACATAACCTTGATAGTCCTATTAGACCAGCTGTTCGACGACTTTAATAAGGCCATATTAGGTGCGTATCCTCGAAGTAGACTTTTGGGTAAACCTCAACCACCGTGAAGGTCGAAAGGACCGAAGGCCAAGTAGACTAAAGCAGCTAATGACTAGGATTGCTACAAGGTAGGCCTCAAAGTACACAAACAAGAATTAAGAAATACTAAAACATTCCTGACGACTATACTGTAGTAAAATAGAGGAATCCTACGAGATATTTAGGCTATGTAAAGCACTATCTATTAGTCCCACCACTCCGAGTTTTCTTCAACGACCGGATGGTTCTGGGGCTTTGGCTAAAGCAGAATCCTTGGAGCTACTACCACTTTCCAGGTCCCTCCGTATTTGCACCACAAAGCTATAAGAACTACAGAGTCGTAGTTCTGGCATTGGAAGCCAGGTTCTAAACAGTAGAAAAATCCTGTGGACCATAAATAGCGACGCTATTCTAAGAAACTGGAACATTTCAAATATGTACTACTGACTATACCAACCCATCGCCGCCTTTTAAGCAGAGGTTTAGGAGTACTATTCCCACCAGTTCAATTAACATAAGACGCTGAAATCATATTTCGTCACGTCCAATGTATCCCAGTTGATTATAGTATTCTCACATAATTAATGTCGTAGTTCGATGAAGAGGAGGAAGAATCTGTTCTCCATTTACATTGCACCTAACCCCGTCTAGAGCTTAGCGCGCTGACATTCCTTTGAGTTCCCCCTGAATGACTTGACGAACTTCAATAAAATGAACGTCAAGGATATTCTACGTTCGTTGAGAACGCAAGACAGCTCAATAAGTAGGTGAGGAGAGAAAAAATGTGGTACGGTTACGGGCCTGATTGTGTCTATACCAGTCTTTTATAACAACCATCGTAACCTAACCTAACCGAGTACTCAAAAACACCGTTGTTCTGGTAGCATTGGAAACTGTTACAACTTTTATTATTCCCGTATAATCATGTGGCATATCATTTCAAATGTCTTAGCAAAAGCAACCATTTGGTTATTAAGCAATCATTGTTGTCGGATTCATCCAAATCATTCGACCCTATAAGATGGCTGTCACCGATAACCACCACGGCCCAACTTATGATGGGCATGTGGATAGTTGGAATAGTATGGAATAAATGGCTACCTAAATTAATGAAGTATAAGGAAAAACTGTCTATGACGAAACAGCTAACGATTCCTCGGTGGATTGGCAAAACAAAAGAATCCTCATTTGAGCTGCATGGATTTTTCGTTGCAGTCAGTGGATGGCGGTGGTATATTGTCGAAT